>OZ025265.1:9863828-10403007 GCA_964019135.1 Arenicola marina
CCGGTTAGCGGTTATGGGGTTCATGTAAATGATTGGCTGAGCAGCATGTCCTCAGTCGCTACCGACCGCGGGAGCCCGGGTAGGGCGAGACGCAGGGACATACATCAACCCCCATACAAAGGTTACGCCCCTAGGGGAGAGGGGTGCAGGTGGGAGAGCAAGCGGGGGGGGGGCGCCAAAACAACTTACCCTTAAATTAAAAGCAAAAACATTACCAACAGGGTGTGGTTGTTACTTCCTAGATGAGCCTGGTCGGGGATAGGCCAGCCGGCTGTCACTTGGCGAAACGCCCGCCCAGGCCTGGGGTATAAAGACATGGCACCCAGGGTGAGCTGGCGAGTCACCGCATGAAACCCCTCCCATCGCCCGACGCGCCGCTCAGCACAGCACGGCACGCAACCCATTTGGCCATCCAGCCTCTTCCACAGCCATCCAGCACCGTGGAAGACAAGGAGACTCACCCACTCGGCTATCATAAGACAAGGAGACTCACCCATTCGGCTCTCATAGGACAAGGAGACGCACCCACTTGGCTCTCATAAGATAAGGAGACTCACCCACTCGGCTATCATAAGACAAGGCGACTCGCCCACTCGGCTGTAATCGGTAAGTGTAAATTGGAATTCCGTCTTAAGAAGTTTGTGCTTACCAACAATACCCCCGGGTCCTTCGGGCCGCTAAGCATGGTCATCACTGATGACAGGGACACAATACCAACGTCTCGTAATTGTGACAGGGAAATGTGTATAACCGAAATAAGGAGGAAAGTCATTCATCCACTAACTGTAGGGCGTTTTTTCAGAACTTACTAGGCCGTTTATTAAATGTTCGTGAACCGATGGAAGGGGTTAATTTTCCAGATAGGGAGATGTTCGCCCGATAGCGCACCTGTTCATGTCCAGGCCGGCATGCAATAAGAAGATTAGTTGCGGGTTATCTTATCTCACCGGTAAACCATAGATTCGCATGAAATATATTTGAAGGAGTTTCCACTGATTAGAAAAATGGTTCTTTTGAGATTAGTGATGTCATATTGCGTCATTGCCAATTGTTTCGATTGTGGATTGCGCACTGAGCAAGATACGGTAAAAACAATATGCATAGCTTAAACTCTTACAAACTAGAAAAGTTAGATATAGCACATAAAGTTATCTGTATGGTAACATTGGGATTCAGACTTATATGAACAAAATAAGGAATAGATTTCTACAAGGGCACGACCACAGACCAGTTCACATTTCATATATTGCTTTATTACTTTTCAAACCGAAAAAAGGGAACATAAACCGCTGA
Organism: Arenicola marina; assembly: GCA_964019135.1. Classification (NCBI taxonomy): domain Eukaryota; kingdom Metazoa; phylum Annelida; class Polychaeta; family Arenicolidae; genus Arenicola; species Arenicola marina. Next base: position 9,865,122 of record OZ025265.1, read on the forward strand.
AAGCTGTTGCGGTTTTACCTTCTTTGAAACACATAATTGACCGATTTGGATGAAATGCATGTTTATATGTGGCATGCAACTTGCGTAAAATGCTTATGCGAATTGTTATTAAAGCTTAGTATACCCATCGTACCAAGTAATATTTGACAAAACGGCTTTTAAAGGCAATTTAGTAATTTCATCATAACAAAGTGGACCAAGTATAATGTATTTGTGATGGAAAGTAGGAATTAAGACCAATGGCTCAGTAAATAATATAATTAAGTAAAAATAGTAATTATTTAAGTTAAGTAATTTGACACTTTCTTTGCCATTCCCCTTACAAAAGCTAAATTTTAGTCAACATGGACAATAGTCAGATGTTTCCATCACTATCTGTGTCAGTATGAGGTCTGTCAGCCCTGGGTGATTTGTTCGTACTGACTGCGGTGACGGTGTCAATGTGCGGTCCTTCACCAGGTGACTGGGGCCACCACCCGGCATGGAGGACCCGTGCTGCCTGCGTCACTTCCTCTTCCTCCTGGTCCTATTGCAGGCCGCGCACTGGGCATGCGCAGTCAACCTGGCGGGCACGGACGGCAGATTCCGTGAGTACAACCAACCCAAGCACAACATGTTTCTGCCTTTATGGCGTAGTCGCCAATTATGTTGGAATTAAAATTATGTGTTTAGGGTCTTATTGTATAAAAACTGCTTTGTATGAAACTTTTCGGCCGACTGATGTATATAAGGGTGACCTTCTTGCGTACTTCGTCATGAAAATGCGGATCTCGCTGCCGTTTTTTGCCTTTTAACTTACATTAATGACATGATTCCTGATAGAGTTAACACTCACACAGTCAGTCAATGTGTCCAGGAAGTGTTTCCAAACCATAATATAGCTGGAAAATTGCTGAATTAGCACCTTTAACCTTGCCTCGTGTCCGATGCCTTAAGAATATGCACTAAATTATTAGCAGGGAGGATAACTTAAGTCAATCAGTCAGACGGTAAAATGCTCCCGTAAAATGCTATTTCATTAATGCCCGCGCCGCATTGAAAGGCCTCCGCAAAGCTGCGGAACCAGATTTACAATTGGGTGATGCGTTCCTGTTGCAGAGTGCCTGATCCCGGGTCGGACCCACATCTACAGCCCCCGGATCCCCAAGGCGGGCACCGACTGCCCCACCCTGGTGGGTGCGCTCCCAGACTTCGGCAACCTGGTCTACCGGCAGGAGTGCCAGCGGTGGCTGGGGCTGGCTGCCCTGCCCGACCTCGCCAAGCACGCCTTTATCAACAACTGTCAGGACAACGGCGACGGCAGCGTGACGTATCAAGCCGAGCTCTGTTGTCAAGGTAGGCAGAGAATGTTGCCGCCAGTCCTGTCAGCTGCCACGCTGTAGTCTGTGTCACCAGCTTCCATTCGGTGTGGCCGCCCTTCATGAACATTCACTGACAGGGGTGACCCTCAAACCGTTATAACGAGCCAAACCAGCCTGTGTAATGCAACAGGGAACCGTCAAGCGGAGTTTAAAGGCCAGCTTCTGAGCCAATTAATTCGTAAAATTACCATAATAAACCCATAGAAGAGTAAATATTGAAGGTAATGCAAAATCTATGGCTCATATTTAAGAACGTGTAGCACCCATTGTCACCAAATCTGAACAAACTCGGGCACTCTGAACGTCAAAGCCGTGATTTTCGCTTCAAGTGACGTAGATGCAGGTTTCGGTTTAATTGTTGATCACGATATTAAGTAAATTGACATTTGTGAGAAAAGACTTGTAGGTGTTCGATGTGTTTAATTATTAATATCTGGAATAGTGTTTTAACCTGCGATGTTGGGTTACGGACTATTTAACAAAAGAAATAGCATGACTGTCCGTCTCATGCGTACAGAACACCAGCTCTTCAAACGGGGACCTATATTTAGCAACGAAACGTCGAATGATCGCCGCTAACTATTTCTTGATGTTTTACCACGTCGTATCGGATAATGCTAAATCATTCTAATATTGCTCCCGAATAAAATTAACGGGTATTATTTTGATGGATAGATTATAGTTAATATCTTGAGCAGGCAGCTGGACTTAGCTAACCTTTACACGATGTTAAAGCTTCCGCCTGCTTTACCTCTAGGTCTGGTCAGTGAGCGGCGCTGCTTTGTCTGCCCCGAGTCGGACTCCCATTACGAGTGTAACTTCGAGACCGGCCACTTCGAGGACTGCGCCGTCGGCGAGGTAGGGGGTCAACCCGTAACCATGGGCACGACGGACATAACCATGAACACATGTATGACGTCACTGTAAGGCTAGCAGTGACTGACGCCAGTCACTCTCCAACTAATACTCTGTGTCTAACGCCAGTAGTAAGGAGTGAGAGCTGTATGACGTCACCGTGTTACCATGACTCCGGGACTGACGCTAGCAGTGAACAATAACACACGTATGACGTCACTGTGTGACTGCGACTCTGTGACTAACGCTAGCAGTAAACCATAGCAGATGTATGACGTCAGTGATTTTGATTGTCGATCCAGGTGTGCCAGACCACGTACACTTACTACACGGACTACCCATCCACACAGCGGAAGGTGTCCAAGTCCTGTGCCCCTCAGGCCACTTGCCAGGCCGCCTCGACTGACACGGCCAGCTGTCGACACTGGATACCAGCCCCATCCTGCGCCTACTGCTGCCAGGGCAGTTTCTGCAACTATCTGGTCGATGAGCCTTTCTACCGTAAGTATTAGCGTGCTGCTGCTGCCAACTTACTGAATAAGGTTCCTTGTACTGTCGTCGGTATCCACCAATAACAGTGAATTCTCTGTACATCTGTCGTTAGTCAGCCGCCACCAGTTAAAGTGGGTTCCTTGTACATCTGTCGCTAGTCAGCCGCCACCAATTAAATTGAGTTTCCAGTAAATCTGTCCTTACTTAGGATCAACCCATCTAAGTGGATTCCATGTCCAACCGTCGTTAGTCAGTTATACACGGGTCCGGTGTATAACTAGCCTCTGAATTATGCTTAGAAAATGTTCAACGCAAGATATCCGCCTTGATAATAGTTGGCTTATTTATGTAAAGTGTATACATGTATCAATATTTACTCCAATAATCAAAATATAACGTTTTTATTATCATCAGCTATCTAGTGGGTATCTATTGGGCATTTAGTGGGTCTCTCATGGATATCTACTGGGTCTCTATCTGGTATCTAGCGAGTATTTAATGGGTATCTAATGTATATCTAGTATGCATCTAGTGGATATCTAATGGGTTTCTATCTGGGTATCCAGTGGGTATCTACTGGCTACCTAGTGGGTATATAGCGGGTATTTAATGGGTATCTAATGTATGTCTAGTATGCATCTAGTGGATATCTAATGGGTTTCTATCTGGGTATCCAGATGGTATCTATTGAGTATCTAGTGAGTATCTAGTGTGTATCTAGTGGGTATCTAGTGTGTATCTAGTGTGTATCTAGTGGGTATCTAGTGGGTATCTAGTGGGTGTCTAGTGGGTATCTAGTGGGTATCTAGTGTGCATCTAGTGGGTGTCTAGTGGGTATCTTTTGGGTATCTAGTGGGTGTCTAGTGGGTATTATTTGGGTACTTAATGGGTATCTAGTGGGTATCTAATGGGTATCTATTGTGTATTTAGTATGCTTCTAGAGGATGTCTAGTGGGTCTATCTGGGCATCTGGTGTGTATCTAGTGGGCATCTAGTGTGTATCTAGTGTGTATCTAGTGGGTATCTAGTGTGTATCTAGTGGGTATCTAGTGGGTATCTAGTGGGTATCTAGTGGGTATTTAGTGGGTATCTAGTTGGTATCCAGTGGATATCTAGTGAGTACCTATCTTTGTATCTAGTGGATATCTAGTGGATATCTAGTGGGGCTCTATCTGGGCATCTAGTGTGTATCTAGTGGGTATCTAGTGGGTATCTAGTGGGTATTTAGTGGGTATCTAGTTGGTATCCAGTGGATGTCTAGTGGGTATCTAGTGGGCACCTATCTTTGTATCTAGTGGATATCTTTTGGGTCTCTACCTGGGTATCTAGTAGGTATTTAATGGGTATCTAATGTGTATCTAGTGGGTATCTAGTGGGTCGCTATCTGGGTATCTAGTGGGTATCCAGTGGGCATCTATGTGGGTATCTAGTAGGTATAGTGGGTGTCTAGCGGGTGTCTAGTGGGTATCTATTCGGTGTCTACTGGGTGTCTAGTGGGTATCTAGTGTGTATCTGTTGGGTGACTAGCTTGTAACTAGATGTAACTTGTGGGTATCTATCTTGGTATCTAGTGGGTATTTAGTGGTATCTAGTGGGTGTCTAGTGTGTATCTAGTGTCTGTATTTGGTGGATATCAGCGGGTAGCTATCTGGTATCTAGCTGCTTTCTAGTGTGTGTCAAGTGGGCATCAAGTGTGTATTTAATGGGCATCTATTGGGTATCTAGTGTGTATCTATTGGGTATCTAGTGTGTATCTAGTGGGTATCTAGTGTGTACCTAGTGGGTATCTCGTGGGTATCTAATGTGTCTCTATCTGGTATCTAGTGGTTTTCTAGTGATTTTTTGGTGGTTATCTAGTAGGTATCTTGCCTGTACCTAGTGGATATCTAGTGGGCATCTAGTGGGTATCTAGTGGGTATCTAGTGGGTATCTAGTGGGTATCTAGCGGGTATTTATCTGAGTCTCTAGGATGTATCTGTATATGTTGACCTTGAGTGTCCTTCCAGACGTGGCCTCCACACCGTGTGTCTCCAGGCCCTGCTATAACGGCGGCACGTGCACGGACGTGGATGCCAACACGTACACGTGCGCCTGTCGCCCTGGTTACGGCGGAGTCCGGTGTGAGACCCGGCCGGTGTGTGCCGTCAACCCATGTTACTCTGGCGGCACGTGTGAGGAGTCATCAACAGCGGCCGCCGGCTACATCTGCCACTGCCACCCTGGTCGCTATGGCGACAGATGCCAATATAGTCAGTCGTGTTCTTACAGCTGTTATTAACACCGTGTTTTGCTCAATGTTGTATTAGTAAAATGTTTTGTCGGTTAATAATAACATGTTTTTATCAGTTAATAATACAATGTTTTTATCGGTTAATAATACAATGGTTTTATCGGTTAATAATACAAAGTTTTCCTATGTTATTAATTCAACGTTTGTATTGTTTTTGCATATACGTAAAACCTTATTGTGTATGCAGTGCAGACCGTCATATATCTTTTTTGTAATGTATGATGTATTTATGTGCCTTAACCCGCATTGTCTATGCGGTGCAGACAGTGACTAGAGAGAGCTTCTTCCTATTGCAGCTATTAAACTTGTCTATCCCCGCCAGCTAACTGTTTGAACTCCGGATCCTGGGCCTTGGACAGCACCGCGGCGGACGGCTACATTTGCTATTGCCGACCGGGATTCGGCGGAGATAAATGCGCCGAAAGTAGGTCCATTGTCTCATACCATAATCACCATATTACTGGATGCCAAGGCTAAGTTTTACGTTAGAAATAACACAACAATATACACAATTACCAAGGAGTCTACGTAACAAGTAACATACCGAGGTTACATTGCCTACGTTTTATTTGCATGTGTTAATGTAGTCTCATAAGGCAGATATGATGTAGTACATATAGTACGTATGTAATATTACATACCGTCATCCTGATACTCGGTATCCAATCAGATGGTTGACAACATATTGTGTCAACGCTGTTGGGATACATGTCGGCATCCTGTCGGCAAAAACAGATGTGAACAGGAATTTGAATTCAAACATTGCCAAAGCATAACATGCGAGACAATCTACTGGTGACAACATCGTTCATTAACTAGTTTTAATATTCCTTTTCGTTTAGTTATTCCGCAGTGTGCTAGCGGCACAGCCTTGGGATGTCTGAACGGGGGTACCTGTATGGACTATGGCAGCTACGGCCTGCGCTGTCGGTGTCCGGACGGCTACATTGGACAGTACTGTGAAAGAGGTAAGTTTCTCCCATCGACATTACTGTGAACGAAGTATTTTACTCACGGGAACACTACCGTTAAAGAACTAGTATTTTCCGTCGGCAATACTGTGACAGAAGTAAGTTATTTCCATGGACACTCCTCCGTTTTAATCCCTTGATAATTTCTGCGAAAGAAGCAATTTGCATTATGTTATATTATATACATATATTACACAAATGGACATTAGAGCGAAAGAAGTAAATCACTCTCATTACATGAGTATGGTGACGAATGTAAACTTGTGATATGCGATATGTGTATTGAACCCTTGAGCCACGATGGCGAGATACCGACGCCGCCCGTTACAAGAGAGAACCAGCTGCTGCTGACGTGGGTACAGTGACTTTGGTGACACGTTGTTTCCTTGCAGCCGTTCGCCCGTGCTTCTACTCGGTCTCGGAGTATGACTACGCTCTCGGTTTCGGCAGTGTTGGATCCGGCTCTTGTACCGACTTCGAAGCCAGTCGGCACAACTACCTCAGCCTGACCTATAGCTACTACCGCTCGCTGTGCAAGCAGCGCCTGGGACCGCCAGGCGGGGAGGACTTCGTGGACACCGTCCATGGAAACATTCCCAGCCTGGAGAGCACCTTGATCTCCACGTGTGAGAGAGGCGAGGTGTGGGGCCTCTACACGGAGACGTTCTGCTGTCCCAGTGAGTACCACAGTCCATCGACATACCTCATGGCACCGTGAAGACATTCGGCGTACACACATTACTGGTATTGTGTACACATGTCAGCGTGCATTACTGGCGGTGTGTACACATTTTTATATTTCATTTTGCGAGGAGTGCGACGGCGATTACACATGTGAATGATTGCCACAAACATGCCAGCGTACACAAATTACTGGTGGTGTGTACACATGTCAGCGTACACACATTACTGGTGGTGTGTACACAGGTCAGCGTGCACACATCACTATTGGTGTGTTAACATGTCAGAGTACACACATTACTGGTGGTGTGTACACATGTCAGCGTGCACGCATTACTGATGGTGTGTACACATGTCAGAGTACACACATTACTGGTGGTGTGTACACATGTCAGAGTACACACATTACTGGTGGTGTGTACACATGTCAGCGTGCACGCATTACTGATGGTGTGTACACATGTGAGCGAACACACATTACTGGTGGTGTGTACACATGTCAGCGTGCACGCATTACTGATGGTGTGTACACATGTCAGAGTACACACATTACTGGTGGTGTGTACACATGTCAGAGTACACACATTACTGGTGGTGTGTACACATGTCAGCGTGCACGCATTACTGATGGTGTGTACACATGTCAGAGTACACACATTACTGGTGGTGTGTACACATGTCAGAGTACACACATTACTGGTGGTGTGTACACATGTCAGCGTGCACGCATTACTGATGGTGTGTACACATGTCAGCGTGCACGCATTACTGCTGGTGTGTACACATGTGAGCGAACACACATTATTGGTGGTGTGTACACATATCCGCGTAAATTATTGGTGGTGTGTAAACATTTTTTTGTATAAACTTCATTAATTTTGTGAGGTTTTCAACAGCGAATACACATGTGAATGATTGCTTCAGACATGCCAGCGTACACACATTACTGGTGTCGTGTACACATGTCAGCGTACACGCATTACTGTTGGTGTGTACACATGTCAGCGTACACACATTATTGGTGGTGTGTACACATGTCAGTGTTCAAATTTTACTGCTGGTGTGTACAAATGCCAGCGTATGCACATTACTGGTGGTGTGTACCCATGTCAGCGTACATACATTAATGGTGGTGTGTATACATGTCAGCGTACACACATTATTGGTGGTGTGAGCTGATCACACGGCTGTGGTTTGCAGGTTGCTACACTCTCCCCTGTCTGAACAATGGTTGGTGCATTCAGAATCCAGCAGGGGACTACATATGTCAGTGCAGATTTGGCATTGAGGGACGACACTGCCAATACAGTAAGTACCGTGGCATAATGTAACAAACACTTGAAAAACATTGTGAAATGAATCGTATTTTGATCAGTGACGTCATGATGACCGTCTCTTACAAAAGGATCTGACGTCATTATGGCCACCTCTTACACCATGAGCTGATGTCATGAAGACCGTCTCTTTCTCCATGATCTGACGTCACTGTCCATATCTTACCCAAAGATCTGACGTCGCTGTCTATCCCTTTCACCATGATCTGACGTGACAGTCTATCCCTTTCACCATTATCTGACGTCACAGTCTATCCCTTACACCATTATATGACGTCTCTATGACCATCTCTTGCACTATGTTCTGACGTTATCATGGTAATCTCTTACCCCAGGATCTGACCTCATTATAACCATCCATTACACCAGGATCTGATGTCATTATGCCCATCCATTACACAATGATCTGACGTCATTATGCCCATCCATTACACAATGATCTGACGTTACTATCCATCCCTTACAATATAATCTGACGTCATCGTCCATCCCTTACACCATGATTTGATTTCATCATGATAATCTCCTACAGCATGTTGTGGTTGTGGTTTATTTGGTCTTGAAGGCCTTCAGGCCCAAATGACACAACATATAATTATACAAACAGTTTGCATGGTGCGCAGTATTTTGAGAAACATACATTTACGAGGTGGAACAGAGACGATTTTCAATAAGATATATACACATTGCCAAATTCCTCAGGGTCGTTACATCATTATGACACATTAGGGTCCGAAAGAGATCAAATGTTGGAGGGTTCCAAAATATAGAATCAATATATATTTTACGAATATCCGCGAACTTGGTACAACACAACAAAACATGAAATTCATCCTCGATAACGGTAACACCGATTCCCAGGCAGTAGGTACAAAGCCTGTCTGCTCGTAGGGTGCCATCACGACGCCCCAACTCGACAGAAAGCTTATGTGCAGAACAGCGGAATCGACAAAGCGCCTTTCGTAGCTTAACAATATTAACTTTACACAAATATGATTCCAGTTGAAGGCTATCTTTAAAGGTACAGTACACGCTTAAGCGACTCTGGTTTCGTGCCTGCATAGAGACATTCGGCTTTCATGTCCTGGTCTAGTTTTGCAGCGAAATCGGTCAGGAAACTACCTACAATGACTGTTGTTTGATTTTGCCATGTGTCATTAAAATTGTATTTATTAAAAAATTCTTTTATTGAGGTAACCCAAGTTATTCTGTTATTTTCATCTAGTAGCGTTAACATGACATAACAACAATTGGCATATCTGTCGTCCTGCATGTCCTGACATCAATATAACCATGAATTACACGATGACCTGACATCATTATAACCATACATTACACCATGATCTGGCGTCATAATAACCATTCCTTGAACCAGGTTGGAATCAATGTGTTATTTATATTTGATTGATGCAAGCAAGTATTCAGTTTGCTATTCCCTACAATGATGGTTATCAACCAGTGGCTGGAGCCTCACAAGGCCCGTCATGGCCCCCAGGAGGCGCACGATACGCCATCAGACAGTCAGCCATACACGGACCCACTTAAAGATACGCTTATTATTGCATTCATGAGACGTACCATTCATTGTTTTTCTTCTTCCAGTTTTGATAATCGTCTTCATCCTGGGAGACCCTCACTACATGACACCGGACGGCCAGATGATCAGCTACCAGGGTCTCTGTAAACACACGCTGGTCGAGTCAATAGACGCCGAGGCTCCCTACTTCAGGGTGGACGCGCGCAACCAGCGACGGGGATCCAACGACAGGGTGGCTTTCCCCAAGTACTATGAGGTCACGGTGTATGACCACGTGATCAGACTGAGCGAGGGCAAGGAGGTTTACGTGAGTCACGCCCTCACTTTATCCACGTTATACGTGCACTTTCAGTTCATGCCATAAGGCACTTTCATTTCAAGCCATATTGCACTTTCATTTCAGGCCATATTGCATTTTCATTTCAGGCAGCATTGCACTATCATTTCAGGCCATATTGCACTTCCAGTTCAGGCCATATTGCACTTTCGATTCAGGCCACATTACACTTCCATGCTCAGGCCATACTGCACTTCCTGTTCATGCCATATTGCAACCCCAGTTTAGGCCCTTTTGCACTTTTAGTTCATGCCATATTGCACTTTCAGTTCAAGCCATATTGCACTTTCGGTTCAGACTATATTGCACTTTGAGTTCAGGCCACATTGTACATCCGTGTTCTGGCCATATTTCACTTCTAGTTCAGACCATATAGCACCTCCAGTTCAAGCTATATTGCACTTTCAGTTCGTCATATTAAAGTGCAATATAAAAATCTACAAATAGTCGGAAACAACCTATAATAATCCAGTTAGTGCCAATCTTATTGAGTTTGACACAATCGAACAATATCCCAGATAAATAGAATAAGTGCATTTAATTCTCTATTATAACTACAACACATGTCACATATTAACTAGTTGTATACATTTTAAAGAAAGTTACGAATAGACTGTCGCATCACATTGAAGTCTTCACTGAAGAACTCGGCATTGAACAAACGTACCCACTCTGTTACGTGCTATTAATGCTCTGCCATTCAGTTAAACTCACCCGGACAATCCAACCATCCGCGAGGAGTAAAACGAAATCTAATCATGTGCCATACAAGCACCACGTTCAGTAGTGCGATCACTCTCGGCACGCACGTGTTCAGATTGACCGACAGATGTCACTCCGTCACAGCTGGACGGAACCCTCGTCTTCCCGGATATCATCTACCCGGGGTTCAAGGTCATCTACAACGGGAGATTCCTGCGGCTGGAGACGGACTTTGGTCTGGCTGTGGAGTTCGACGGTCGCTGGACGGCCGTCGTTAAGCTACCGCCCGACATCGACGTCCAGGGTATGGCCGGCGACAATGACGGTAACCCTAGCAACGACTTGGTAACCAAGGAGCAAGTTGACGTCACTGACGACCCCATGAGCTTCTCTCTGATTGGTAACAGTTGGCAAGTGCACGACCCAGAAGATCCAGGGTAGGACCTTACATGTGTAGTATTATACATTTGGTTTAGTGTAGTTCTAGATCGTTTTATATCTTACATGTTTAATGTTACTGACGTGAACCCTTCTTCATTATGGCAAAAATCGCCAGCATGTCGGTCGGTTCTCTTTGTGTGTGCGTGTGTGTGTGTCTGTCTGTCGTCACGATAACTCTCGAACACTGGCAGCTACTGTTGTCGAACTTCGCCAACATATGGCAGAATCTCATGTCATGTTCGTTGACGGGGTGAAATCGGTCATACGTCAACGTTACGGTGACGTCATACGTCAACGTCACGGTGACGTCATACGTCCGAAGCACATTTCCCGGTCTAGCCAGCTTAATATTATAGATAGACACGCGGAGTTATTGCCATCATACTCAGCTTCGGAATATCTTTCTCGCTACTGCCATCAAATTTGACGTGGAACCAATACTTTGCCATGGAAACATGTCAAAGATGACAACATTGACGTCACAAAATTTGACCTTTTTTCGTTTTGGCGCGGTTACAATCCACGTCGCTGAACACTAATTCGCATAGGGCTACTAGTGGTCGCCTTCATATAATATGTGTAAAATAATTTCAGTCGAAATATTGCTTTTTGTTTCCAAGGCAACACAAAACGGTCCAATAATGAAAGATGCGACATTTTAAAATTAACAATGTGCCAAAAAAATATAGAAACCCATAAGCCACACGTCTCGTGTTGAATATACGGTTGCGTTAGGTAATATCTCAAAACTGAACGTCCTTCAGTTGTTGTCTTGGTGGATACAAGTGAAGTAGCATATATCGAATCCAATATCAGCTCGAACCTGGAGGGGTAGAGGTGCTAGAGCGCCTGGGAGTTTTGGGTTCAAAGCCGATTTTTGCCATTTTTAAGCTATGGCCGTCGAATCTCTACCACAAACTGGAGCATCAATTAGAATCAAATTTTGAAAATTTCACTAAAATCGGACTAGCGGTAATAACGTAACAGGTCATTTCAATATATACGGAACCCTAAATATTGACCTACAGACTTCAAAATGGTACAGGACACTGTGGAATTGTATTCCCTCACCTTGCCCGCAAATACACACTCAGTGTTGGCACTTTCGTAAATACACTTTCGCATGTAAGCCGTGGACCTCTTCGCTGGCGCACTCCCCTCCCCTCACGCACACCCACCCGCTTCCCCACACTCCTGCCCTGTGTACTGCTGGTCAGTGCGCTTCCGGTCAGCTGCTTTCTGCATGGTGTTCTTGCTGTGAACAGCTGTAACGCTGTAATTCCCTTAATAATCGACACAGAAGGTCCCGGTTTGGATTAAAATGCGCAGCAAGACGTCATCAGACGTCTATTTTTGTCACTTGCTCTCAGCCGCCAGGATGATATGCCTTGACTGAATAGAGATCGGAGAAATCGTAAATAGCCCTAATTAGCTTCAGTGGGCGTAAAAAATCCCAGATTGGCTCAAAAAGCGTAAAAAGACGCCCTCTAGGAATTATACGTCATCAGACGTCCATTTTCGACCCTCGTCTATCTGGGTGTCTTCTCCCAGCTGTACTGCTGTGGCAAACCTGGCTGAATCCCGCCTCTATCTGGGTGTCACTCTTCCCCCAGTTGTACTGATGTGGCCGAGGCAAACCTGGCTGAATCCCTCCTCTATCTTGGTGTCACTTTTCGCCAGCTGTACTGGTGTGGCCGAGGCTAACCTTGCTGAATTCCTCCTCTACTTGGGTGTTACTCTTCTTCCAGTTGTACCGCAGTGGCCGAGGCTAACCTGCCAGACTGTGTGGAGCCTCTGAGGACACAGTTCGCGGCCGCTGATGTCTGTGGGGCCCTGGTGGACGCCTCAGGGGCGTTCTCCTCCTGTCTGGCCAACGCTGCCATGGATCCCGACAACTTCTTCGATGCGTGTCTCTACGACATGTGTGCCAACAACGGCGACGCTGCCATCATGGAGGAGGCTCGGTGTGGGTCAGCGGAGGCCATGGCGGCGCGCTGCGCCAACCTGGGCCACGTCATAGACTGGAGGGACGCCCTCAACTGCCGTAAGCCGGACCGTTATTGCCGCAAAATGAACTAAAGCTTTGGAATGTCTCAATACAGTTCTTCATTGTGATATTTTTTTGACATTTTGACGCTGAAATGGATTGAATATTATAATGTGTCCTCGCGACCGGTAGTATTGTGTAGACTGACCATCATCATAGTTGATACTATTTCACCACTTCTTCATGTTTTTTCCTAGTTCCTGTTCCCGGCCCAGGCTTCACCTCCTCTCCTTACACCTGTGCCCGCTCAAGGCTTCACCTCCTCTCCTTACTCTTGTGTCTGATCTAGGCCTCACCTCCTCTCCTTACTGCTGTATCCGGTCCAGGTCTCACCTCCTCTCCGTACTCCTGTGCCTGGCCCAGGCTTCACCTCCTCTCCGTACTCTTGTGCCCAATCCAGGTTTCACCTCCCTCCGTAATCCTGTGGCCAGTCCAGGTTTCACCTGCTCTCCTTACTCCTGTACCTGGTTCAGGTTTCGCCTCCTCTCCTAACTCCTGTACCCGGCCCAGGCTTCACCTCCTCTCCTTACTCCTGTGCCCGGTCCAGCCTTCACCTCCTCTCCTTACTCCTGTGCATGGTCCAGTCTTCACCTCCTCTCCGTACTCCTGTGCCCAGTCCAAGCCTGACCTCACCTCTCCTTGCAGCCCTGGCGTGCCCAGAGGGAATGACCTACGAGTTCCTGGTGGCCGCCTGCCCGGCCACCTGTCAGAACCCGGATGGTCCCGAGCTGTGCCACCTGCCGAAGACTGAGCGGTGCGTGTGTTCGGATAACAAGATCCTGCACGAGAACCGATGTATCAATGGCACTGAGTGTGGCTGCTACGAGAGAGACGGCACGAGTCACGAGGTGGGTGAGGGGTGTAAAAAGGTAAGGTACCTTTACCGTCTGGTGCACGGACGGTAGTGATTGTGGCTGCTACGAGAGAGACAGCACGAAGCATGAGGTGGGTGAGGGGTGAGATGTAATGTATCTTTACCGCCTGGTGCATGGACGGCAGTTAGTGTGGCAGATACTGGACAATGAATCAAGAGGATTGAAGATCAGACATAAATGTCCCTGTATTTTTCTTAGGATAAAAAATAGGGCTAATTCTCTTTCTGCTATCTGAAGGTGTACGTTGTTTGCCATGGTTTCATCCTCTGTCAAACGTTTATGACTTTCTTAGATCGGAGACCAGTGGCTGTCAGAGAACTGCCAAATACAATTCTCGTGTGAGGTCTGCGAGACTTGCGAGAGACCTGTCACAACCATTGTGGAAACCGACAACAACTGCGCCTTGGACGAGATCTGTGTGATGGTGGACGGCAGGACCACGTGTAGAGGTTGGTTTCTGTGGACGAGGTCTGTGTCGTGGTGGACGGGACCACAATGTGTAGAGGTTGGTGAGTGTGGACGAGGTCTGTGCTAGGTTGACTGGGGGGATAAGGTGTGGAGTTTGGTGACTGTGGACGAGGTCTGTGTCTTGATAGACGGGTGGACAAGGTGAAAATATTGGTGACTGGGGACGAGGTGTGTGCCGTGTTAGACGGGAGGACATGGTGTAGACATTGGTAAGGGTGGACGAGGTCTGTGTCGTGGTGGACGGGAGGACAAGGTGTAGAGGTTGGTGATTGTGGACGAGGTCTGTGTCGTGGTGGACGGGAAGCCAAGGTGCAAATGTTGGTGACTGTGAACGAGGTCTGTGTCGTGGGTGACGGGACCACAAGGTGTTGGGGTAGGTGACTGTAGATGGGATCTGTATCGCGGTGAACGGGAGGACAAGGTGTAGAAGTTGGGGACTGGGCGTTCGGTTTTGGTTGTAACATCGTTGAGTAGTTCGATACCCTGACGTGGCGACATCTGATGCAACATTTAAACATTGGCCTTCCAGGCAACGATTTCTGCAATGACATATCGTGTCAAAATGGAGGATCGTGCATGAATACTCACTGCGCCTGTGCGGCGGGATACGAAGGAGACTACTGCGAGACGGGTAGGTCACGTGACTGGCACATTATATTCTACCAATGGGTGTTCCTTTGTCTTGGTTTGTAGGCGGGCTTTACAGGATGGTTAACGTGGTTCTATGGAGGGTTGCAAGGCTTGGTTTATGGTTTAAATTGGTTTGGAGTGGTGTCCGCCTTATAGTTTAACTGGTTTCTAGGTGGGCTGCACCTTATGGTTCAAGGGATTTGCAGGTGGGTTTACGTATTGTAATTTAGTCTCTTGTGGCGCCAAACCAGGTCAATTCCAAGCGTTTTGGGGGCCGCCTCGATAGGTCGACAGTGGGCAAGTGGGTGCTCGTCTTGAGGGTTCTGGCCATCTGAGCCAAATGACCATGATGAATCTAAGAATATCCCAGTCGGACACAAAGTAACCAAAACTTTTAGAATATCATGGCCATAATGATGTAGACATTGTGTGTCCCAAATTCAAACATGTTGAAACTTCGGCCACAAAGTCGCAGTGACAAAGTGACCGAAACTTTCCAGGATACACCAGTGAAATGCCTCGGAAACAAAGTTTCGGTTATAAAGTTTCAGGAACTTCGCTAGATGTATCATGAGCATAACGGCACGTGGATCGGTGGTTCGCGCTCCGCCGTGGTCACGTCTGTGTGGTCGCGTGATAAAGATCCCACGTCCTTTTTCTGTGTAGTAGCGGATTACCTCCGGGGACATGACTCCACTCTCCCTTACTCGCATTGACGCGATATGATTATAAGCGGCTAAAGCGTCCTAAATGTACAACCAAAGGCACATCACCCTGGCGGTTGATAGCTTATGACTCAATTAGACGTCTGATGACGCATGATGCATCTGGGTCGTCTTACTGCACATTGTAATCCAAACAGGGACCTTCTGGTTCGATTATTAAGGGAATTACAGCATTTTGCCTTTTGACTGGTTGATGCTATCCCTGTCACCTTGACCTCTGGTGAGGGCGGTGGGGTGGGGTGGGGGATGGAGGGTTGGGGAGTTTACGGTAAGAGCACTATGCAGAAAGTAGCTCACCGACAGCGGACTGGCCAGCAGTACACACGGCAGGAGTGTGGGGAAGAGGGTGGGTGCGAGTGATGGGAGGGGGTGCGCCGGCGAAAAGGTTTACGGCTTGCATGCGAGTGTGTATTGGCGGGCTTAGCCGATTTACGCCAATGTGCCAACACTGTGTCTGCATTGGCGGGCAAGGCCAAGGGGAGTGGGTGGCGGGTCGCGTTAGGCGAACGGAAACGCCGTATAGTTTACTATTGCAATGGCCTTTTAGTAAAATTTTTCAAAAGTGTTAACACGTCGAATTTTGACTATATTAGTCCCTGAAGTGCAATACAATTCCACAGTGTCTTATATCATTTTGAAGTTTCTACGGTCAATATTGAGGGCTCCATCAATTTCGTTAGTGTTAAATTGAAATGACCCGTTACGTCATAACCGCTAGTCCGATTTTAGTGAAATTCTAAAAATTAGATTCTAATTGATGTTCCAGTTTGTGGTAGAGATTCGAAGGCCATAGCTTAGGAATGGCAAAATTCGGCTTCAAACCCCAAACTTCCACCTCTACGTTACTAACACCTCTACGTTGCGCACTCCGAGTTCGAGCTGATATTGGATTCGATATAACCTACATCACTTGTATCCACCAAGACATCATTGGTGTTCAGATGTCATTTACTTTTCAAGCTACAGCCGAGCTCTGGACATTTACACCAGTAAAGGTCACGACTTTGACCTTTGACCGAAGTCGTCCAAAGACTTTCACTTTTGAGAAATTACCTTGTGTAATATTTGTACGAAAGATGAGTTGCCTGGCTTATAGGTTTCTTCGTATTTTTTTGGCAGACGGTAAACTTGAAAAATGTCCCTTCAGCATGGGCCGAATGGAAAAAAAAATCTTGTACCGTCATTTCTGAGTCGAATTGCACATGGAATTTATAGTCTCAGCTGGGTACCTTTGTACACAGCGTAGATTATTGAGGGGCTGTTTGAAGAGGGCCCTTTTGAAATATTTGAAAAAATGTCGCCGTAATAATGAAAGATTTTTTGAAAGTTTTTAACATGTGGAGTCCCGTAGGAAATTTTCAGAATTTAAGACAGAAACGTACTATGTTTATGCTACGGTCAAACAGGAGACCCCATTTGCCACACAATGACGTCATTTGCCATTGTTTTTCATTTGCTTACAATTTTAGACGATTTTTGTTATTGGACCGGAACTGACGTCATCGTGACTGCATCTGACGCTGGGAGCATATCTCAAATTTCCAAGTCCTCTTTGTTACTCATATTTTTATGACTGGCTAAAGTCTCAGAGCGATATGTTCAACTTAAATAGGTCAAACTACAGAAGAAGTGTAAGGTCATTTGTTTCTTTTTCGGAAAAACATAAAACGGCATTTTTCTCATATATGCGTAAGACGCATCAAAAAGTGAACAATGTACGAAAGATGCAGAATATGATGATGCACCTTGTTAATCTTACCGGACGTCGCCAATTCTAATATTAACTTAAACTTGTTTTAAGACTTTTTTTTCACAAAATCACTCTGAATTTGACGTTTGACCGTTTTCGCCCGTTAACAAACTCGGTCTCAGTTTTGTCCCAAGGTACCTGCAGGCGAAGTATGACATCGATAGCTGTAAGCCTTCGAAAGTTATCGCGCGTAGAGACAAATTTGTTTTCACGTACTCAAGCAGTATGACGATTGTCGTCATAACAAGCAAGCGTTTAGTCAAGGGGTACCCCTGTCACTGGATTTTTGGGCCTGACGCACCACACTGGATACCAGTCACATCGGGCTGGTGCACACGTCCTGTACACACTTAATGATCGCATCATGACGACCCGGTTCCGGACTTCAGTGTGTCTCAGTTCAGGCGTCGCATGGTACACACTGATCTTAACCTCTGTATCTCCCTCAGACATTGACGAGTGCGCTGATGCTGACTGTCAGAACGGAGGGACGTGCGTTGATGGTGTCAACGGCTACACGTGTACCTGTGTCGAGGGGTTCGTCGGCGACAACTGCGGTGAGTGGAGGTTGCCTGCCAAACACTTTCATTTCCGGAACTTCAACAGATTCCAAACGTGGACTTTTCCTTAAACATTAATCTTGCCATTAAGACCCCTAACATTTGACTGTAAAACCAAAATGATCTATAAGAAATGTAAAGACAGTTTCGGAGTATAACTTTATGTATTTAAGTATGTATCCCTTAAAACCCCTAACACTTAACTGCAAAGCCAACATGATCTATAAAAAATATAAGCAGTTTTAGGTCTACATGTATAACCAAAGAGTGCAATATTACCTTATATATTAAAGTCTGTATCTAAATATTAAACAGCTATATCGGCCCCTGTGTGGTTGGGCGTTTTTACTATGCATTATGAATCAGGAGGATTTAGTTATATCTAATATCGAACAGTGGTAAATGGGGACATTTTGGATCAACGAGTTTAGTGTGCCAATCACGTAAACCCTGTTAAGACGACGGGAGCTTGTATAGGATTGTGTTCAATATAATCGAGGTTCATATTTAGCATGCCTTGGTAATAAAGTAATAAAGGCTTTGGATCTAAGAATGTTAAAGACGAATTACTGGTCGAAATGAACAGGGAACGGTGTGAAATTTGTCTCAGAGCTTTGGTCTAAACCAAAATTTAAGTTTACTTCATTGTCAAATTATTAAGGGTAATTTTGTTGCGAGTTGTTTGCATGTGTTGCCATGACGTACACTCTGACGTACTGTCACTTGTAAGCCATAAGGCCTTGATGCAATGTATGCCTGTTTAATTTGTTATTGGACAAATATTGTATATATATATGGGTGACCATAAGAAATGAATCAAATCAATGTTGCAGAACGACAGTTCTGTGGTGACAGCGACCCGTGTGTGAACGGAGGCACGTGCCGGGGAGCATACTGTGACTGTGTGACCGGCTTTGAGGGGGACCACTGCGCCTCAGGTAATCCATTCTTTTCTTTTTCTTTAAATGCTTTTAAACGACACTTCTTGACATTTGGCGCTGTCCCCCAGTGAACGCCCCCCCCCCCCCCCCCACTCCAAAACTGCATTCCCGACCCTCATGCATAACAGATTTGGCCAAATGATTAACCATGTTACACATCACGTTACGTGACCAAAATTGGTGTTGGATTGTTTATGTATGTTACGATATGCATAGAGATGGAAAAGGAAGCTAAGTCCAGGCTAGTTATTGTTGCATATATACGTTTATGTTTGCACACACCAGACATCGACGATTGTGTTGACGTCACATGTCACAATGGCGGCACGTGCGTGGATCAGGTGGCCAGCTACACGTGTTCCTGCGCCGAGGGTTTCACGGGACAACACTGCGGTAAGCACCATGGCAACCGGGATTGTAACCTAGGAAACAACGCATTGCTGGCAGATCCCCCATCGCAAGTAAAATACCGAGTGCCGTCTCTA
This sequence comes from Arenicola marina, assembly GCA_964019135.1. Lineage (NCBI taxonomy): Eukaryota > Metazoa > Annelida > Polychaeta > Arenicolidae > Arenicola > Arenicola marina. Next base: position 9,884,604 of record OZ025265.1, read on the forward strand.
GTTGTAGTTCTCTAGTAACATACCAATTGAGGTCTCAAATTGTTCTCGAATAGCATACCGAATGTTGTTGTTTTGTAACAAACCGAGTGCGGGCTTAGAATGTCTTGAAGTGAGCACGAACACAAGCACTGATGACGTCACTTCCCCTACAGAATGGTCGCTGACGCCCTGTACCGTCGGGTGGGGAAACCCCCGTCGCGTGTCTACCTTCGACGGCGCCACCTACAATATCCCATCCAAGAACAAGTTCCTGTTGGCGCAGAACGTGCAGAGTCACACCGACCAGTGTAAGGTACGCGTCTCTCGGCGTGTGTGTGGGAGGCGCTCTCTGGTCTAGTGGTTAGCGCACTACACCAAGAGGTGCTTCATCCATTCCTCCTTCACCGACCCGGGAGGTTCCTTAGCCCAGTTTAGCCCTTGGAGCAGTGGCACTGATGCGATGAGGTGATGGTAACCATGACTACGGGCGGGTACAGGTTATTTGATGTGTGTATATGGGAGGATGATCCAGGTGAGAGCGGGACTTAAGTGCTGCACCGGCTGTTGACCCCGTGTGTCCCCTCCACAGTTCCAGGTGCACGTGGACACGGTCATCCCGCGAAGGGGCCGCAGGCCCGTCGTCAGCTGGGTCGGCGTGGCCTTCGGCATCCACGGCAAGAACAGCCGGAAGTTCGAGCGCAACTTCCGGATCTCCAGACGCCAGGGGACAGTGGAGCTGCGTGGCCGAGGAGTCAAGGTAGGTCACGTGATGTCGGGGAGAGTGGAGCTGGGCGGCAGCGGAGTCAAAGTAGGTCACGTGGTGTCGGGGGACAGTAGAGCTGTGCGGCAGGGGATTCAAGGTAGGTCACGTGGTGTCGGGGAGAGTGGCGCTGGGCGGCAGGGGAGTCAAGGTAGGTCACGTGGTGTCGGGGAGAGTGGAGCTGGGCGGCAGGGGAGTCAAGGTAGATCATGTGGTGTCGCGGACAGAGGAGCTGCGCAGCCCGGTAATCAAGGTATATCATGTGGTGTCGGAGAGAGTGGCCCGGGAGTCAAGGTAGGTCACGTGTTGTCGGGGACAGAGCAACTGCGCAGCCCAGGAGTCAAAGCAGGTCACGTGGTGTCGGGGAGAGTGGAGCTGTGCGGCCGGGGGGTCAAGGTAGGTCACGTGGTGTCGCGGACAGAGGAGCTGCGCAGCCCGGTAGTCAAGGTATATCATGTGGTGTCGGAGAGAGTGGCCCGGGAGTCAAGGTAGGTCACGTGTTGTCGGGGACAGAGCAACTGCGCAGCCCGGGAGTCAAGGTAGGTCACGTGGTATCGGGGAAGGTGGCCCGGGAGTCAAGGTAGGTCACGTGTTGTCGGGGACAGTGGAACTGCGCAGCCCTGGGGTCAAGATAGGTCCCGTTGTGTCGAGAGAGCGTGACCCGGGAGTCAATGTAGGTCACGTGTTGGCGGGGGAGAGTGGCCCGGGAGTCAAAGTAGGTCACGTGGTGTCGGGGGAGGGCTACCCGCGAGTTACATGGCGTTGGGTCGAAGTACCGGTCACAATTGTTACGTCACTTTACGCTTTGTTTCGGAATTCGCTTTGGCTGTCGCATCAACGACTTATCGGCCTGTCGTGCTGTTTGGCTTTGGTGGCTTGTTACATACCAGATATATACCATTTTAGCATTTTTGCTGTTCGCCTTTGAAACAATTCCATCGGCAATAAATAAAAGAGTTTACCCTAACTCGCTGCGCCATTTTGAGAATCACGTAAAGGGAAGATGAGCCAAAATGACCTAGCGAGTATCGAGAAAAAATGTGTTGTTTATTGGAAGTAGGCGATTTATCGATAAGGGCAAACATTCCTACGTATGAATGTATCAGAGGTAAGTAGATTGATGCCGATTTCCCATCTTTTTTTGAAGGATGAGACAAACTGTGATATTTAATAGTGTTAGCATTAAATATAATGTTGATTTCAAATACATTTCTTCGTAGTAGCTCGAGGATATCAGTGGAATCAGTATGCTCTTTGTTTTATTTTAAATTTTATTGATTATCATTTGGCTAAACCTTTAAGGTGCTCGTTCAAGCAATATTTATAGCGTTGGGCTTTCCGAATGAATATTACTTATGGATATTGTTTACATTCGTTTTGTTGCCGTAGTGGCGCTAGTGTGATCGATTCCTTTCGGTCCCTTCATCACATGATATAGTTAACCAATGCAAATGCAAACATATATGCATACTTTAGGCCGCTGGGAGCGCCACCATAGCCGCCATTCACGACCTGTGCCCCCGTGGCTGTTACGTTGCAGCCCCGCGTGAAGCCCCCGGGGTGCTACCAGACCGGCGCCAAGCCCCTCCCCTGGCAGTTCTGCTTCACCCAGAGCAACGGCGTCGTTGTCGTCACAGCCTCGGTTCCAGCTCGAGGCTGCTGGGTGACGGTGACGTATGAGGAGAGCGGCGCGGCCGTCAACCCGACCAACGTCGACAGACTGACGATCGACACCAGCGACAACTACCGCGGCAGCCTCACTGGTTACTGTGGCAACCGAGACGAGGATGCCAGCAACGACCGCCAATTTTGCCGGTCAACCAGCGGCTCAGGGTGTATCGACAAGGACTAAGGCGGCCCAAGGCGTACGGACAAGCACTGACGCAGCCCAGGGGGTATGAACAAGGACTGAGGCGGCCCGGGGCGTATGGACAAGAACTGAGGCCAACCCAAAATACGTTATTCAAGCGTCACCATTCTACTGTAAAGGAGGTGCATATATGTCGTTACCACTGATCCCCTAAACTCCCGTGACTGCCATCCCTGCCCCCACACACTCACAGAGCAAGCTAGTGGGTCCAGGCCACCTCGCGGCCTCGGGCGGCTAGAGGAGCTACTACAGCTTGGTGTCGGACCAATAAAATGACTAACGCCATGCTAAACTCGCGTTATTACTATTATTACGATTTGAATTCAAATTCCAGTTTAACTCACATATGTGTTGAGCGTAAACATGTTCTTGTTTACGGCTTTCAAATTAAAATATGTACAGTCCTACGACTGGCTTAATGGTCCTCAAATCTCAAGTTTTCTCAGCCTTGGGAGGCAATCGCCGCATACACTTCCTATCGTAGCCTTCTACGTGAATTGTGACATTGAGTTGTCTTGCATTGCCTCCAAACGTATTATTCCATATTGTAAATGTGTATCCTAAGTAATAACCTGGTAATATAGTGTCAGTCTGTCGGCCCCTGGGTGTCAGAAGCACAAAAAACGTGGCACGTTGAGCAAGCGAGCCATTTAAATCAAGCACAGTTCCAATGTTGAAGTCTATATCTATCGCAAGGCGATTGGGTCAGGTAACACGATTTTAGCCGCATTCAGATCTAACGCTAATGTATTAGTTAAGGTCGAGATCGGGTGGCGCCTGGCGGATTTGTTCAGAACTAACTTCAATTTTTGCACTTTTAGTCTTCAATGGCAGACGATATCAATCTATATCACATCAAATGATAGTTCCTCCACCAAAATTGCATGCATGTGATGTATTACAAGCAAATATACAAAATATATACGCGCCGAAAGGCACAATTTTGATCGTTCTGCATTTTTGGGTAATTGTATAGTCTATTGTGGTTACAGTCGAGCTTCAAGAGCAAAAGTTAATTCAGTAACATATCGTTTTTTTGTTATTTTTGTATTCACCATGACGATGGGCTTCAGCAGGCGGTTTTTTAGTGAAGTATGTCGACAATTTTTTTAGGACGTTTCAAAATATTCAAAAAAAGTGCATTTAACGCATTTTCCCATCGTTAAAGCCAATTTGACAAAAATGCCCAAAATCTTTTTCTGTAATTTTAGTACATTTTCAACTTGATCCATAAACGATACTAATTTAGAAAAAAAACATCTTGTCGACGAAATTCACCCGCTCTCGACATTAACACGAGCATCAACTAATTATAATACCACTTGGTGAATCTAATGTCTTCTGCTAAATTATCGTTGATAATAAAGTGATTGCTTGAATCTTTATTGTTCGCTGTTTATTAATATGTTTGAACGAAGTACATCTACACCTGGTTGACTCACTGGAGACTGAGTGTAATGAGGCGATTAGGAACAAATGAAAGTGACAACGTGTAAAGAGGGTGACCGACTTATGAATATATGGTAAAGAGGGTGACCGACTTATGACTATAGGGCAAAGAGGGTGACCGACTTATGACTATAGGGTAAAGATGGTGACCGACTTATGATCATATGATAAACAGGGTGACCGACTTATGAGTATAGGGTAAAGGGGGTGACGGACTTGTGACCATAGGGTAAAGAGGGTGACCGACTTATGACAATAGGGTAAAGAGGGTGACGGACTTATGACTATAGGGTAAAGGGGGTGACGGACTTATGACTATAGGGTAAAGGGGGTGACGGACTTGTGACCATATGGTAAAGAGGGTGACCGACTTATGACTATAGGGTAAAGAGGGTGACAGACCTATGACTATAGGGTAAAGAGGGTGACGGACTTATGACTATAGGGTAAAGAGGGTGACCGAGTTATGACTATAGAGTAAAGAGGGTGACGGACTTATGACTATAGGGTAAAGAGGGTGACGGACTTATGACTGTATGGTCAGGAGAGCAACCGTATCCATACCATAGGGTAAAGATGGCAACTGTGTCCAGACAATAAGGTAACGAGGGTGACCGTAGCGAGACAAAGGGGTAAATGGGGGGGGGGGGGGGGCTGTCGTGTGAAACAATTGGGTAAGAAGGTGATGTTGCTGTTGACTGTGTTTTTACTATAGAGTAAATGGGTGACTGTGTCGAGATTATAAGGGTAAAGAGACCGTGTCGTGAATACATGGTAGCGAGGTTGTCTTGGTGGTTAGAGGGCTGCCGTGTGTGACGTCTGTAAAAATGATGTGGACGCCCGGTATCATCAAAGATTATAATATGACAGGAAAAAATTAGATGCTGACTCTGCAATATATAGAAAGTAACGCTTTATTTTACAATTAATACAACCACGTTTTAACTCGAGTTAACTCGCTAGGTGTCGCCTATGATACCACCCGCTAGATGTTGCTTACGGTGATACCACTCGCCAGGTGTCGCCCATGACACCACTCGCTAGGTGTCGCCTATGACGACACCACTCGCTTGGTGTCGCCTATGATGACACCACTCGCTAGGTGTCGCATATGATGACACCACTCGCTAGGTGTCGCCTATGATGACACCACTCGCTAGGTGTCGCTTGTGGCTGCACTGCTCCAGGATTAGACCTGGGACTCGGGCATCTGACACACCACGACGTACCCAGTCACCGACCCCACCACCAGCCTGCCACCCGTCACCACGGCAACGGAAGATCCGGAAATGAGTGCGCCGTCGTCCATCATGACTTCTTCCACGTACAAAATAGTTCCCTTGTCCCGGTCGGTGCCGAGCCGCAGCACCTGCCGACAGAGAGAGAGAGGGCGAGCGGATGTAGACATCGCCACACAGATGGTCAGTGTACCCTTTAGCTGCCATAAACAAGGAATGCCGCTCTGGTCATTTCCCGTTCATGATGTCGTTATGATACTTACATGGCTGTGGTTAGGGCTGGCCGAGCTAGGCCGAGGCAGCCCGCTGTAGACCTACTTAAGTCATCAGACCCCACGCCAACCCCCTAGCGCTCGGTTATCTGGTTACACTTCATTTACTACTGTCTGAGACACATGAGCGAGTGCTGAAGTACTGAAGAGTTATTTGATGGCGCGATGATTAACGTTGAGGATGCGCTCTGACCACTAACCCCCTCTGTGTCACAAATCTGGCCGCCTGATAATAACTGGTTCACGGGGACGCTGACACAAGACACGGATCCCGACCAGAGACGGTGACACACGACACGTATCTCCACCTGTGACGGTGACACACGACACGAATCTCCACCTGTGACGGTGAAACATGACACGAATCTCCACCTGTGACGGTGACATACGACACGTATCTCTACTTTTGACGGGGAAACACGACACAAATATCTACCTGTGACAATGACACACGACACGAATCTTTACCTGTGACGGTGACTCGTGGTTTCCATCGGGATCCCTGGTCACTTTGCTTATTTTGTGTCGGATGAGGTGACAGCCGGTCCAGACAGCGCCCGTGACGTCATCGACGTCCAGATTGTCCAGATTGGTGTAGAGTGGGTAATCCTGCAGTGAAGAAACACGTTGGGCGGATTTGTATGGCTGTATTATCGACTAGGCAATCACTGTGTGAAGGGCCGCAAGGAAATGTACAACCAAACAACCAGATGATGGATTTGGGCCAGACAGCTGATAAAATGTTGTTCATTTGAATATCGTACGTCTGTTTATTGGAAAAAATATAGGATTTAAAGTATTTTTTCAAGTAATGATTTTAATAAATTGAATATATGATAACAATGTTATTCGGCATACCTGAATAAGCTTCAGTCGAATGTCGGGGAGTCGGGTATAGACTTGGAGAATTTGATCGCCGCCATGAGCCAGATACAGGATCCTATCAACGCCAAGGTTACAAACCCATAATCAATCACCAAGAGGAACAGACTGACACATCCAACACCAAGAGGTACAGACTCACACATCAAACACCAAAGGGTACAGACTCACAATCAAACACCAAAGGGTACAGACTCCCATCTCAAACACCAAGGGGTACGCACTCACACATCAAACACCAAGGGGTACAGACTCAGAATCACACACCAAAGGGTACAGACTCCCATCTCAAACACCAAGGGGTACAGACTCACACATCAAACACCAAGGGGTACAACCTCACACATCAAACACCAAGGGGTACAGACTCACACATCAAACACCAAGGGGTACAGACTCACACATCAAACACCAAGGGGTACAGACTCACACATCAAACACCAAGGGGTACAGACTCACACATCAAACACCAAGGGGTACAGACTCACACATCAAACACCAAGGGGTACAGACTCACACATCAAACACCAAGGGGTACAGACTCACACATCAAACTCCAAGGGGTACAGACTCACACATCAAACACCAAGGGGTACAGACTCACACATCAAACACCAAGGGGTACAGACTCACACATCAAACACCAAGGGGTACAGACTCACACATCAAACACCAAGGGGTACAGACTCACACATCAAACACCAAGGGGTACAGACTCACACATCAAACACCAAGGGGTACAGACTCACACATCACACTCCAAGGGCACAGACTCACACATCAAACACCAGGGGGTACAGATATGCGGGTTCACCCATGACACCATTCCTTACACATTCAGCGTACATTCAGTGCATTCTTTGCGAAGCCAGCCGAACACAACATCGACTGCTATGAACTGCTGACCGACATTCAACGCATCAGACCGCCAGTACATCAACATAACGGTCAGTGTTCGTGAAGTGTGTGTATACCATTCCAATTACATTATTGGATTATCCATGTTTACATTGACATTACAAGATCATCGCATTCTGTCTAATCCATGGATTTCAAAGATTCCTGGCTTTTTATATAATATTACAAGATAGTCTTTCATTCTCATAATTTCATCTCGAAGAATATTATTAGGTATGTCTGGTCAGTTCGCTGGTCGCAATGTGTTTCTTACTGTTTATCCGGGGACATCGCTATTCCGTTCGGACGGTACAGACCCTTCTCGTCATGGTAACCTACGGTGCCCCATCGCATTTGGAAGGCATCCTCTGGTACGATGCCTCCCGGGCGATAAAAGAGGAAGTTTGTGAAGTAGAACTTGTCCGTGTCTACGAGGACCAGGTCGTTCAGCCTGTAGAGCGGGCGGAGAGGTGGGAGTCACGTCTTGTACACTTGCTTGAGACACTTTGTGATAATACTGACATGCGCATTAATTGATGAATGAATACATAATTTGTTTCCTAGCGGCCACGATAAATCGAAAAGTATCCCAGCCCTATGCTAAGTCACCAATAAGCCAGGCGGCATAATTCAAGTTTTACAAAGCATGTCGAGAGCACCATTGATATTAAGTGATTATCTTATTCACGGAAAGGCTGATATTGTACCCCAATTTATGTATTTTATGTCTTTAACCTGTTCACGCCCTGGTCGCTGGCGAGCTGATGAAATAAAATTTGTGTGCGCACAATGGGTAAACTGGTCGAAGGAACCTCCCTGGACGATGAGGGAAGACGATGACTAAAGCTACCGTAGAAACGTACCGACCTGAACATGGCATGGCAGAGCGCTCTGGGTCAGCAGTGACGTCCGCGGCTTAAAGTTGTATATCGAGCTCGTTCCCGCCCAAACTAAAGAGGTTAGCATACAAATAAGAATCAGTCCTTCAATCTCCAAAATTTCTTTTGTCCGTATTTCACTCATGCCAGACTGCCAAATGAAGTCTCTCAGCCTTGCCGTGATATCAATTTACGACAGGTTTTCAACTTAGTGATAAACGACATCAGATTTTGGGCGGGCCTTCCTGGTTCTGAGACACTGTTTTCTGTTTAAAAATTCGTTACCATATAGAACTATAGAATACCCACCTGAATTGGTAATCTCGTGCTAGACTAAGGGGACATCTGGTCATAGCTATATTCAGCCCATGACAACATGTGCCATGTCTTTAACTCACCTGGATCAGTGATCCAATGCTAGACTAAGGGGATACTTGGCCATGGATATATTTTAACTCGTGACAGCATGCCCCCACCCCCCTCCCCATGTCCCTTAGCCCACCTGGATCGGTAATCCCGTGCCAAGCTGAAGGGAGACCCTTTCATAGGTATATACAGCCCATGACAATATGTCCCCCCATAACTAGTGAATACGCGAACTGCAGGGGGGCTACGCTGTCAGCTGGGGACGGCTGGTCATGTTACACCGGGATAGACACGTTTGCCCTATCACAGCCGAAACAGCAATGTTAGTTAGGTTTCTGAATTTATAAAATGAAATAATCGGGGTTTCTGCGAATTGTTCTATATATGTCGCCGGAACTTAGTTTTGGCGGGAAAGAGCTCATGCAACTTTAATAATCACATTTACATTCTGAAATTCTTGTCATCAAATGTGGTCAGGTGATGGAGTTCCTTCGCCTTATTGTCGAACAGAAACTTTTCCACGACAGACACCGTGGGCCGACGACTGACGATGTAAACATACGCCTCGTCTAAAATGGGCAATGAAACTAAAGTCGATTACAGCTTAAATTAAAGAGTCGCTGATAGAAGTGTGCCCACAGCTGTTCAGGACTGTTTTGGTAAACACTATCATAATGGCCCATTACAGTTTCTCCTTCCATGTTAGACCTCGCGAAGGGATTATTATAGTAAATGTTAGGCGTGAGTCATTCAAAGCAAGTCCGGATATTGTCAGAATACATATTTTCAGAGGCTTCCTCGGTCGCTTAAACATGGGGACATTGTTCAGGAACATACCTTTCATTCATTCGCTGGATATCTTACTGGTGAGATAATAACCCGTCTGTTAACCATTCGCTGCATATCTTACCGATGGGATAATAACTCGTTTGTCGTCTATTCGCTGGATATCTTCCGATCCGTTCACTGCGTGACGTAACCGGAAACAGAAACATACACTAACATAACGCTGATTATAACATCCGACAAATACTGGATGGAAAGGTTTTTCGATTTGTGTTATGATAAAACTACCATTTAACGACCTTATGAATCACAGGAGTGGCAGAAAACGTTTCCATTTAATGTACTGAATTATATATGGGATCAGCAATAGTGGAATTTAGTATCTTCAATATTTTTCATAATGTGAGGTAGCCGTATTAAGGCAGTGTGCTACCTTGCAAAACTTACAGTAAAAAATTGGGAATTTTTCACCAGATACATCTTTTTATATTCTTATTACAACGCATTAATAAAAAAAAAGGTGTTTAAGGCTACTTTTTCCAAAAACAATCCAAAATTACCCCCTATTACACTTTAACATGGCTACCTCACATGCTTGTTATTTAAAAAAAAACAAGACTGTAAAACATTTTTGTGCAAGGAGTACTTTGTTATATACTTGCAAGAATCATGCTACAATAATAATGATAGATTTTCATCTAGTTTTTTTGCAATGTGAGCTTGAACCGTCCTACCCAAACTATGGAAACACAGCATCGCCACTTAAGGAATTTGGGGGGTAAAACAGAAAACAAAATCGCCAAATGTCCTGAACCCTTTTGGTCAAAATTTCCTGTTATGTACATTGTATCAATATTAAGATTTCTAAACGAAAAAATGCTCGCAAAGTTGAAGAACGCTCACATATAAATTGCATTTGCTAGGTGTCGCCACGGTGATCTCGCGTTTTACCTTAATAATGGTACGTTATTTTCAATCAGTTCTTAACTCGGACTGCTTCACTGTCGAATATCGGTATTTCCCCAGTCCCTTTGCACTGCATGCCATATTGCAAATAGTGTTACAAAAAACACTAATTAGGACTAATTACCTGTCCGCAGCTCAATGAGAACGCCTAAGACACACATTATCACATTGTTAATTTCCAAACCGATCTTCACCATTTATATTGGCAGTTTTGCTTCCATTTCGAAAAAAACACAGTTTGGATCATGTCATGCAACATATTTTTGAAATGAATTAATTGTGACAGAAGTAATGGCTGGCACTGCCTACATTTTTGAACACAATTAATGATAGGACACGGTCCAAATTGTTGTGACACAAGTAATGGCTGGGCACGGCCCACATTGTTGTGACACAAGTAATGACTGGGCACGGCTCACATCGTTGTGACACAAGTAAGGGCTGGCACAGTCCACATTGTTGTGACACAAGTAATGGCTTGCCATGGTCGGCATTGTTGTGACACAATTAATGGTAGGACACGGTTCGCATTGTTGTGACACACGTAATGGCTGGCACCGTCCACATTGTTACTTTCCAAACCGATCTTCACCATTTATATTGGCAGTTTTGCTTCCATTTCGAAAAAAACACAGTTTGGATCATGTCATGCAACACATTTTTGAAATGAATTAATTGTGACAGAAGTAATGGCTGGCACTGCCCACATTGCTGTGACACAATTCATGGTAGGACACGGTCCACATTGTTGTGACACAAGTAATGGCTGGGCGCGGTCCACATCTTTGTGACACAAGTAATGGCTGGACACGGTCCACATTGTTGTGACAGAAGTAATGGCTGGGCCGGTCCACATTGTTGTGACGTGCTGCTGAAGTAACTACAGTCTTGCTAAGACGTCTAATTAGCAGAAACATGGTTCCGAAGGAGATCTTCCCACCAAAATGAAGACATTTATTGTTTACATTATTGTATCTAAATACATAATCAGCAGTACATAAGCAGTGACAAGTTGCGGTGTAATAGAGCCAAGTAAACGAATGGCATGTACCTATGCCATGTACCGGGATGCGTTAACAGGGCCCCGGCTGGTGCTTGTACACGCGCTTGTGCAGGCTCAGCAAGACAGTGAAATAGACCAAAGACAACACGAAACGTGTCAGGAAGAGGCTGATTGGTTCGTTTCAGAAAAAGACATATGTCACATCACAAATGTGTCACCTCTTCAGATACACCATTCTACAAACGTTCAATGAAGGCAGTGAACCAGTCATGAGAGGAACACTAACAAACTTGGTTTGTTTTACGATAAATCTATATATGTGTTTACAGTAATAACAATTGCAAGGGGAAATGTAATGTATTGCGGCCCAGCGACAGCTGCAAGATGGAGCCGCCTCAATCTTCGTTTGGATCTCCCACTCTCTGTGCATGTCTGCGGCACCCGCATGTGTCAGGGACAAGCGTCATTTTTCGTAATAAGACGGAGCCAAGTATCGATGAAGAGCGTTACGCTTTGGGATGGGACAGACCCAAGTGTTGGTGACAAGCGTTACTGTTCGTGGTGGAAAGGAGCCATGTATCGGTGACAAGCGTTACTCTTTGTGATGGGACGGAGCCATGTTTCGGTTACAAGCGTTACTCTTTGTGGTGGATGGGTCAAGCGTTGGGTGAAATATTGTAGATTCTAGATTGACACACGTGACAGAGATGCAATGGCTGCCCTGGCGTAGCGGGTTGTTATCAGCTGGTCCGGGTCAGATTGTTATCACTGAGTATAATGGTAGAGTACAGCAACAGGTTTGTCGGTTGGTGGGGAGCGTATGGTCCATGTGACCATCGGCAACATAGCGTGGTTCACATTGTTAGTTACCGTAGTTGCTCTATTAAGCGCGTACTCACCTCTCTGCACCATATCCTCCACGCTATCCCTACACCTATGGCTGAGTACTCACCTCTCTGCACCATGTCCTCCACGCTACCCTACACCTATGCTTTGGTACTCACCTCTCTGCCCCATATCCTCCACGCTACCCCTACACCTATCACTGGGTACTGACCTGTCTGCGCCATGTCCTCCACGCTACCCTACATCTATGGCTGGGTACTTACCTCTCTGCACCATATCCTCCACGCTACACCTACACCTATCACTGGGTACTCAACTCCTATGCACCATATCCTCCACGCTACCCCTATACCCATGGCTGGCTACTCACCTCTCCGCACCATATCCTCCACGCTACCCCTACACCTATCACTGGGTACTGACCTGTCTGCGCCATGTCCTCCACGCTACCTCTACACCTATGGCTGGGTACTCACCTCTCTGCACCATATCCTCGACGCTATCCCTACACCTATGGTTGGGTACTCACCTCTCTGCGCCATGTCCTCCACGCTACCTCTACACCTATGGCTGGGTACTCACCTCTCTGCACCATATCCTCGACGCTATCCCTACACCTATGGTTGGGTACTCACCTCTCTGCACCATATCCTCCACGCTACCCTACACCTATGCCTTGGTACTCACCTCTCTGCACCATGTCCTCCACGATACCCCTGCAACTATGGTTGGGCACTCACCTCTCTGCACCATGTCCTCCATGCCTCCACAACACCTATGTCTGGATACTCACCCCTCCGCACCAGTTTTAACATTGCCACATTCAAACCTCTAGTCAAAGACGGAAAGCAATCTCTGAACAAATCTGATAATTATAGAGCGATCGCCCCAAGTAGCCCTCTGGGGAAAACAGTGAAAGTGTAAGTACAGATGGTTTACGGATCGGCTTTAAGCCAAAGAGCTCTACTGGTCAGTTGACTTTGCACTGTTAGAAACTTACTTATTTTGTGAAAAATGATTCCTCTCCATATGTGCTACTGCTTGACGCATCCAAGGCCTTCGATAAGGTTAATTATATAACGTTATTCGACCTGTGGATAAAAAGAAACGTCAACCAAGAGAGTGGACAGGTACACATGGTTGGAGCCATATTTATCCTGCAACATCGACAAATGCCACGCACCGCAGGTTAACTGCGGGTGTATCCAACCGGCATCTAGTGGAACCATACAGGTATGCCATAATAGTCACTTCCATGTCAGATAAAGGAGATAAATTATAAGTTCGGCGTCTGACCAATACTCCCTACCAACACCACGGTAAGATAGATAACTCAGGAGCAACACCACACTCTTGGGGTAATTAATATCTGGAGATTAGTGCTATACATCATAACGTCCCCTGTTGTCTCCGGTGACATAATGACAATAATGGTTAGACTTGGAAATACCACTTACAGCACACCTGCGCAGTTTATAGGTCTCACAATCCCGGGTAAAACGAAAATTACGTCTCGTGAGCCTACGTCTATTGCCATTTAATCTTGTCATATAAAAATTGTCACAATTTCTACCTTCAATTGCAAGTAGTCACCATATATTACAAGGCCGGCTAAACTAACACAAAATAGTAACTTGCTGGCGCGAATTGTGTAATTTAGGCGTATTATTTATGTATAACAGAGACATCAATACGCATCTACAGACGGGTTCTATTTGAAAAACCTTATTAACATTCGACGATAAATGTGAATAACACACCTCGGTAAGAAGTAAAACTGGGACCACCTGCCATGATGCCGGTCAAAATCTGCCGCCGTCTTTAGGGGGCTCTTCATTAGAAGTTGTCATGCGTCTTTAATGAAACTTTACACAGTGGGTACGTTTGACAAAATATGGCAAAAGTTGGCGACTCTAGGGTGCGCCATTGTCGCCAAAAATGGTTTACTGCAATATTACACCAGTTTGCGCCGCCTATGGGATGCCATTGCAAAAATAATGATATGACCTTATCACATATATAAGGCAGCAACTGGACGTTGGGTGGCCTTTTAATACTGGTCCGTATTTCTCCACCGCGAATGGAATAAAGCAAGAAGCAGTATTGTCTCCGATCTTGTTCTTTGTTTATATAGACGAGTTGCTGCAACGGTTAAAGAGATCTGGATACAGCTGCACTATTAGCTATGCGGGGCGTTTGGTTAAGCAGAAGACGTAAGTCTCCGCGTGCCTACTGTATGCTCTTCAATGAATTTGCAAGACGAGTACAGTATTAGCTAAAGAATTTTATCTTACGTTTATCCCTTTAAAAGGCAAATTTCAGTGCCAATAACGTAGAATTTTACTTCAACAATGAGCTTGTCAAAACGGTGAAGAGCGATATACATCTCGGTCACACCATTGGCCCGAACGTCTCTGGCGACGTCATACGGCAGGCGTCTTACGACCTGACGCGCCGTACGAAATAGGTGTGAGGTAATTACGGGGTTAAAGTTGCATGTCGAGCTCTTTCCCGCCAAAACTAAAGAAGTCAAAATACAAATAAGAACCAGTCCTTGAATCATTCAAGACTTTTTTTGTCTATACTCCACCCATGCCAGACTGCCAAATAGTGTCTCCTAGCCTTGTCCGTGATATCAATTTACCACAAGTTTTCTGTATTTGTTTATTCACCATAAAGCACATAAATAGGTGAGTATAAAAAAGCAACAATATACCATGACAGGTATAAATAAAAGTGGTGTGGCACTATGTGCCACAGTCCGTAACACTTGTGTGTTAAAAGTAATATTCGCTTTATCGATTTGACTGTTATATAATGAAATGGTTGTATTCTATTATAATAATCTATTATATGATTATATAATTGCTATGTAATCTGTTATATATCTTTGATATATATATTGTCGATGTTTGCATCGGTTTCGGGTACGTAAAAATAAACACGTCAGGTTTTCTTTATTGATTGATGATAGGATGACGACGCTATGATATGAATGAAGCCTGCGGTGACGGTGCTGTTCTAGTATTAGTCTATGGGCCCTCCCCTATCAGTAGACACCCGCTAATAGTAGCAGGGTGCCTGGCCGGCATACAGACGCAATGCACCGCCGGGCTGACAGGGTAAATTCCTGTCATGCCAGGGCGGTGCCACGCGGTATGCCGACCGCGGAATCCCCCCTTTCTTGGACAGGTGACCCTGTCCAATCCGGGGGGGAGCCCCCTGACCTGAGGAGGGCATAAAGGGGGTGGATGGTGGTGCACCTATCTCCACACCTCGGCGGGGCTGATAGCAGCAGGGCGCCTTGCCAGCGCACCCACTGCACTACACCCCTCGGCTGGCAGGGTCAAGCACTACCATGCACGGGGGGCGCCTCGTGGGCGGCTGACTAGGACGTCAGGTAACGACGTCCTGGGGGAGCTAGGGCTAAAGGTGCGTATCTTATGTAGGGACGTGCTTCCTTAATTATTGGTCTGCTTCCACGCTTCGGCGGGGCTGATGGCAGCAAAGCGCCTTGCCAACCGACCCACTGTGCTACGTCTCTCGGCTGGTAGGGTAAATCCCCACCATGCACGAGAGACGCCATGTGGGTGGTTGACTAGACTGCACCATGATCGGGTTGCCCCGATGAGAGGGTGCAGCCTTCGGGAAACAGAATGGGTTTCAAGTTGGTGCACTGAGTTAGTGTGGCCGGTGTTGGCCATCGACCAGGGGTATCTGGCCAACACCGGCGCCTCGGTTAATCGGGGGGTTGGATTGCAATGATTGCTGGTAATTGGAATGTGTTACTTATTGTGCATAGTGAGTTAGTCTGAAGCCAGTTCTTGTTAAATTTTATTAGGTAATCAGGATACATGCATGCATAATAAAAATCTTGTTTTATACGGGAGGTTAGTTTGTTGTTAAAAATATGATGGGTGGGAACTACACGACCATCTTTTTTAAAATGGCGAGAAAGCCATAGGGAATATTTGAACAGATTATATAAATAATGGATGGTGTTAAGTGGGATTTTACTCTTGTTCTCGTCTGGTTTCGGGTTGTAATTGAATAGGATGTTATGTAGGCTGAAAGGCTTATTGTCCTGTGTGATATCTTTAAAAAAAGGAGTAAAGTAAATTTCTTGTTGAAGAAAGTGTTTGCATTTCGTGAAACAGTGCATGGTTGTTTCTAATTGGTCTGGGCAGTAGATGCAACTAGGGTCATCCACTATTTTACAGTTAAATAAATATTTATTGGTAGGTAAGATTTGGTGAGCTATTTTATATTGGAAGTCTGATAATTGTCTATCAAGTGTGTGTTTGTAAATGTTGGCAAATATGGTTTCTATATGTAATTGTGTATGGAATGTCCTTTCCCAGTTGTTTATAGAAATTGGTATATCCCGTGTAGCTAAGAAGTTATAGATGTTCCTTGTTGTGAATTTGTCTAAAGTTAAATTTTTGTCTTCTGATAATTGAATGTAAATGTGTGGTATGTTGGCTGGGCCTTGACTCTGTTGTCTTAGTATTTCAATCCACTGGGGGGGGGGGGTATAGCACGTTTTATAATATTGTAACAATGTTGGTTATGAGTTGTGTCTGGGAGGTCCTTTTCCTCAACTAGTTGTTGGTACATTAGAATCCAATATTGATTTGTAAAATCTGCTAAGGTATTTATATTGTGGTTAATATACTCTTTGAAAAAGATAGTCGAGTTATTATGTTTAATATTAAAATTTAAAAAAATGTTTTGTTCTAAGACTTCTGTTGCTGTGGTGGGTTCATGACTTGTTTCTACGGGTAGCTGGTTCCATATATGTAAAAGTTCTTTATAAAATATCGGTGTATTAATCATGTTTAGCCTGTTTGTGTTGAAATGGCTAGTTAATAGGTTTAGGCCAAATTCCCCATTCCTATAAGCACCTATATAAGAAGCGGCTAAGTTCCTCCATTTCCCATTAGCTTGCGTAAGTAAAATTCGGATTGTGTTAACTCGTTGGGCTTTAATTTTAGTAGCTATATTAATCATATTTAATCCTCCTCTAATCATGTTTTGTTTTAGTATGTTTTTAGCGATGCCATGTTTTTTATTCTTCCAGAAAAAATTTAATATTAAATGTTCTATCTGGTTTTCGGCCCATTTCGGAAGAGGAATGATGTTGGTAAAGTACCATAGTATTGATGAGGCTAAGCAGTTGATTATTAGTATTCTTCCTAAAAACGTTAGATCTCTTCCTCCCCAGCTGTTTAAAATGTTTCTGATCTTCGTGATTTTAGACTCCCAATTAACCTTATCCGTGTTGACGTTGCCGAAATAAATTCCTAAAATGTTAATATAGGTATTAGTCCAGTTTAAGTTTCCATATTGCTTCTCGCTGTCTCTATTACTTCCTATCCATAAAGCCTTAGTTTTATCTTGGTTAACCTTGGCACCGGATGCCAGCTCATACGTTTTAATTATTTTAAAAATGAGTTTAATTTCTTTCGGGTGGGATATAAATAAATTGGTGTCATCCATATATTGTGCTATTTTTGAGGGGGCCATTATTGGGGTTTCTATGCCTAAGATAGTCTTTTCATTTCTAATTGTGTTAGCAAAGGTTTCTGCAGTAATTATATATAATAGAGGGCTTAGGGGACATCCCTGTCTAGTCCCTCTAAATAGATTTAAAGGCGCACTGACATGTCCGTTGTTAATGATGTGGCTTGATATGTTGGTATATAAAATTTTAACCCAATTTATGAAATTATCCCCGAATTTAAATTGCTTCAAAGTGGCTAAAAGAAATACTCTGTCGAAAGCTTTCACTTGATCTAAACTAATGATCCCTCCCGGAATGTTTTCCTTCTTGGCATAATCTATCAAATCTCTTATAAAATGCGTCGTTTGACTGATATTTCTTCCCCTGACTGAACATGTTTGATCTTCGTGGATAAAATCAGGTAGTGCTTCAGCTAATCTATTAGTTAACGCTTTGGTGATAATTTTATAGTCCGTGTTTAGGAGAGAAATCGGTCTGTAGTTTTTTAAATCTGTTCTATCTCCCCTTTTAAATATTAATGTAATAATTCCCTGCCTTTGTGTGTATGTGAGTTCTCCTGTATCTTGTATGTATTCGATTATTTCTAGAAGGTCATATTTAAGTAAATTCCAAAATGTTTTATAAAATTCGGACGGGAGCCTATCTGTACCTGGGGATTTATTTGTTTTCATTTGTGTTATTGTTTTATCTAGTTCATTAATGGTGAAAGGTCTGTCGCATGAAGTTTTATGTTGAGCATCTACATGTCTTTTGGTATTCCTAAATAGGACATCTTGTGCCTTTTTATTTGATTCTTCACTGGTGTATAAGTTTTTATAGAAAGCTACTTCTATATTTAGGATGTCTTTTTTGTTAGTGGCAATTTCCCCATTTTCTAGTTTAAGGCCATGGATTTGTTTATTATTATAGTTTTTATTTTCCTGTTTGAAAAAGAATTTTGTGCATCTTTCCCCCTGCTCTCTATTCCTGACTCTTGATCTAATTATTATTCCCATAGATTTCTTATTCTGTAGTTGTGTTAAATCCTCTTTAATTTTATCTAAGAGTTCATTATCAGGTTCCACCTGTTTTATTTCCCTGTCATATTGTTCTTTTAAGTCATTTTCATACAGGTTATCTTTATTACGTTTTATAGTAGCATATTCTTTAGTGAACCATTTAATTTTAGTTTTCCCTAGATCCCACCATTTTCCTATGTTATCATAAAGGTTTTTTTGTTCCTGCCAGTTATTCCAAAATTTGGTAAAGGATTCCCTATAGTTTATGTCATCTAAAAGAGAAACGTTAAATTTCCAAAAACCTTGACCTTTTATATCCCCGTTAATAAGAAACACTTGAATCGAGCATAATGTGTGGTCTGTGTTTGTATGCGAGTAAAAATTAAAGTGTTGTATCAATGATGTGAGTACTGTGGTTGTGTAGATGCGATCTATGCGTGTTTTTGTTTGGTAGCTGTTGCTATAATGAGTATTGTTTTGTTGTTGGGTGTAAGTGTCTGTATGGGTCGTGTATGTCATTTGTGGATTGTAGCTGTCTTAACTGTTCTCTCCCTGTTAAACAACCTTGCCCGTCGCTAGGACCTTCCTGTCTAGATGATAATCCTCAATGCAGTTAAAATCACCAGCCAAAATGATATGTGTATTTTCATCATGTGTCATGATGTATTCCTGTAGTGTGCTGAGGAAAGCGACCCTATCTTTTGGAATGTTGGGAGCATATATGTTGATAAAGTTGAAGGAGTGTGTCTGTAGTGTAAAGAGGGTACTAATGATTCTGCCTTGTGAGTCCTTTTTGTTTCGTACAATTGTGATTTGTTTGTAGAGTGCGGGTGATATGTATGTAACACACCCTGTTTTCCTGTCCGTGGTCCCGTTATTGTGAATTATGTGTCCAGGTATGTCTTTAAGTAGTGTGGTTGTCTCAAGCTCTGTGGAGAAGTGAGTTTCCTGAAGTGCTGTGATGTCTATCTTTTGTTCTTGTAATAAAGTGAAAATGTTTACGCGTTTGATTTTATTGTCTACCAGTCCGTTTGTATTTAAAGACGCGAAGGTGTACATGTTAGTGTGTTAGTAATCTGACGGGAATGTTAGCAGGTAGGGTCTTACCGGTGTACTCACCACAGGCTGTTTGTTGCCGGATGGCTGGAATGGTTATATGGTAAAATGGCGATTCGGGATGAAATGTTTGGTATGAATGGTGATAAGCATAGTAATGGATATAATGATAATAATGGTAGCTATTGCTAATCGAAAGTAACAATACGATAGAGTTACTTATTTTAACAGTTCTGATAGTAAAAAGGATAGGGTTAGGTGAACATAAATTAGACATATCATCAATATTAATCAAAACCCGTGTGAGTTTTCTAAACGTACACCATGTGAGGGATACTTCGTAATGGAAACCACGATTGACGTGTTTTACTATGATGAGGTCAAAACAGGAAGTGGTAGACAAAGGGTAATGTAATTCGTCGCGGTTGATATGAAGACGTTGATAATAATAATTCATATAATAACTAAAGAAAATTAAATCCATAATTGGGGTAATGAAGAGTCTTAAGGTATAACCTGATCAATTCAATCGACACTTATTTTAAGGTTTCACCCTGCTTTTGGCCGGGGAGCTTTGACTGTGTCTTGTTCTGCGACGTGGGGTGAGAGGAATGGGAGGGGAGGGGGGGGGGGCATCAGCTGTTTGTCATTCTCACTCGGTAGGGGGGCAGGGCAAGATGAGGTTCTGAAAGATCGAACGTGGGCCGTGGGAGGGGGGGGGGGTGGATGGGAGGGGAGGGGGGAGGGAGTCGGGGAAGGGGGTGGTGGGGGGGTCGGTGATGTCTGAGTCGGAGTCCGATTTGGTAATGTCTGAAGACATACTGACGTGAGGGGGGTGGGTGGAACAGTCACTCTCTTCTTTCCCCTTGGGGTACGTGAGCGACCCCGTGTTGACCGGGGTGACATGCTATTATTGCTGTCCGGTGACGAGCTCTGTGTTCTCACTCGCTTACCGCTTAACACATCCCCTCCCCGCGTCGCCTTCTCGCGGTGAGCAGTACGGGCCTCAGACGTTCGGGGCGCTGTCTCGGCGGGCTGGGCATGGGAGGGGGCGTCGGAGCGGTGAGTGAGAACATCAGCGAAGGTGGGGACGGAGGTCGGCTGTGTGTCGACCGGTGTCCTCGTCCACCACCGCCACCACGACCTCATCGAGGTCAGCTGACGGCAGCGGGGCGGCGGGGTGCTCGGCAGCTGTGTGAGTTTTCTCTTGGGTCTGGGCGGCGGTCTGGTGGCTCTCCTGGGTCTCAGTGGCGGGCTGATGGGTTTCCTGTCGGGCAGAAAGTGGGGGCCGGGGGGCGGCCGGTCGGTTGCCAGGTGTAACGCCCTCTCTCTGCACTGGCAGGAGGGATTGGATGGTCGGCCGGCCGTGAGCCCGGTCGCCCTCCTCCTGCGTGGCTAGGGGGGGCTGGATGGTCGTGTTGGTCGGTGGGCTGTTGGCTTCAACAGGGGTTCCTGACGGGGGGATATGGGGGGATACCGGCGGGGGCGACTGTCTAGACGGTCCTGGCTCAACGGGGGGTCCCCGCTGGGCCACCGGCTCGCTATACTGGCTCGGATG
The DNA here is from genome assembly GCA_964019135.1 of Arenicola marina. Taxonomy (NCBI): domain Eukaryota; kingdom Metazoa; phylum Annelida; class Polychaeta; family Arenicolidae; genus Arenicola; species Arenicola marina. The sequence continues at coordinate 9,905,932 of OZ025265.1, forward strand.
TGAGGTAGAGGCGGGGGAGAAGTCCACATCGTAGGCCTCCTGAGCTCGCCTGATCCTCTCGCTTTGCCAGGCCAAGCAGTTTGCCCTCGCATGGCCCTCCTCCCCACACTTAAAACAAATGAGGGGTTGCCCTTTGTGGCGAATCGTGATTGTATGGCGCTGCCCTCCGTCAGTGGTATAGACGAGGCGACTGGGGACGGCTTGTTCCAGCTTCATGCGGGCCGCCCTGTCCCCATTTCGCATGCGGAGCCCCTCAAAGGTCCGCCATACAGGGCCTCGCAGCCCCTTGCCATAGTTTTCTAGCCAGTCCATTACTTCAGAGTTGGGGATGGAGGGGGGAAGGCCTCGAACTGATACCCATGCAATACCTTCTCCGTCCTCTTGCACTGAGTAGTGCTCCCCGAATTCAAGGTACGCAGCTAACTCTCGGGCATTAATACTGGAGTCTACATATATGGTGCCGGCATTACTCGCCTCCATGGTGGCCACGGGCGGCAAGCGCCGCGTGGTGAGTTGTCCTCGCAGACCTGGTCTGGTGTCGAACAGCAAACACAAAAATACACAAAGAAAAAGTAATCCGGAGGCGTGTAAATTGCCTAAGTATCCGATCAGTGGGTTGTCAGCTTCTCAACAAGTTTTCATTTTAGTGGTAAACGTCATCTGTTTGTGTGCTTCGCGATGCTTTGGTATAAGTAGCAGTGCCGCGACCGAGTTCTGTGGTGTCCAGGGATAGACACGTTTGCCACACCGCAGCCGAAACGGCGATGTTGATCAGGTTTCTGAATTTATAGAATGAAACAATAGAGTTTTCTGCAAATTTTGATATAAACTTCGCCTGGGCTTAGTTTTTGCGGGAAAGAACTCGACATGCAACTTTAAGTCATACTATAATACTTTCTACAGATGCCGCTTATGGAACCTAGACACATCCCATTTTTTACCCAATGGAGGGTGTGCATGCGGATTTTTTCTAGCAGGCACTCACGGTAAACTAATTCCCGTCATAGCCGAGTGTCTCTCAATCGGCGACCAGATTGACATCCGCACTGTAAAAATCGCTAACGGAGCACACAACAGTGATAAAGCACCCTGCGATTTCTTTTTAAAATGACTGTTAAAATTACTATTACAACAAAAAGTAAACATTCATTGTGATCCAAATCTGGCGGAGAAAAAACGTGTGTACAGTGACGTTGATGTGCTGGTGACGTAACACGCATGAAGTAATCTCCGCCAGGGCGAGCGCCAACGACTAACTTTCCGGAAGTCACTGGTACCAACCATATATATACTAGACGTTATTGGCCAAGATTCGCGACTGGCAGCGCCTCCTTGAGACAGAGTGTTATACAGTGTTTACAGCTGTTCCAACAGCCGCGGCGCCTCACGTGATCTGACGGAACACCCCCGCCGCAAAATTTGTTGAAATAGTAACTTTAATGGTGGTGCGTCAATTTTTAAATCTTTTAATCATATCGTCACGATTTCAACCATATGAACAGAACATGTTATACACGTTTTGGAGCTTCTCTTAACCATGACGATATGTCATTTGGAGCTTTTGCAGAACTATTTTATACCGGCGGGACTGTTGTCACTGTACTATGTCCGCTGACGACCTTAACTGTATACTTAATTGTATTTGTACTACTTAAATACTTCTCATTTTGACACGTATACGTATGAACTCACTGTGTACATGCTTTTATGATAAAGTTAACAAAGATAATGACAATAATGCTCGCACCACTTATTGTTATCCATAAGGGGTTCCTTTATACTTTGAAGGGATTTGGAAATGTAATCTTTGGTTAGAACCCAAGGGATGTTATACAGTCAAAATAATTACTAAATGCTACTTTTTCATGGATTTGAAGAAGGTAAATATTGATATCTCTAGTTACTAATAATTCATCGTTCATTCTCTCAAACAAAGATACAATCTTAGAAGATTCCTCAGTAAAAGTGGTATGATTTTCGTTAATCTCGCATGACGGACTGTACAATGTTTCCCAATACGATAGTTTTATCAGTTCCCTTTGCCTCAATAAATTGATCCTCTCAAATTTCAGAATCAATAGAAATAATCTGAGACGGAGAAGCTTAGCGTATCCTTTAAATACACCATTACCTCACCATGCTCACTGCAAGTTTAACTTGTGCTATGAGTGTGTATTCATCAATATGAAATAGGGATGTATCTGACATGTCGCTTAACCATGACCCTTGTCTGCACAAAGCGGAAAATATAATGACATATCACTCATAATTTAAAGCTCATCGATCCTTGATGCATCCTGGATACATGCCAGACACACACTGGATACATGGCGGATACACCCGGGATACATGCCGGATACACCCTGGATACATGCCGGATACACCCGGGATACATGCCGGATACACCTTGGATACATGCCGGATACACCCTGGATACATGCCGGATACACCCTGGATACATGCCGGATACACCCTGGATACATGCCGGATACACCCTGGATACATGCCGGATACACCTTGGATACATGGCGGATACACCCGGGATACATGCCGGATACACCCTGGATACATGCCGGATACACCCTGGATACATGCCGGATACACCCTGGATACATGCCGGATACATCCTGGATACATGCCAGACACACCCTGGATACATGGCGGATACACCCGGGATACATGCCGGATACACCCTGGATACATGCCGGATACACCCTGGATACATGCCGGATACACCTTGGATACATGCTATATGCACCCTGGATACATGCCGGATACACCTTGGATACATGCCGGATACACCCTGGATACATGCCGGAGACACCCTGGATACATGCTGTATGCACCCTGGATACATGCCGGATACACCCTGGATACATGCCGGATACACCCTGGATACATGCCGGATACACCTTGGATACATGCTATATGCACCCTGGATACATGCCGGATACACCTTGGATACATGCCGGATACACCCTGGATACATGCTGTATGCACCCTGGATACATGCCGGATACACCCTGGATACATGCCGGATACACCCTGGATACATGCCGGATACACCCTGGATACATGCCGGATACACAATGGATGCTTGATGCACCGAATCATGGATGCAGGCTAAATATACTCTCTATTCCCTGTTATTCTTCCCGTAAAGGAGACATAGAGCAGCGGTCGCCAATGACAGGTAACATGGACCAAGTCCTGCTGACCGCTCGATCATTGAATATGTTCGTGGTTCAAATCAAATGATTGGGTGTATATGTGAATATGTTCGGGGTTCAAATTAAATGATTGGGTGTCTTAAGCCGCCTAAAGGGCCCGATTCGAGCACGTGACCTATTTGCCGTCAGGGGGATGGGAGGGGGGGGGGCTCCCTGGTGTAGTGACTGGGTCACTAGACCCGTAGATTAACTAGTCCCTGGTTCGAATCCGGGACACCAAATCTGGGGCATGCTTATCCATTCGTCATCCGCACAATGCGGCCTAAAGCACCAGTTCATTCCATTTTCTATTTGCCGTGGCCTTAACGATACACCTTGGTGGCGGAGATAAAACTGTAGTTGCTCTTTTTTTACTCAAATAAGAACCATTTGAGAGAACCTAGCTTCGGATGGAACAAAGTCGACTCATAAAAATGTTGATTCGTAGATTAGAATCAACACTTGTAGCAAAAGAATGACGTCATAACAATGTTTTAATTCTCTAACATGGCACGTTGTGATAACTGATTACACTTGACGTAAAGAAGAGGTAATCTGAACAAGAGGTCAGCCTGATCAACATGCATCAGGGTGTGTCCTGGGCTGATGTACATCGCGGCCGAAGCCTCACGTTCCTCAGTCCACGGCCCTCAATGGGGGCTTCAGCCATTGACATGTCGATCACTGGAGCCCCTTCTGACAGGCGACAGATGGATTAGTCTGTATTCGGGCTCGCTCTGTGCGCACAAAGAGCTTGGGCCGGGCGAGGCCTGTTGTTGGGATGAGTGGGAGGCACGTCACCACGTAAGTCTGGCCATCCATCTCCCGTCGGGGCGTGGTGGGCGATGGGCCGCTCATACCCTGCACCAATAAGGTCGATGGCCTGTGATCTGAGAACTAAACAGCCATGGGCGGTGACAGGGCACTATTCTGCAGTGACGATATTGCTGAGAAAGGAGATTGAACTTCAATTACATCACTAGACAAATATTGTGAAAGTAGACTTAATTGCAATTGTATCAAGCCACAAGTTCTGACAATGAGGACGTAATTGCAATTATCCAGTGACACCAGTACTTAGAGAAAACGGACTTAACTGCAAAATGCCTCATGTCATTATAAATGTGAAAGTTATGTTTTCCGCCCATGTTATCAACTCTAATAAGTATGCTCAAATGAAGGATAAATACACACATTTAATAGAACTGTGGTATTTGCTTACAAAGTACTGGTAAAGATAACCAAACAATTATTGCTTGACAGATGGTCGTAAGTTGAAAGTAATGTGCAAGCTGATTTATTGCCCAATCGGACCTTGTCGCAACAGAAGGCAAACCTCGTGGAATGCCTTTCTATCAAAACATTGTTTACACAAAAACATAATCAAGAGACGATGTTATGTTTTCATGCTTTAAGGGGCATTTACAGCAGGTGTTGAGCCACTGAAGCAGAATTAAGTCAACTTACTGCAGTCATGAAAGGCACTTTGGGAGCAGCCACTTAACAAGGTCACACATGGGTTGGGTGTGTCATTTAAGGGCTGTGAGATATGGGTGTTTCGATAGACCTGACGCCATGTCGAGTATGCCCATGACGCGGGCACTTGCTTCGCGTTCTTTTGCCATTAGCTTCATGGCTATATATATGCCATATAAATATGATTTAAATAATATGTGCGCAGAAACAGGGTCCCTTTCTACTAAGAATACCCCTTTCAACACACATTGATCGTTCTCGCCCTTAACACGTTTTTTCCTACGCGCATTAGCTTATTAAACATCATTCATTATTCATATTTTACGGTGTTATGGTCTCATCGCATTAATTAGATATCCCCTGCTTCACCAACCTAAGCAAAGGGCGAAATTGTTACTGGCTTGAACCAGTCTTATGGATTTATATATCTGGGCTTAAGTCCACTTAAAAATCACGCCAGAAGCCTGAGAAAGATGGAATGAAAATCAAAATCATCGATTCCGATTCCGATTCGGTATAATATTTGTCTTTGTTTGTGTTTTGTTATGGAAGTCCCCGCCTGCTAGGCCGCGAGGTGCCAGAACACGTCACGGGAGGCGATGCACTGAACTGTCCAGGCGTTGAGCGCTAGAGTCTCACATAACTACATGCATATCAATAACAAGTTTAATGACCGTCCTTTTCCTTCCATTGCCTTATCTGGTGCATTGCATCGTTTATAATTATTTCACTTACTAACTGTTGCACTATTTGTAAAACTATTGCACTATTTGAATATTGCCTTATTGCATTGGCCTGCCAGGTTCATGCAGCACTGTGACTAAAGGACGAGAGACTTATCTTGCCCGAGCCATGCAGCACTGTGACTGAAGGATTCCACTCCCCATGCGTGTCCGTTTCACCTAATGCATCTTTACACTAGTCGCTCAGGTGACCATAGATCATAATATCAAATTATAATTTAATGGCATGTCGTACCAAGCTTTGGTAGTCTTGTGTCATCCTTTCACTTGACGTCGGGGCTTTGGGATGTCTGCTACCTTTCATATCAGCGCCGAACAAAATATATACATTCTTTATTTACATTTAAAATTTTAGTTTTCAGAAACCACGTTGCCCATACAAGTCATGTAATTGTATAGGGTCAATACCGAACATGTTAATTGAAACTATTCAACTAAATCGATGAGCATTGTATCGGCAATAGCTTTATATGGTAGGCCTATGTGAAGTGCCGCTGGGCTTCAAAACACTCCAGTTGGGTGGGGTCTGTGGACGAATGCTAAGTGCGGTCGTCGTAGCTAGCGAATACTACTAATGAGATTAAGCAGACGACAGCAATACAGGGGGCAGACACAGTGTGCGACATTAACGCTCGACCGGCGGACCGAGTCGAGTAGTTGACTGGTCTGTCGAGTGTTAATGCCGAGACACTGGACCTGAACCTGGTCTAGTTCGTCGCCCTTTAAGCTCTATCTGATACACTATTTGAATAGTAACACGCTTTTATTCTTATTACAAATTGCGGTGCGTACCTTCCAGTGGTTGTTTGCACACAAAAATCGGCTGTACTAATTTAATGCGCTTACGTTTTGTGTTATTGACATGTGTATGTGTATGGGCGGGGGTTAGGGTGGGGAGGGGGGGGGTGGCCTTACAACGGTCTTGTACAGCTTAAAGTTTCACGTATTGGGCCCATAAGTACCTTCTATATCGTCTTTCATTTGTGCAAATCGCCCAAATAGTTAGTTTTTTTGGCGCCACATACCCCCGGCCATGCGCTCGCCAACATTTTCCCACCATAGTATGTGTATGTCCGGTAAATCTCAAATTCAAAACTGAACGTTGGCAATGCGTATCATATATTTAATAGAACTCATAACAACATCGCTCGCTCCAACTTACAAGAGAAAATGCCGTGGCGAAAGCGGGGGTTTAATTAAACACTGTTAGAAGAAACATTGAACGAGATGACACCTCTTTGAACAACACAAGCAATTAGCAACATCAGAAACTAAAGATTGCATTGTTACATGCAAGAACTTTTGATGTGAAACTTGACATATCGCTCAGCGCGCTCAGCCAGTGTAGGCGGCAATTAGCCGATGTGCGGTTATTCACACCCTCTCTCGCTGCGTCGTGTTACATCTGCACCCTCCACCCCAAACGCCCGCACTTAAAGCAATATATTCCGTAATTATTTGAATTACCAACTGCTTCTCCATGTCAAATAAGTACATTTCATCTCAAGATTAAATCCTGGAAGCCTGTGGGCTCTCCGCAGAGAAGCATTTTGCATGTATGCATCATAATTGTTGATTTACTTTTAGTCTTGATTCTAAAATGTAAAAAATCTAAGATGGCGCATGTAAGTATATTGCTTTAATCCGACCCCCCGACCCCCCACCCTCTACCGCCAGCCCGGGCTTCGCATCCTGTTAACGAGGCAGGTAATCCTGTAATATTTTTGTATAGCATATTAAAGTTGATACTAACTCCATTATTTAACAATAATGCATGTGACCTCATAATATTTGTAAATAAATATTTTTCACTGTTCATGTAATTTTTACTTTTTTTACGGAAGAGAAGAAATCAGACAAAAGCTGAATGCTGAATGTGTCTTATAAAGAAGAAGCAGCACTGTCAGTTAGATTTGGTTTTATAAATGCAGGTACAAATTGAATTTGCCACAAGTTACCAGTAATTATTTATAAATTAAATATAATATATTACTAACGTTAATGAAATATTCACTGATAGATTGGACTAAGAGAGAGCAGTCCAGTTGGGTTAGGGATGAGGTTGAGAGGTCCAGGCGAAGTGAAATTAAGGGTGAGAGGCCGAGTCGGGATGGAGCTCAGGATGGGAGGTCAATCGGGACGGTGCTGAGGGGGAGCTTCAGTCCAACGCCGTAGCATTCTCACCCACCCAACCCTGTCCAACGAGGCGACTTTCACACTGGGCCCGTTTCTTTGGGCCAGGACCGGTGGGCCGCCAGAGACCTGCAACACGTGACAGGAAACTTCCGGGTGTTTCGATAGGGATATGCCTTTTCCAATAAAATGCACAAACCGTTAACATCCGGTGCACGTAGGGGCACTGAAACCAACCTACTCTCATCACCTTTCAATCAGCTGCCATCTTCTCCCGAATGTCCCGTGCTGTTTTGAACGGGGCACATCGGCATACCGAATTGATGCGTAATGTGCGTATTCGGGTTACCGCAGGGATATACCAAGCTACCAAAACAATGCGCCCACTCACCCTACCTTTCCAACTTCGCTGCTCTTACACCCCCCCAACCCGGTCCAACGCCCCAGCTCTCACCATCCCCCCCCCACCCCACCTCGAGGACACATACATACATCTACAAATCGGTTCTGTGCAAAATTGGCGTACGAGGGGGACGGGGGGTCGAGAAAAAGATAGTAAACCGATCCCGCACCCACTCAACTTGTTAAGAACTCTCATCTGGACAATGAGCCCATCCTGCATGCACACCGCCCCCCCCCCCCCCCCCACTCCCCTGGCCATCCCTGTCCAATATAACACCCGCATGTTGCCTCATGCAACATACGAGCCATATATATTTGTTTATGTTAAGAATATTGATCTTCCAATAGATCAGTCTACCAGTTCTCGTGAAAGTATATTGAAAAGATATATCTATTAGGGGGGGGGGGGCATTCGAATATTTGTATATATACATTTGTATATTATTTAGCGTATTTACATCTTTCAGTTAAAGAGAAATGTCGGGTCCATATCATGTGCTTTTCCAGTCAAAATATAGGCAATTAACGAAACATTATACAAAATGTAATTTTTTCAAATCATATATTAGTGAAGTTCTAAACACTTTCGCACGATCACCCAGCTTGCCATGGGCACCCGTCTCAGCGCGCTGATGATGATGTCACCGGCGATGAAGCGACCAGCAGGTTTAGACCACTACTACCAACGGTGACGTCAACGCCTTGCCTGTGATTGCCTAACTCTGGCCACGTGTTCAGAACATGTCGGCACCCACCTGATGGGTGAAAACCAGTGTTTTGTACTGTTGATGTGCGATTTTCTAGATGATGGTTTCTTTTTGAACAAAACGATTAATGGCAAATAGACTTTATACCAACAGAGCTTAACTATTATATCACATTGCAGACGCCCGGTATTTTCTTTTAAGACAAAAACACACGAGGTAAGCAATGGATCTGCCCAGGTGGTCTATTTTTGGCTTGAATTACCAAACATCAGACAAATTAAAACTGGCTAATAAAAGGTGGATCTCTGGAAATTTAGAGATCTGACCTATCCAGGGAAAATTGTTATCTTGAACTGTTTAGCCTGTTCAGGTATATGGTACCTGACAGCTACGATTTCTCTACCCGAATGGGCGTTTAAAGAATTAGAAGCAGCAATGCTTGATTTCTTTTGGAGTGGGAAAAAACCCGTTTTTTACAGAGAAATACTGAAAGCATGGCAAGCTTTGAACATTAAAAAGCACGTGCCCACTTCAGCATATATGGACATTTTTAAGCAACCGCTATTTTTAAACCCGCTAATCAGACAAACACAGGGGGAATGTTTTTTCTACCCTGACTATCTAAACGCGGGGGTCTCAATGATAGGCCACTTGTGGGACGGGGTCAGCATCCTGGGGCCGGACGATGTGGTCGCCATGCCGCACTTGGAAACGTCCGGGCGTGGTAGGGCGACGCATCGCCGCCTCCTGGAGGCGATTCCCAATTTTTGGTTGCGGGCACTGGACCGTCGGTACCAGGGCCCCGCAAACAGGACGTGTTTCTTCCTGGGACAAGAAGACTGTCCCCTAGAGGAAACACATTTTAGCCTACGGGCAATTTACACCAAAACCTCCCCCCAGTGAGAGGTGCCAGCAGGGGTACTAAAATGAGAAAAGTTGCTTCACACCACATTAGACCCTGACGTAACTTTTGGGAATTTTTTTCTAAAATCTTTAGACCGTAAACTGTCCGACTTTCAATGGAAAATATGTCACCAAACAATAAACACTAATAAATACTTGACGCAAAGCAGAATTAAAGATAATCCGGATTGCCCATTCTGTCAAGATTCAGTAGAATCGAATTATCACTGCTTTACCAAGTGTAAACATTTTTTAAAGTCGAAAGCACCCTTTAAGAAGTTTTTTAAACAACTCGGTAATATCAGAAATCAACTGAACTCATTTAAGCTGTGTTTTGGCTATACAAACACAGAACATGCATTAGCGCTCCATAATGTGGTCACATACTTTTTAAACTTATATAAGCATTCAGAATGGCTCTCTCGGAAACTCGAAATTGAAGGTCAGGAGTCCCCAACATGGGTTATATTTAACAACATCTTACACAGGAAGATAAAGGACGACCATTTTTGTACAAGTAATACAGTGTATGCGAGGACACTCTTTAAGGACAAATGGGACAGGAACAACATTCTGTGTGAGGTAGACGAACAATTTAAAATTGTCCAACTAGCCTCCGTAACACCATATGAGCCCCCATGAAGGGGAAACACCCCCTCCCAACATCCGACGGGCGAATTGATCCCCGCGAAACTACACCATCAAAAGCCGCGCCCCCTCCTCCCCACCCCCATGCCCACCAGAATCAATTAATCCCCGGCCCTCTATTCCAGCCCCCAACAGTCCTCCGAAATACTAATAAGTGTTCAAGGCACAGTAGCCATACGCCGTGAGACAGACAGACATGACCGTTAGAAACCAGATGTGCATGGACCCAAAAACTGCCCCCCCCCCCAACCCCCATCCTCCATACTCGATTAATTCCCACTTCCTCCAACCCAACCCCCAACAGTCCTCCGATATATAAAAAAATTATATAACATGTACTACCCGATTATATGAATTTTCTTTCAGATATACTGGTAGACTGCCATTTCGATGTACCCCCCTTTTTACAATTGTTAGATGTGGTTATGTACTATTTGTTATCATTTGGAGTGAATAAATACCAATATAAAAAAATATAAAAATAAATAAAAGGTGGATGGTATAACAGTATTAGACTCCCACGTCTACATTAGGTTAATATGGGGCAACACAACGGCGAATACATGGTGGTGATACGGCGACAAATACACTTTGATAAGGAAATATGGGGATAAGTTGAGTTTCATACTCATTCACGTCTACAAACAAGTAGGGATTTTACTAAGCCTGGGGTGGCCAGGTCAGCGGCAAAGCTACCCTAATGTTGATCAGAACTCTTAAATCACTCGTTGTCATTCCGTCTTTAATGTGGGTATCGGCATCTGTTCTGCAGGAATTATTCCGTATCGTTTTGTCCAGAAACGATATGAGTAGATGCAAGTGGGTTACACGATATGTTGAATGTCAGAAATTTTAATTACGTGTATTCAGTCTATAGCGCTCGGTTACGGGTGGTGGAACATAATGAATCAAAGACCTCGTACCCTCGGCCCCATCGCAATTGGACGTGTCTCTCTCGCCTCCATCCCGATTGAACGTACCCCTCAGCTGGATCCCGTGTGGATTTTTCCCCCAAGCTCATATCCGACTGGTACTCACCCTCATCCTGACTGGGCATCTCTCCCTCAGCCCTACCCCGACAGGACCTCTCACACTCAGCCCCATCCCGACTAGACCTATCCTCAGCTCCACCCCAACTGGACGTCTCACTCTCAGTCTTACCCCGACTGGGCCTCTCACTCCTATCCTCCTGACTGGGCCTCTCTCCCTCAGCTCCACCCAGACTGGGCCTCTCACTCTCAGTCCTACCCCGACTGGACCTCTCACTTCTATCATCCAGACTGGGCCTCTCTCCCTCAGTCCCATCCCGACTGGGCCTCTAACCCTCATTCTCACTTCATCGGAGCCTCTTACCCTCAGCCCCAATCCGATGGGCTCTCTGCCATCCTCATCCTGACTGGACCTCTCTCCCTCTAAACTAGGCATTTTATCCTTAGCCCCGTCCCGACTGGGCCGCTTACCCGTAGTCTAACTTCGACTGGACCTCGTACCCTCAACCCAACCCCGACTGGCCCCCTCCCTCATATCCTCATCGAGACTGGGCCTCTCTCTCTCAGCCCCAAGCAAACTAGGAACCTCAGCCTATTCCAAGCAGTCCTCTCACCCACAGTCCCATATAGACTGGACCTTCCATCCTAAGCCCCACCCCGACTGGACCTCACATCTTCAGCCGCGTCCTGACAGGACCTCTCACCATCCCGCCTGGGCCTCGCATTTTCAGCACCATCCTGTTTGGGCCTCTCCTTCTCAGCCCCATCTCGACTTGACCTCCCACGTTCAGACCCTTCCCGACTGGACCTCTCTCACACAGCTCCACCCCGACTAGTATTCTCGCCCTCAGCCCCATCCCGACCGCGTCTCTCACCCTCAGCCCCGTATCACCTGAACCTCTCTCGCTTAGACCAACCCTGTCTATGCCTCTCAGCCTCGGCTCCATCAGTGTATATTTCATTAGTAATATATTTTATTTAATATCTAATTATAGACAAATTATCAGAATGGATGACGTTATCTGTTTGTAAATTTAATTTCAATTTGTATCTGTAATTATAAAACCAAATAAAACTCACATTGCTGCCTCTCCTTCGGGAGACACATGCAATATTCAGCTTGTGTCGGATTTCTTCTCTCTGGTACTAAAAAAGGTGAAAATGACATTGGTAGTAAAAAATATATACAAATATTATCACGTATTATTGCAATATTACTGGTCAATCCAAAAACGTCAATATTTATGTCTGGAGTGTGAGGATTTCTTCAAAGTGCAAACTGTACAAATAAACAACCATTTTTTACTCAATGTTATGCCTTAGTTGTTGTTCCATGTTGCTATGTAACTTACTTACTAAATTTTACTTAGTCAAATCCACCCAGGATTTTTGGTAAATATTTTGCATATTTAATGTAAAAGGAATAATCTATATTGAGAACATTTTTATCACATCTAAATTTGATACTCATGAAATGGAGAAAATTAATGCCTATATACTGCTGAGGCGATAGGTTTGGTCACTATGGGGTTTATTAAGGTTTTATTGAACTTTGACAATTTGGATAAATATATAATTTTAATCACAGTTCAATAAACCTGTGGTATATTGCATTTTGTTTTCTATATTCATGACAGATAAGTATATGAATATTGCATATCCTCATTTGTCACCAGTTTGTGACAAATGGGCATTGATCCTAGGTAGCTAATACATGTGTAGGACACTTGCTGCACAACATGTAAGTACCCAAGTTGAATGTAGTGTAGCGTGTAACCCATTAGATTCAGTGGAACCAGTCAACCTTGCTGTTTGGCGCTCAATAAGTGTTTACATGTCAGGGCACTTTAATCAAAATTGTTTTCTTACATGTTTCGACGAAAATATGCATTGTAAGCATTAGCAGATTAAATTTGTTGCAAAAAGAAAGTACATACTCAAATACATACTTGATAAAATACCAGAATTTCAAGATTAAAGGATTTGGCACCTGTTGGTACCTTTTACATGTTTTAGTAAGATTCAATGTCATGAAATCACTGTTTGGGCACCTTTGAGGTTGTAAAATTGGTTTATGTTGCAAATAATGCTTTATGTGAAGTCATATTCTGTAATCATGGTTATTAGAACTGAACCTTTTATTCAAAAAGCAATTGGAACTGTAATGAGTTAGTCTAGATATATATGTGTTTTAGAATGTAAGTGACCAATGACATGCAAACTTATATAGATGTATAAATCACATATGGTTATATATAATGGCCTCTGGACTTCCATCAGAGGAACTAAATGTGAATGAACATGCATACTCATGGTAGCCATGCAGTACAAACATGTAAAGATCCAGGGGGTCTGGATCAATTCCAATGGCATGCAGTGTAATATTTTCCAATGCCCCACAAAATAATTCTTCAGTAACTGGAAATGTATGTATCCGCCCCCCCCCCCTCAACCCTCTAACCCCCCTCGCATGCCTAGGCTACGGCTAGCCCAGTGAACTTGACCCTTCTGACAACAAGCTGATAGGCAGCAGGGTCAAGCAATACACATGGTTAAAAAAAGTAGTAATGCATAACCAAGCTCACTTCGATGAATGATTGTCGATTATGACAACGAGCCTACCTCTCTAACTCGCCTCGACCCTCTTCTTTACACATTACTTGGACCCTAGGATGCATTCATTTTAAAGTTTGCTCTCTATTACTTGCACATGAATGATATTTTCATCGGTTGTTAACGGCTTTCCTCTCTGACGCTTCAAATTTGACCAGGAGAGGTAGGTTCGTCGCCATAATCGACAATCATTCATTGAAGCGAGCTGGGTGATGCAATGCTACTTTTTTTACCATGTGTATGGCATGGCCCTTACACCGCCGTTAGGGATGAGGTCGTGAGGGTCATGCGTCAGGGCTAGGCTACGGCCACAGTGGAGAGGTATACAAATACGCTATGGGGCCCCCTACCCTGCCCCCTAGCTCTCCACGAATTTACTGTGCCTGTGTCTACTAAACCTAGTAAAGCTAAGGCCCTGCCATTAGCCGAAGCTGAGGCGTCTGGCTAAGGCTAAGCTTACTGAGTTATATTAAATTAGTTTTTGATCGACGAATTTTACCTCTCTTCCTGCTACCTCACATATATTTTAATTGGTTCCTAGTTGTTCAGGTATCAGGCATGTGGTATTCAGTACAGCGGACAAAATTGGTTGTTCTAATTAATGACCGTGCCCGTGCAGTTCAGTCAAACAGTTGACAGTTGTGACAGAAAGTAAAATGGGTATTTTGCCAGGTACATTTAATCAACCACCGTTTGACGGTTTGAAGGGATGCCGTCAGCGTGACGTTTTTTGTTGTTAATGGATAGCCATATTTGTAGCATTCAATCAGGTATATCTACTTATAAAAGGTATTTTAGGTAGATCTACCCATTCTTTTTGCTGTATACAACAAGATCACAGGTCAGGTGGGGGAGTGTCGAACGCACGCCGCGGAGGGGGCCGCGGTCGTCTGCAGACAGTGCGGTTCAAGCCGGCTTGAACGATGCCCACTCGCCTGTATTTCACACCTTTATTTGGCCACTCCTGCTCGAGCAACTTAAAGAAGGAATGCCAACGACGGATGGCCTAGATATGGGTGAATCCATGATGTCCGCTGCAACAGCGCGCGCTTCGACTTTCAAGTTTCAAAATTTCTATTTTTAGCTGGACAAGTCATGCTTTGTAACTTTATTGAACATACATGTATATATGTGTAATTACTTGGTTAAACTTGAAATTACATATATATAATATATATATATATATATATATATATGGCCTATGGAATAAAGACCAAATTGTAATTTAAATAACGAAGTCCATTCTCATTATACTCGCTACCACAACTATGTTTACATCGTTAAACAGGGCATGAATGTGTTACTACATCTATACGACATTAGTTTAGAAGGATATTCAGAATATATTAAACGCCATATTGTTGACACCTATCTTCTGATGGTGATATTCCTCACTGTTATACCTGCCACGTGCAACTGTCCTGATGTATCTTATTGTAATTTAATAACTGTGGACATCATTGCGTGATCGCATATTTTGTAGCCCTCCTGCATTTGTTTGTTTTTAACCACACAACATTCTTGTGGTGGTCAGCCCGTATTTCATGTTCAATAAGCCGCATAGAGTCTCCCAAAACCCAGCTTGTACTTTTTACGTATTCATTTTTGCTTCTTTCTTGACTTATGTCAGCCACATGTTAGTTCACTTGATTTGAATAAGTGATGTTTACCTTGACTTGACTTGACCGTAGAATAAAGACCATAACAATATGGACCTTGGTATAAATACCGTGGTATATATATTGTGGTATGAAGACTGTTCGTATAAAGACCGTGATATAAAACCTTGCTAAAACGACCGTAAGGCGTTGACATCAAGACCATGGCATAAAGACCTTGATCTAAGACCGTGGTATAAAAACCGTGGTATAAAGGCCAGGTATATAACAGTATGTATAATGATTTGCTCTATTTATCCAGCCTAAGTCAATGGCACAGGGTTGTAGCGAATTTAAATAGGGGAACTAGCCGAATGGTACGGAGAAGTAGAACGGTCACTCAGCAGCAAGGGACGCGTGGGAGAGATTGGGCTGTAAGCATCCGCCAGGACAGAAAAAAAGTAGGAGCAAGTTTGGGAGAAAGAAGATTTAGAGGATTCGAGTATTTATCGCCAGTATATAATTTTATGAATGGTTTATGTATCCTTTTATTGTTGCAAGTTGTTCAGCAAGATTTCCCAGTAGTTTGAAGGACAATAACGAGCATTTTGGCCCTATTCTTAAGTATATAAATACAGTTTCTTTTATTATCGCTCATTGGTCAATTTAGGGGGTAACGTCGCTGGAGTTAGCATCCCTGGGACGGGGGTATAAAAGGGC
Source organism: Arenicola marina (assembly GCA_964019135.1). Taxonomy (NCBI): domain Eukaryota; kingdom Metazoa; phylum Annelida; class Polychaeta; family Arenicolidae; genus Arenicola; species Arenicola marina. The sequence continues at coordinate 9,922,073 of OZ025265.1, forward strand.
CTGCATGGCAGCCAGAAAGTCAGTTGGAGTGGGGCAGACGGCGCAGCGCCAGCGCACCGTTCACTCTCTCAGCGCAATGCCCGCGCACCCCTTTACCTTTTCCTCTTAGCGCAGCATCCGCGCACCAATTTACCTTTTCCTCTAAGCGCAGTATAAGCGCATATCTTTACCCTCTCCTCTTAGCGCAGCATCAGAGCACCTCTTTACCCTGTTCTTAGCGCATCATCAGCGCAAGCCTTTGCGATTTTCTTTTATAAGTATTTATGTAGTATCAGGCAGGTAAAATGAGGGAATGCTGCAATTTGGGTGGCAGTAATACCATTTTGTCACATACACCATCGGCATGCTACATTTATGATGGCAGGAGGGGAATTTTGCCACTTACATCCTCGGCACGCTACAGGGTCAAGGACCTCTGCTGCCGGGGGTTGCTTGCCTTTATTCGTTGCACACAAAAGAGGCTAAAGCTGTCCTTGAATGCGCAACTAACCACTGAAGTCCATCAGTATATCAGAATTGTAACCATTATAGCAGGTAAGGTAAGGTTAGCCCCAGTTCTGTGGCTGTAGGCCGGGCAAAAATCTGACAGGGCCCGTCCTACAGCCACAGAACTGGGGCTAAGGTAAGGTAAGGTAAGGTAGGTCATTGTAATATATGTACGGTTAGACAGTTGATAAACCAGAATGCGTTTGTTTCATGAGTGATTGTCAGTGTCAGGCGAGCCGATGTGCTGCTCGGGGGTTTCCATGTCGTATGGCGTAATAATAATCACGAATCCCATGCCTGCGCGCGGTATCTATGGTTACGTATAATCCTTAAAATACAACTCTTCCAACGGTCTGATCGATCAGACCACACGCATTATAGAGAGATCAATGTTTTATCTGTAACTATATTATGAATTTATAGTTACAAATGCTTGGACCAAAGCCAACAAATTTCAGACTCACTCGATTCAAAACGCACAAACCACGCAGCCAATCGGTCTCCAGCACTCAAACGTTGACAACAATGAGCGCGCGTCACCCAGCTGTGGCAAGGCACCAGCTTGATGCGTCACCCAGCAGTGGCAAGGCACCAGCTTGAAGCGCGCTCGTTCTAAGAGAACGTGCTCCTGCGTTGGTCCCCAAAGCACCTAAGCCGGAAATAGACCCGCGATAACTGTACAACCCTATAAGTGAGACACCAAAGCATGCCCCCATGCAGTGTGGACGAAGCCAAACATGTGTGGTATATTTTCCACGAATTAATAATGATTGTATGGTGTATTATGTTTCCTAGAGTTCATGTTTGAGAGGTGGAACGGCATATCTATCTATATTCCAACGGTCTGAAGGGTGACTATCATATCAGCTGCGTATGTAGATCTATGTTTGGGTGTGTGTAGGGGGGGGGGGGGGAGCATTAGTGAGCGGCCACTCTTCTAAGACAAATGTGCATGATCACATGTCTACATGTAGTATGTAATAAATTATGTAGTTAAATTAATTATTTAAATAAATTACGTCTTTGTTTGAAACGCATGTTCTGTTCCTTTTTATCTGGAGCTGAATGTATCCGTAAGCAAGAGCAACATCGGCAGCCATGGCAACAGCGACAGCGACAGCGGCAGCGACAGCGACAGCGGCAGCGACAACGACAGCGACAGCGACAGCGACAGCGACAGCGACAGCGCATAATTAGAATGCATAATTAAGGCATCAGACACACTTATCAGTTTCATGTTACTCCAGTCTTAGAATTACAGACCACGGAATACCTTCAGAGTAAACATCAGGCATGTCGTCACGATGTGTTGAAGATTTGTTCGGCCAGTGTGAGAATGTGTTTATAAGTGGGTCTAGTCGTCGGGTGAGTGTTGTACTATATGCCAAGTGAAATTGTTACCTGGGTAGATAATAATAATAATAATAATAATAATAAATATATCTTTATTGTCATATAAAAGAGGTTGCATTATACATTGTAGCGGTAAAAGTACACAATATAACAACATGACAAAAGTTGAAGCCGAGGCTTATACGCTTGCACTAGATTATAAAAATGCGACATTTACTCACAGAAACACAATTCCCATCTCCCCCTCCCCCCCCAAAAAAAACAAAAAAACATATGTATAGGTACTATACATGCTACATGTGACTTAATTATCTTGCGTGTCCACAGGCATGATACTCTTTAGTAGAGAGTTTTTGACTGTCCTTTTGAATAGCGTCATCGAAGATCTAAATTCAACTTCACTGAACCACTTAGAGAAGCATTAAAGAAGCATATGCTTTGGTACCTGAACGACTTTTCAAATTTCTCCGTTTTAAACTTTGGAAGGTGCAAACCCTGGGCTGACCTCTCTTGATACTTATGAACTTTAAAATTGTCAATATTTAAATCACGTACAGACTTAGGTACATCATTATGAAAATATTTATACATGCAGATAATCACGCAATATTCAAATGTACGGGATACATTCAATTGCATAGCTTAAGTATGGATATATAAAACTGTAATACAGAGTACGGAGCGTCTCGACCGTCAGCACTTTCCTCGCCCTGGTAATTATAGCCAATCCTCTTGATATTTACCCCTTGATATATGATATATGGTGACCCCACTCTAACCCACTGTCTATATACACGCCCAAGAACTTAATAGATGTAACCTGTTCGATTGCATGTCCTGCTATCTTTACATGCCTTTGAACAATGAGTTTCTTACGGGTGACTTAAATACCATACATTTAGTTTTGCTCAGATTAATAGTCAACTTATTCAGTTGTAACCACTTTTGTATCTTCTAGTTTCATGTTATAGTTGTAATCATATCATCAATATCCCTCCATGTTAGAAAGAAATTTGAGTCGTCAGCAAATAAAATGCAGAAAAGTTTAGTACTGACAGTGACTAAGTCATCAATATAAATTAGGAAAAGTAATGGTCCTAGGATTGAACCCTGTGGAACTCCGCATCTTACCTTTAACCTGGTTCATTTGGTGTTGTCATATTCCGCATATTGTTCCCTGGATTTCAAATAACTTTGGAACCACTTCCCTGCTATACTCCAACCCCGTATTTCTCCAATTTCGAAAGCAATATCTCATGGTTTACAGTGTCAAACGCTTTAGAAAAGTCGAGAGAAATACCCAAGGCACATTCCCCTTTATCAATGGCTGATGCAATTTTATCAACCAGGAGTATGAGCGCCATCGTGGTCGAGTGTTTTGGTCTAAAGTCAAATTGATTATTATTCAAGACCGAGAAGTTGTTTATAAATTCATACAGTCTGTTGTACATCAGTTTTTCAAGTATCTTAGACAAGGTTGGCAGGACTGATATAGGTCGGTAGTTGGTCAGTAAGCTCTCGTCACCTCTTTTGTGTATGGGAACAACTCTTGCGAGTTTCAATTCCTCTGGAAATAGACCTTGTTCACAAGAGAGATTAAATATATGTCTAAGAGGTTGTAATATGGTACTCATGACTCCCTTAATTGCTTTCGGCATAATGGAATCCCACCCAGCAGAGTTAGTTTTCAGTGCTTATCACAGATTTCATCTTCTGTGGCGGGGCTTAGAAACATACTCTTTGGGTTATCTTTACTTACATAAATCAGTGCCGAGACTTCGCTCTTCGCAATTTTTTCAGACGAAGAGACGCCCACATTTACAAAGAAGTTATTAAAGGCATTGGTAATAGTATTTCCATCAGAGACTAGACTGTCATTTATTTTGAACATTGATTTCCGCTGTCGCATCTTGTTTCTGTTGACGACTTCTTTAATAACTGTCCAAGTCCTAGCCATATACCTTGATATGCTTTCAACAGAGAGTGATAATGAAGCTTCTCAGCTTGTTTTAACGTGCGTAGCAACGTGTTCTTATACCCTCTACAGTTATGTTCGTACTGTTCATCTTTTAGTATCTTACATTTTTGAAATATACGATTTTTAACTCGTATAGACTTTTTCAGACCTTGGCAAAGCCATGGCTTTCGGCACTTGTACTTTGAGATGGATTTTATGACCTTCCGTAGTTTTAGGGTGGCAACCTTAGGGACGTCTGCACCACGTATTACAACGGATTTTGTCCCCACCATCCGCTATGCAATGGTTTACGGCGTCAGATGTGACACATAGTTAAGGGAATGGGTGAGTTATGACGCCATGAAGAAGCTTCCCGATGGGCTAGGCCTAACAGAGGAACACAGGACACTCTATCGTTATTTGTGTATCTAGATTGATTTACATATTTACCCCGTGCGTACATCATACTAACGGGGACTTGGACAGCATCCTAATTAAGTACATGACAGCATTGTAATTAATGCCTCTTCTGAACACTAAAGGACTTGGGACACAAAGTGAAACTTGAATTGCCCGGTATGCTGCGAGGCTCCGCGAAAACAAATGTACAGTGCTCATTTCTTAGAAGTAACAGAATGTGTTACCCTCGACTAACCTAGATGGGGGTAGGGAGGGTCTAGTTCCCGGTGACGTATTGCGTAATAAGTCGACCTGCTCCATATATGAGCCTTTTGCTCCCCCCCCCCCCAACGCCCTGCACACACACACGGTAGGAGGACGCCTCCCCCCCCCCCCCCACACGTACACGAGGGAGGAGGGGGCACTGCGCCCCGCGGGAATGATGTCGTGACCAGGGGGCGCTGTGAGGATACGTCACTATGTAAATCAAACCAAAATGGCCTTTACAAGTGCCCGTGTTTTGGGGTGGGGGGAGGGGTTATCTGTCCTCGGTGTTATCTGTCCCACGGCGTCACAATTACATTCGCTAAGGTAGGCTGAAGCGATGCTTAGGTAACAGTTAACCGGTTAGCTGTTAATAGGTTTGCGGTTATGGGGTTGTTATGTAAATGTACGCCGTTTGGCGATTTTATTTGTCCTCCAATCTTGACCTTGCAGAGATCTTGGATGGCTGAGCAGCACGTCCTCAGTCGCCACCGACCGCGGGCTCCCGGATAGGCTGGACGCAGGGACATACATCAACCGCTATGCAAATGTTACGCCCCTAGGAGAGAGGGGTGCAGGTGGGGAAGCAAGCGGGGGGGGGGGGGCGTCAAAACAACTTACCCTTAAGTTAAGAACAAAAACATTACCAACAGGGTGGGGTAGTGTTAACAAAACATTGCGCCGTAAGTAATTTTGAATTGTTGCTACGTGCTAGATGAGCCTGGTCGCGGATAGGCCAGCCGGCTGTCAGTTGGTGACCCGCCCGCCCAGGTCGGGGGTATAAAGAGATGGCACCCAGGGTGAGCTGGAGAGTCAACGCGGGAAACCCTTCCTGTCGCCCAACCTGCCGCTCAGCTCAGCACCGCACGCAACCCACTTGGCCATCCAGCTTCTTCCACAGCCATCCAGCTCCGTGGTAGACAAGTAGACGCACCCACTCAGCTCTCATAGGACAAGGAGACGCACCCACTCGGCTCTCATAGGACAAGGAGACTCACCCACTCGGCTCTCATAGGACAAGGAGACTCACCCACTCGGCTCTCATAGGACAAGGAGACTCACCCACTCGGCTCTCATCGGTAAGTGTAAACTGCAATTTTAAGGGCAAGGGCTAGTCATGGGCTAAAAATTAGCCATCGATAGAATGTGCTTAAACTTGGCATACGGTTAGTATAATATCTCTTTAGTTGATTTAAACAATAAAAAGGCATGGTCACCGACCTTAAATATTAACTATGGGTGCAAAATGGTGCCCCCTATCATCATGACCAAGCAACCCCTTAACTGGATGAATTATGAACCAATGTCTGAAACATATATACACAAAATGAAATATGATTGTTTTGATTGCATAACAACACATGTTGTTCTGTATAATAATACTATAAGAAGATTCATGGCACAAAAGACTGAACCAATGTTATAACGAATACGACACAAATGATCAGGTTGACATTGCTTAGTCACAATGCACAAATATTCTGATCGACTTTACTGGGTGGGTGTATACAGACTCCCATAACTTTATAAAGAGGTTGGTCACTTATACTTTCTTTTAGTTTCCATGTCTCAATACATATCTCTCAATAACTCTCAAGTTGTAGGAAATTTTATGGAGCGGTTTTGTTTGAAAGACAAAAAATGTGTCTGACATGTGTTATCAAAGCTGCCAACCTTCGTTGCGTCATATTCGGAGTTGCCTTATATATGCATAAAGAAGTCAGAACACCCCTTCCTTTACTTAACATAACGTATAGTAAAAATGGCTGAAGTTAGAGATAAATGTTTGTAATGATATTACTACATACTTTCGTAAACCTTAATAGTTACATTACACTATCAAAACCGGGGAGGGGGGGGGGGGCACTGTTATACAAATCTGGTGGGTGGGTTTGCGTTTGCCCGTCGACATGCCTGAGGGAGCGGACACTTGTGATGAAATAGATACCCCTATAATAGAACGAATATTATAAAATTGGGACTGGCGGGGGGGGGGAGACTCTCTGAAAATGTACGACATTAAGCGGGTATACGAAAAGAAATACCCCTTCTTAGCGACTTTTGACGGTAAAATGCCCCTACCGAGCGGATTTTAGAAGTGGAAAAGGGGGCTTTACCCCCCCCCCCATCGACCCAGCAATATATTAAATACACCCTTTGCTACGAGGTGTGAAGGAGGGGTGAAAATGACCGCGGGTGGCAGTTAATTTTTCAGTCGAGTCGAATTTAAACGAGTTTACCCGCTGTCGCTTCCAATCGCAACAACGGCCGATCCATTAGTTTTCCGTAACTTGTGGGTATGGAGATTCATGAATATTTTTACAGCTAAAATAGTGCCCGACCGTTTTTCACGGCAGATCGCCACTGTCGCCTTTTATCGCTCATATCCCATGCTTTAAAAATTGTTCCCGTGCATTCGCCGTGCATTAATCGCCCAGGCCACACTGTGGTGCCACTAGTCTCTAGCTCTAGTCTCTAGTTTCTAAACATGGCGATTACTGGACAAGTTGTTACCATGCCCAGGACGACCCGCAACATTCCAGCTAACATTCCAGCTAACATTCTAGCTAAAAGCCTCGTAATATTTGCAGTGAAAAGCGAATAACTAAAATACGGAGGAAAGTTATTCATCTACTAACTGTAGGGTATTTTAAACAACTTGCACAAATAACTTACAGGACCGTTTATTACAGTTTGTGGACCGATGGAACGAGTTAATTTTCCACATAGGGAGATTCTACACTGCGAGATTTAGTAATTGTATAATAAAAAAGTGGACCAGGTATAATGTATTTGTGATTGAATGTACGGATGAAGACCAATGGCTCAGTAAATAACATAATTAAATAAAAATTTAAGTATTTTAAGTTAAGTAATCTGACACCTTTTTTGACATTCCCCTCAATGTTACAAAAAAGCTAAATTTAAGTCACCATGGACAATAGTCAGATGTTTCCATCGCTATCTGTGTCAGTACGGGGGTTTATCAGCCCTGTGTGATTTGTTCGCACTGACTTCGGTGACGGTGTCAATGTGCTGTCCTTCACCAGGTGAATGAGGCTACCACCCGGCATGGAGGACCTGTGCCGCCTACGTCACTTCCTCTTCCTCATGGTCCTATTGCAGACCGCGCACTGGGCATGCGCAGTCAACCTGGCGGGCACGGACGGCAGATTCCGTGAGTGCAACCAACCCAAGCCCAACATGGTTCGGCCTTGAAGGCGTAGTCGCCAACTATGTTGGAATAGAAATTATGTGTTTAGGGCCTTATTGCATAAAAACTGCTTTGTATGAAACTTTTCGACAGACTGATGTATATAAGTGTGGCCTTTTTGCGTACATCGTCCTCAAAATTTGGACCTCGCTGCCGCTATTTGCTTTTTTAAGTTGGTGATAAATGTTTGTAATGATATTACTACATACTTTCGTAAACCTTAATAGTTACATTACACTATCAAAACCGGGGAGGGGTGGGGGGGGGGGCACTGTCATACAAATCTGGTGGGCGGGTTCGCGTGTGCCCAACTATGAGCCATAATCGTTGATCACGCTAATATGCACTAAATTATTAGCAGGGAGGGTTGAGGCGATAACCTAAGTCAATCAGTCAGACGGTACAATTCTGCTCCAGTAAAATGCCATTTCATTAATGCCCGCGCCACATTGAAAGGCCTCCGCAAAGCAGCGGAACCAGATTTACTATTGGGTGATGTGTTCCTGTTGCAGAGTGCCCAATCCCGGGTCGGACCCACATCTACAGCCCCCGGATCCCCAAGGCGGGCACCGACTGCCCCACCCTGGTGGGCGCGCTCCCAGACTTCGGCAACCTGGTCTACCGTCAGGAGTGCCAGCGGTGGCTGGGACTGGCTGCCCTGCCCGACCTCGCCAAGCACGCCTTTATCAATAACTGTCAGGACAACGGCGACGGCAGCGTGACGTATCAGGCCGAGCTCTGTTGTCAAGGTAGGTAGAGAACTTCCCCGCCAGTTCTGTCAGTTGCCACGCTGCAGTCATCTGCTGTGTCATCAGCTTCCATCCGGTGAGGCCACCCTTCATGAACATTCATTGATAGGGGGCAGTTAACCGTCAAACGGTTATAACGAACCAAGCCAACCTGTGTAATGCAACATGGAACCGTCAAGCGAAGTTTAAAGGCCAGCTTCTCCATAGAAGATTAAATATTGAAGGTTGTAAAAAATCTATGGCTCATAGTTAGGAACGTGTGGCTCGTATTAGTCACGAAATCTTAACAAACTCGGGCACGAACTCTAAACGACTAAAACCGTGATTTTCGCTTCAAGTAACGTAGATGCAGTTTAATCGTTAATCGCGCTAAATAAAGGCAGGTAAATGGTTTATGCACATATTAAGTAAATTGACATTTGTGAGAAAAGAGGTAACTTGTAGGTGATCGATGCGTTGAATTATTAGTATCTGGAATAGTGTTTTAACCTGCGATGTTGGGTTACGGAGTATTTAAAAATGATCGCCGCTGACTATTTCTTATTGTTTTACCAGGTCGTATGGGATAATGCTAAATAATTCTAATAGTGCTCCCGAATAAAATTAACCTGTATTTTGATAGAGCAATATACTAGAATTAATATCTTGAGCACTTGGACCTAGCAGCTGGACTCAGCTAACCTTTACATGTTATAAAGGTTCCCCCTGCTCTACCTCCAGGTCTGGTCAGTGAGCGGCGCTGCTTTGTCTGCCCCGAGTCGGACTCCCATTACGAGTGTAACTTCGAGACCGGACACTTCGAGGACTGCGCCGTCGGCGAGGTAGGGGGTCAACCCGTAACCATGGGCACGACGGACATAACCATGAGCACATGTATGACGTCACTGTAAGGCTAGCAGTGACTGACGCCAGTCACTCTCCAACTAATACTCTGTGTCTAACGCCAGTAGTAAGGAGTGAGAGCTGTATGACGTCACCGTGTTACCATGACTCCGGGACTGACGCTAGCAGTGAACAATAACACACGTATGACGTCACTGTGTGACTGCGACTCTGTGACTAACGCTAGCAGTAAACCATAGCAGATGTATGACGTCAGTGATTTTGATTGTCGATCCAGGTGTGCCAGACCACGTACACTTACTACACGGACTACCCATCCACACAGCGGAAGGTGTCCAAGTCCTGTGCCCCTCAGGCCACTTGCCAGGCCGCCTCGACTGACACGGCCAGCTGTCGACACTGGATACCAGCCCCATCCTGCGCCTACTGCTGCCAGGGCAGTTTCTGCAACTATCTGGTCGATGAGCCTTTCTACCGTAAGTATTAGCGTGCTGCTGCTGCCAACTTACTGAATAAGGTTCCTTGTACTGTCGTCGGTATCCACCAATAACAGTGAATTCTCTGTACATCTGTCGTTAGTCAGCCGCCACCAGTTAAAGTGGGTTCCTTGTACATCTGTCGCTAGTCAGCCGCCACCAATTAAATTGAGTTTCCAGTAAATCTGTCCTTACTTAGGATCAACCCATCTAAGTGGATTCCATGTCCAACCGTCGTTAGTCAGTTATACACGGGTCCGGTGTATAACTAGCCTCTGAATTATGCTTAGAAAATGTTCAACGCAAGATATCCGCCTTGATAATAGTTGGCTTATTTATGTAAAGTGTATACATGTATCAATATTTACTCCAATAATCAAAATATAACGTTTTTATTATCATCAGCTATCTAGTGGGTATCTAGTGGGCATTTAGTGGGTCTCTCATGGATATCTACTGGGTCTCTATCTGGTATCTAGCGAGTATTTAATGGGTATCTAATGTATATCTAGTATGCATCTAGTGGATATCTAATGGGTTTCTATCTGGGTATCCAGTGGGTATCTACTGGCTACCTAGTGGGTATATAGCGGGTATTTAATGGGTATCTAATGTATGTCTAGTATGCATCTAGTGGATATCTAATGGGTTTCTATCTGGGTATCCAGATGGTATCTATTGAGTATCTAGTGAGTATCTAGTGTGTATCTAGTGGGTATCTAGTGTGTATCTAGTGTGTATCTAGTTGGTATCTAGTGGGTATCTAGTGGGTGTCTAGTGGGTATCTAGTGTGTATCTAGTGGGTGTCTAGTGGGTATCTTTTGGGTATCTAGTGGGTGTCTAGTGGGTATCTTTTGGGTACTTAATGGGTATCTAGTGGGTATTTAATGGCTATCTATTGTGTATTTAGTATGCATCTAGAGGATGTCTAGTGGGTCTATCTGGGCATCTGGTGTGTATCTAGTGGGCATCTAGTGTGTATCTAGTGTGTATCTAGTGGGTATCTAGTGTGTATCTAGTGGGTATCTAGTGGGTATCTAGTGGGTATCTAGTGGGTATTTAGTGGGTATCTAGTTGGTATCCAGTGGATATCTAGTGGGTACCTATCTTTGTATCTAGTGGATATCTAGTGGATATCTAGTGGGGCTCTATCTGGGCATCTAGTGTGTATCTAGTGGGTATCTAGTGGGTATCTAGTGGGTATTTAGTGGGTATCTAGTTGGTATCCAGTGGATGTCTAGTGGGTATCTAGTGGGTACCTATCTTTGTATCTAGTGGATATCTTTTGGGTCTCTACCTGGGTATCTAGTAGGTATTTAATGGGTATCTAATGTGTATCTAGTGGGTATCTAGTGGGTCGCTATCTGGGTATCTAGTGGGTATCCAGTGGGCATCTATGTGGGTATCTAGTAGGTATAGTGGGTGTCTAGCGGGTGTCTAGTGGGTATCTATTCGGTGTCTACTGGGTGTCTAGTGGGTATCTAGTGTGTATCTGTTGGGTGACTAGCTTGTAACTAGATGTAACTTGTGGGTATCTATCTTGGTATCTAGTGGGTATTTAGTGGTATCTAGTGGGTGTCTAGTGTGTATCTAGTGTCTGTATTTGGTGGATATCAGCGGGTAGCTATCTGGTATCTAGTTGCTTTCTAGTGTGTGTCAAGTGGGCATCAAGTGTGTATTTAATGGGCATCTATTGGGTATCTAGTGTGTATCTATTGGGTATCTAGTGTGTATCTAGTGGGTATCTAGTGTGTACCTAGTGGGTATCTAGTGTGTACCTAGTGTGTACCTATTGGGATGTCTGTGGGTATCTAGTGGGTATCTAATGTGTCTCTATCTGGTATCTAGTGGTTTTCTAGTGATTTTTTAGTGGTTATCTAGTAGGTATCTTGCCTGTACCTAGTGGATATCTAGTGGGCATCTAGTGGGTATCTAGTGGGTATCTAGTGGGTATCTAGTGGGTATCTAGCGGGTATTTATCTGAGTCTCTAGGATGTATCTGTATATGTTGACCTTGAGTGTCCTTCCAGACGTGGCCTCCACACCGTGTGTCTCCAGGCCCTGCTATAACGGCGGCACGTGCACGGACGTGGATGCCAACACGTACACGTGCGCCTGTCGCCCTGGTTACGGCGGAGTCCGGTGTGAGACCCGGCCGGTGTGTGCCGTCAACCCATGTTACTCTGGCGGCACGTGTGAGGAGTCATCAACAGCGGCCGCCGGCTACATCTGCCACTGCCACCCTGGTCGCTATGGCGACAGATGCCAATATAGTCAGTCGTGTTCTTACAGCTGTTATTAACACCGTGTTTTGCTCAATGTTGTATTAGTAAAATGTTTTTTCGGTTAATAATACAATGTTTTTATGAGTTAATAATACAATGTTTTTATCGGTTAATAATACAATGGTTTTATCGGTTAATAATACAAAGTTTTCCTATGTTATTAATTCAACGTTTGTATTGTTTTTGCATATACGTAAAACCTTATTGTGTATGCAGTGCAGACCGTCATATATCTTTTTTGTAATGTATGATGTATTTATGTGCCTTCACCCGCATTGTCTATGCGGTGCAGACAGTGACTAGAGAGAGCTTCTTCCTATTGCAGCTATTAAACTTGTCTATCCCCGCCAGCTAACTGTTTGAACTCCGGATCCTGGGCCTTGGACAGCACCGCGGCGGACGGCTACATTTGCTATTGCCGACCGGGATTCGGCGGAGATAAATGCGCCGAAAGTAGGTCCATTGTCTCATACCATAATCATCATTGTCTGTTGGGATACATGTCGGCATCCTGTCGGCAAAAACAGATGTGAACAGGAATTTGAATTCAAACATTGCCAAAGCATAACATGCGAGACAATCTACTGGTGACAACATCGTTCATTAACTAGTTTTAGTATTCCTTTTCGTTTAGTTATTCCGCAGTGTGCTAGCGGCACAGCCTTGGGATGTCTGAACGGGGGTACCTGTATGGACTATGGCAGCTACGGCCTGCGCTGTCGGTGTCCGGACGGCTACATTGGACAGTACTGTGAAAGAGGTAAGTTTCTCCCATCGACATTACTGTGAACGAAGTATTTTACTCACGGGAACATTACTGTTAAAGAACTAGTATTTTCCTTCGGCAATACTGTGACAGAAGTAAGTTATTTCCATGGACACTCCTCCGTTTTAATCCCTTGATAATTTCTGCGAAAGAAGCAATTTGCATTATGTTATATTATATACATATATTACACAAATGGGCATTAGAGCGAAAGAAGTAAATCACTCTCATTACATGAGTATGGTGACGAATGTAAACTTGTGATATGCGATATGTGTATTGAACCCTTGAGCCACGATGGCGAGATACCGACGCCGCCCGTTACAAGAGAGAACCAGCTGCTGCTGACGTTGTTCCAGTGACTTTGGTGACACGTTGTTTCCTTGCAGCCGTTCGCCAGTGCTTCTACACGGTCTCGGAGTATGACTACGCTCTCCGTTTCGGCAGTGTTGGATCCGGCTCTTGTACCGACTTCGAAGCCAGTCGGTACAACTACCTCAGCCTGACCAACAGCTACTACCGCTCGCTGTGCAAGCAGCGCCTGGGACCGCCAGGCGGGGAGGACTTCAAGGACACCGTCCACGGAAACATTCCTAGCCTGGAGAGCACCCAGATCTCCACGTGTGAGAGAGGCGAGGTGCGGGGCCTCTACACGGAGACTTTCTGCTGTCCCAGTGAGTAACACAGTCCATCGACATACCTCATGGCACCGTGAAGACATTCGGCGTACACACATTACTGGTATTGTGTACACATGTCAGCGTGCATTACTGGCGGTGTGTACACATTTTTATATTTCATTTTGCGAGGAGTGCGACGGCGATTACACATGTGAATGATTGCCACAAACATGCCAGCGTACACAAATTACTGGTGGTGTGTACACATGTCAGCGTACACACATTACTGGTGGTGTGTACACAGGTCAGCGTGCACACATCACTATTGGTGTGTTAACATGTCAGAGTACACACATTACTGGTGGTGTGTACACATGTCAGCGTGCACGCATTACTGATGGTGTGTACACATGTCAGAGTACACACATTACTGGTGGTGTGTACACATGTCAGCGTGCACGCATTACTGCTGGTGTGTACACATGTGAGCGAACACACATTATTGGTGGTGTGTACACATATCCGCGTAAATTATTGGTGGTGTGTAAACATTTTTTTGTATAAACTTCATTAATTTTGCGAGGTTTTCAACAGCGAATACACATGTGAATGATTGCTTCAGACATGCCAGCGTACACACATTACTGGTGTCGTGTACACATGTCAGCGTACACGCATTACTGTTGGTGTGTACACATGTCAGCGTACACACATTATTGGTGTCGTGTACACATGTCAGCGTACACGCATTACTGTTGGTGTGTACACATGTCAGCGTACACACATTACTGGTGTCGTGTACACATGCCAGCGTATGCACATTACTGGTGGTGTGTACCCATGTCAGCGTACATACATTAATGGTGGTGTGTATACATGTCAGCGTACACACATTATTGGTGGTGTGAGCTGATCACACGGCTGTGGTTTGCAGGTTGCTACACTCTCCCCTGTCTGAACAATGGTTGGTGCATTCAGAACCCAGCAGGGGACTACATATGTCAGTGCAGATTTGGCATTGAGGGACGACACTGCCAATACAGTAAGTACCGTGGCATAATGTAACAAACACTTGAAAAACATTGTGAAATGAATCGTATTTTGAGGAAAAACCATCAGTGACGTCATGATGACCGTCTCTTACAAAAGGATCTGACGTCATTATGGCCACCTCTTACACCATGAGCTGATGTCATGAAGACCGTCTCTTTCTCCATGATCTGACGTCACTGTCCATATCTTACCCAAAGATCTGACGTCGCTGTCTATCCCTTTCACCATTATCTGACGTGACAGTCTATCCCTTTCACCATTATCTGACGTCACAGTCTATCCCTTACACCATTATATGACGTCTCTATGACCATCTCTTGCACTATGTTCTGACGTTATCATGGTAATCTCTTACCCCAGGATCTGACCTCATTATAACCATCCATTACACCAGGATCTGATGTCATTATGCCCACCCATTACACAATGATCTGACGTCATTATGCCCATCCATTACACAATGATCTGACGTTACTATCCATCCCTTACAATATAATCTGACGTCATCGTCCGTCCCTTACACCATGATTTGATTTCATCATGATAATCTCCTACAGCATGTTGTGGTTGTGGTTTATTTGGTCTTGAAGGCCTTCAGGCCCAAATGACACAACATATAATTATACAAACAGTTTGCATGGTGCGCAGTATTTTGAGAAACATACATTTACGTGGTGGAACAGAGACGATTTTCAATAAGATATATACACATTGCCAAATTCCTCAGGGTCGTTACATCATTATGACACATTAGGGTCCGAAAGAGATCAAATGTTGGAGGGTTCCAAAATATAGAATCAATGTATATTTTACGAATATCCGCGAACTTGGTACAACACAACAAAACATGAAATTCATCCTCGATAACGGTAACACCGATTCCCAGGCAGTAGGTACAAAGCCTGTCTGCTCGTAGGGTGCCATCACGACGCCCCAACTCGACAGAAAGCTTATGTGCAGAACAGCGGAATCGACAAAGCGCCTTTCGTAGCTTAACAATATTAACTTTACACAAATATGATTCCAGTTGAAGGCTATCTTTAAAGGTACAGTACACGCTTAAGCGACTCTGGTTTCGTGCCTGCATAGAGACATTCGGCCTTCATGTCCTGGTCTAGTTTTGCAGCGAAATCGGTCAGGAAACTACCTACAATGACTGTTGTTTGATTTTGCCATGTGTCATTAAAATTGTATTTATTAAAAAATTCTTTTATTGAGGTAACCCAAGTTATTCTGTTATTTTCATCTAGTAGCGTTAACATGACATAACAACAATTGGCATATCTGTCGTCCTGCATGTCCTGACATCAATATAACCATGAATTACACGATGACCTGACATCATTATAACCATACATTACACCATGATCTGGCGTCATAATAACCATTCCTTGAACTAGGTTGGAAACAATGTGTTATTTATATTTGATTGATGCAAGCAAGTATTCAGTTTGCTATTCCCTACAATGATGGTTATCAACCAGTGGCTGGAGCCTCACAAGGCCCGTCATGGCCCCCAGGAGGCGCACGATACGCCATCAGACAGTCAGCCATACACGGACCCACTTAAAGATACGCTTATTATTGCATTCATGAGACGTACCATTCATTGTTTTTCTTCTTCCAGTTGTGATAATCCTCTTCCTCATCGGAGACCCTCACTACATGACACCGGACGGCCAGATGATCAGCTACCAGGGTCTCTGTAAACACACGCTGGTCGAGTCAATAGACGCCGAGGCTCCCTACTTCAGGGTGGACGCGCGCAACCAGCGACGGGGATCCAACGACAGGGTGGCTTTCCCCAAGTACTATGAGGTCACGGTGTATGACCACGTGATCAGACTGAGCGAGGGCAAGGAGGTTTACGTGAGTCACGCCCTCACTTTATCCACGTTATACGTGCACTTTCAGTTCATGCCATAAGGCACTTTCATTTCAAGCCATATTGCACTTTCATTTCAGGCCATATTGCATTTTCATTTCAGGCAGCATTGCACTATCATTTCAGGCCATATTGCACTTCCAGTTCAGGCCATATTGCACTTTCGATTCAGGCCACATTACACTTCCATGCTCAGGCCATACTGCACTTCCTGTTCATGCCATATTGCAACCCCAGTTTAGGCCCTTTTGCACTTTTAGTTCATGCCATATTGCACTTTCAGTTCAAGCCATATTGCACTTTCGGTTCAGACTATATTGCACTTTGAGTTCAGGCCATATTGTACATCCGTGTTCTGGCCATATTTCACTTCTAGTTCAGACCATATAGCACCTCCAGTTCAAGCTATATTGCACTTTCAGTTCGTCATATTAAAGTGCAATATAAAAATCTACAAATAGTCGGAAACAACCTATAATAATCCAGTTAGTGCCAATCTTATTGAGTTTGACACAATCGAACAATATCCCAGATAAATAGAATAAGTGCATTTAATTCTCTATTATAACTACAACACATGTCACATATTAACTAGTTGTATACATTTTAAAGAAAGTTACGAATAGACTGTCGCATCACATTGAAGTCTTCGCTGAAGAACTCGGCATTGAACAAACGTACCCACTCTGTTACGTGCTATTAATGCTCTGCC
This sequence comes from Arenicola marina, assembly GCA_964019135.1. Taxonomy (NCBI): domain Eukaryota; kingdom Metazoa; phylum Annelida; class Polychaeta; family Arenicolidae; genus Arenicola; species Arenicola marina. The sequence goes on from OZ025265.1 coordinate 9,939,135, forward strand.
ATTCAGTTAAACTCACCCGGACAATCCAACCATCCGCGAAGAGTAAAACGAAATCTAATCATGTGCCATACAAGCACCACGTTCAGTAGTGCGATCACTCTCGGCACGCACGTGTTCAGATTGACCGACAGATGTCACTCCGTCACAGCTGGACGGAACCCTCGTCTTCCCGGATATCATATACCCGGGGTTCAAGGTCATCTACAACGGGAGATTCCTGCGGCTGGAGACGGACTTTGGTCTGGCTGTGGAGTTCGACGGTCGCTGGACGGCCGTCGTTAAGCTACCGCCCGACATCGACGTCCAGGGTATGGCCGGCGACAATGACGGTAACCCTAGCAACGACTTGGTAACCAAGGAGCAAGTTGACGTCACTGACGACCCCATGAGCTTCTCTCTGATTGGTAACAGTTGGCTAGTGGACGACCCAGAAGATCCAGGGTAGGACCTTACATGTGTAGTATTATACATTTGGTTTAGTGTAGTTCTAGATCGTTTTATATCTTACATGTTTAATGTTACTGACGTGAACCCTTCTTCATTATGGCAAAAATCGCCAGCATGTCGGTCGGTTCTCTTTGTGTGTGCGTGTGTGTGTCTGTCTGTCGTCACGATAACTCTCGAACACTGGCAGCTACTGTTGTCGAACTTCGCCAACATATGGCAGAAGTCTAATCTCATGTCATGTTCGTTGACGGGGTGAAATCGGTCATACGTCAACGTCACGGTGACGTCATACGTCCGAAGCACATTTCCCGGTCTAGCCAGCTTAATATTATAGATAGACACGCGGAGTTATTGCCATCATACTCAGCTTCGGAATATCTTTCTCGCTACTGCCATCAAATTTGACGTGGAACCAATACTTTGCCATGGAAACATGTCAAAGATGACAACATTGACGTCACAAAATTTGACCTTTTTTCGTTTTGGCGCGGTTACAATCCACGTCGCTGAACACTAATTCGCATAGGGCTACTAGAGGTCGCCTTCATATAATATGTGTAAAATAATTTCAGTCGAAATATTGCTTTTTGTTTCCAAGGCAACACAAAATGGTCCAATAATGAAAGATACGACATTTTAAAATTAACAATGTGCCAAAAAGATATAGAAACCCATAAGCCACACGTCTCGTGTTGAATATACGGTTGCGTTAGGTAATATCTCAAAACTGAACGTCCTTCAGTTGTTGTCTTGATGGATACAAGTGAAGTAGCATATATCGAATCCAATATCAGCTCGAACCTGGAGGGGTAGAGGTGCTAGAGCGCCTGGCAGTTTTGGGTTCGAAGCCGATTTTTGCCATTTTTAAGCTATGGCCGTCGAATCTCTACCACAAACTGGAGCATCAATTAGAATCAAATTTTTAAAATTTCACTAAAATCGGACTAGCGGTAATAACGTAACAGGTCATTTCAATATATACGGAACCCTAAATATTGACCTACAGACTTCAAAATGGTACAGGACACTGTGGAATTGTATTCCCTCACCTTGCCCGCAAATACACACTCAGTGTTGGCACTTGCGTAAATACACTTTCGCATGCAAGCCGTGGACCTCTTCGCTGGCGCACTCCCCTCCACTCACGCACACCCACCCGCTTCCCCACACTCCTGCCCTGTGTACTGCTGGTCAGTGCGCTTCCGGTCAGCTGCTTTCTGCATGGTGTTCTTGCTGTGAACAGCTGTAACGCTGTAATTCCCTTAATAATCGACACAGAAGGTCCCGGTTTGGATTAAAATGCGCAGCAAGACGTCATCAGACGTCTATTTTTGTCACTTGCTCTCAGCCGCCAGGATGATATGCCTTGACTGAATAGAGATCGGAGGAATCGTAAATAGCCCTAATTAGCTTCAGTGGGCGTAAAAAATCCCAGATTAGCTCAAAAAGCGTAAAAAGACGCCCTCTAGGAATTATACGTCATCAGACGTCCATTTTCGACCCTCGTCTATCTGGGTGTCTTCTCCCAGCTGTACTGCTGTGGCAAACCTGGCTGAATCCCGCCTCTATCTGGGTGTCACTCTTCCCCCAGTTGTACTGATGTGGCCGAGGCAAACCTGGCTGAATCCCTTCTCTATCTTGGTGTCACTTTTCGCCAGCTGTACAGGTGTGGCCGAGGCTAACCTTGCTGAATTCCTCCTCTACTTGGGTGTCACTCTTCTTCCAGTTGTACCGCAGTGGCCGAGGCTAACCTGCCAGACTGTGTGGAGCCTCTGAGGACACAGTTCGAGGCCGGTGATGTCTGTGGGGCCCTGGTGGACGCCTCAGGGGCGTTCTCCTCCTGTCTGGCCAACGCTGCCATGGATCCCGACAACTTCTTTGAGGCGTGTATCTACGACATGTGTGCCAACAACGGCGACGCGGCCATCATGGAGGAGGCTCGGTGTGGGTCAGCGGAGGCCATGGCGGCGCGCTGCGCCAACCTGGGCCACGTCATAGACTGGAGGGACGCCCTCAACTGCCGTAAGCCGGGCCGTTGTTGTCGCAAAGAGAACTAAAGCTTTGGAATGTCTCAATACAGTTCTTCATTGTGATATTTTTTTGACATTTTGACGCTGAAATGAATTGAATATTATAATGTGTCCTCGCGACCGGTAGTATTGTGTAGACTGACCATCATCATAGTTGATACTATTTCACCACTTCTTCATGTTTTTTCCTAGTTCCTGTTCCCGGCCCAGGCTTCACCTCCTCTCCTTACACCTGTGCCCGCTCAAGGCTTCACCTCCTCTCCTTACTCTTGTGTCTGGTCTAGGCCTCACCTCCTCTCCTTACTGCTGTATCCGGTCCAGGCCTCACCTCCTCTCCGTACTCCTGTGCCTGGCCCAGGCTTCACCTCCTCTCCGTACTCTTGTGCCCAATCCAGGTTTCACCTCCCTCCGTAATCCTGTGGCCAGTCCAGGTTTCACCTGCTCTCCTTACTCCTGTACCTGGTTCAGGTTTCACCTCATCTCCTAACTCCTGTACCCGGCCCAGGCTTCACCTCCTCTCCTTACTCCTGTGCCCGGTCCAGCCGTCACCTCCTCTCCTTACTCCTGTGCATGGTCCAGTCTTCACCTCCTCTCCGTACTCCTGTGCCCAGTCCAAGCCTGACCTCACCTCTCCTTGCAGCCCTGGCGTGCCCAGAGGGAATGACCTACGAGTTCCTGGTGGCCGCCTGCCCGGCCACCTGTCAGAACCCGGATGGTCCCGAGCTGTGCCACCTGCCGAAGACTGAGCGGTGCGTGTGTTCGGATAACAAGATCCTTCACGAGAACCGATGTATCAATGGCACTGAGTGTGGCTGCTACGAGAGAGACGGCACGAGTCACGAGGTGGGTGAGGGGTGTAAAGAGGTAAGGTACCTTTACCGTCTGGTGCATGGACGGTAGTGAATGTGGCTGCTACGAGAGAGACAGCACGAAGCATGAGGTGGGTGAGGGGTGAGATGTAATGTATCTTTACCGCCTGGTGTATGGACGGCAGTTAGTGTGGCAGATACTGGACAATGAATCAAGAGGATTGAAGATCAGACATAAATGTCCGTGTATTTTTCTTAGGATCAAAAATAGGGCTAATTCTCTTTCTACTAACTGAAGGTGTACGTTGGTTGCCATGGTTTCATCCTCTGTCAAACGTTTTTGACTTTCTTAGATCGGAGACCAGTGGCTGTCAGAGAACTGCCAAATACATTTCTCGTGTGAGGTCTGCGAGACTTGCGAGAGACCTGTCACAACCATTGTGGAGACCGATAACAACTGCGCCTTGGACGAGATCTGTGTGATGGTGGACGGCAGGACCACGTGTAGAGGTTGGTGTCTGTGGACGAGGTCTGTGTCGTGGTGGACGGGACCACAATGTGTGGAGGTTGGTGAGTGTGGACGAAGTCTATGTCGTTTGTGACGACTGTAGATGAGGTGTGTATCGCGGTGGACGGGAGGACAAGGTGTAGAGATTGGTGACTGTGGACGAGGTCTGTGCCGTGGTGGACGGGAGGACAAGGTGTAGAGGTTGGTGACTGTAGATGAGGTGTGTATCGCGGTGGACGGAAGGACAAGGTGTAGAGGTTGGTGACTGTAGATGAGATGTGTATCGCGGTGGACGGGAGGACAAGGTGTAGAGGTTGGTGACTGTAGATGAGATGTGTATCGCGGTGGACGGGAGGACAAGGTGTAGAGGTTGGTGACTGTGGACGAGGTCTGTGTCGTGGTGGACCGGTGGACAAGGCGTAGAAGTTGGTGACTGTAGACGAGGTTTCTGTCGGGATGGATGGGTGGACAAGGTGTAGAGGTTCGTCGTTGTGGATGAGGTCTGTGTCGTAATCGATGGGTGGACAAGGTGTAGATGTTGGTGACTGTGGACGAGGTCTGTGCTAGGGTGACTGGGGGGACAAGGTGTGGAGTTTGGTGACTGTGGGCGAGGTCTGTGTTGTGGTGGATGGGTGGACAGGGTGTAGAGATTGGTGATTGTAGACGAGATCTGTGTCGTGGTGGACGGGAAGACAAGGTGCAAATGTTGGTGACTGTGAACGAGGTCTGTGCCGTGGTGGACGGGAGGACAAGGTGTAGAGGTTGGTGACTGTAGATGAGGTGTGTATCGCGGTGGACGGAAGGACAAGGTGTAGAGGTTGGTGACTGTAGATGAGATGTGTATCGCGGTGGACGGGAGGACAAGGTGTAGAGGTTGGTGACTGTAGATGAGATGTGTATCGCGGTGGACGGAAGGACAAGGTGTAGAGGTTGGTGACTGTAGATGAGATCTGTATCGCGGTGGACGGGAGGACAAGGTGTAGAAGAGACTGGACGTTCGGTTATGGTTTTAACATCGTTGAGTAGTTCGATAACCTAGCGTGGCGACATCTGATGCAACATCTCAAATTTTGCCTTCCAGTCAACGATTTCTGCAATGACACTTCGTGTCAAAATGGAGGATCGTGCATGAATACTCACTGCGCCTGTGCGGCGGGATACGAAGGGGACTACTGCGCGACGGGTAGGTCACGTGACTGGCACATTATATTCTACCAATGGGTGTTCCTTAGTCTTGGTTTGTAGGCGGGCTTTACAGGATGGCTAACGTGGTTCTATGGAGGGTTGCAAGGCTTGGTTTATGGTTTAAATTGGTTTGGAGTGGTGTCCGCCTTATAGTTTAACTGGTTTCTAGGTGGGCTGCACCTTATGGTTCAAGTGATTTGCAGGTGGGTTTACGTATTGTAATTCAGTCTCTTGTGGCGCCAAACCAGGTCAATTTCAGGTCGACAGTGGGTTAGAGTGCCCGTCTTGAGGGTTCTGGCCATCTGAGCCAAATGACCAGGAAGCATGTAAAAATATCCCAGTCGGACACAAAGTAACCAAAACTTTTAGAATATCATGGCCATAATGATGTAAACATTTTGTGTCCCAAATTCAAACATGGTGAAACTTTGGACGCAAAGTCGCAGTGACAAAGTGACCGAAACTTTCCAGGATACACCAGTGAAATGCCTCGGAAACAAAGTTTCGGTTACAAAGTTTCCGGAACTTCGCTAGATGTATCATGAGCATAACGGCACGTGGATCGGTGGTTCGCACTCCGCTGTGGTCAAGTCTGTGTGGTCGCGGGATAAAGATCCCACGTCCTTCTTCTGTGTAGTAGCGGGTTACCTCCGGGGACATGACTCCACTCTCCCTTACTCGCATTGACGCGATATGATTATAAGCGGCTAAAGCGTCCTAAATGTACAACCAAAGGCACATCACCCTGGCGGTTGATAGCTTATGACTCAATAAGACGTCTGATGACGCATGATGCATCTGGGTCGTCTTACTGCACATTGTAATCCAAACAGAGACCTTCTGTGTCGATTATTAAGGGAATTACAGCATTTTGTCTTTTGACTGGTTGATGCTATCCCTGTCACCTTGACCTCTGGTGAGGGCGGTGGGGTGGGGTGGGGGCTGGAGGGTTGGGGAGTGCGTTCGATTTACGGTAAGAGCACTATGCAGAAAGCAGCTCACCGACAGCGGACTGGCCAGCAGTACACATGGTAGGAGTGTGGGGAAGAGGGTGGGTGCTAATTATGGGAGAGGGTGCGCCGGCGAAGAGGTTCACGGCTTGCATGCGAGTGTGTATTGGCGGGCTTAGCTGATTTACGCCAAAGTGCCAACACTGTGTCTGCATTGGCGGGCAAGGCCAAGGGGGATGGGGGGGGGGGGGGGGGTCGCGTAAGGCGAACGGAAACGCCGTATAGTTTACTATTGCAATGGCCTTTTAGTAGATTTATTCAAAAGTGTTAACACGTCGAACGGGCAATGCAATTCCACAGTGTCCTATACCGTTTTGAAGTTTCTACGGTGAATATTGAGGGCACCGTCAATTTCGTGGTTGTTAAATTGAAATTACCCGTGACGTCATAACCGCTAGTCCGATTTTAGTGAAATTTTAAATATAAGATTCTAATTTATGTTTCAGTTAGTGGTAAAGATTCGAAGGCCATAGTTTAAAAATGGCAAAAGTCGGCCTCAAACCCCCAACTTTCAGGCGCTAACACCTCTACGTTGCGCACTGTAGGTTCGAGCTAATATTGGATTCGATATATGCCACATCATTTGTATCCACCAAGACATCATTGGAGTCCAGATGTCGTTTAGTTTTCAAGCTACAGCCGAGCACTGGACATTCACATTAGTAGACTTAGACCGAAGTCGTCAAAATACTTTCACTTTTGAGATATTACCTTGTGTAATATTTGTACGAAAGATGAGTTGCCTGGCTTCTTCGTTTTTTTGGAGTTGCCTGTTTTCTTCGTTTTTTTGGCACACGGTAAACTTGAAGAATGTCCTTTTAGCATGGGCCGAATGAAAAAAAAATCTCGTGACGTCATTTCTGAGAATTGCACACGGAATTTATAGTCTCAGCTGGGTACCTTTGTACACAGCGTAGATTATTGTGGGGCTGTTTGAAGAGAGCCCTTTTGAAATATTCGACAAAGTGTCGCCGTAATAATGAAAGATTGAGGTTTTCAACATGTTTTCAGAATTCAAAACAGGAACGTACTATGTCTATGCTACGGTCAAACAGGAGACCCCATTTGCCACGCAATGACGCCATTTGCCATTGTTTTTCATTTGCTTACAATTTTAGACGATTTTTTTTACTTAGATAGACTCTTTTCACAAAATCACTGTGAACTTGACCTTTGACCGATTTCCCCCGTTAACAAAACTTTGTCTCAGTTTTGTCCCAAGGTACCTGCAGGCGAGCAGGCGAAGTATGACATCGATAGCTGTAAGCCTTCGAAAGTTATCGCGCGTAGAGACAAATTTGTTTTCACGTACACAAGCAGAACCGAGTCATAGTATGACGATTGTCGTCATAACAAGCAAGCGTTTAGTCAAGGGGTACCCCTGTCACTGGATTTTTGGGCCTGACGCACCACACTGGCTACCAGTCACATCGGGCTGGTGCACACGTCCTGTACACACTTAATGATCGCATCATGACGACCCGGTTCCGGACTTCAGTGTGTCTCAGTTCCGGCGTCGCATGGTACACACTGATCTTAACCTCTGTATCTCCCTCAGACATTGACGAGTGCGCTGATGCTGACTGTCAGAACGGAGGGACGTGCGTTGATGGTGTCAACGGCTACACGTGTACCTGTGTCGAGGGGTTCGTCGGCGACAACTGCGGTGAGTGGAGGTTGCCGGCCAAACACTTTCATTTCCGGAACTTCAACAGATTCCAAACGTGGACCTTTCCTCAAACATTAATCTTGCCCTTAAAACCCCTAACTGACAAAATGATTTTTAAGAAATGTAAAGACAGTTTTGGAATATAACTATATATAGTAAATGTAAAAGTATGTATCCCTTAGAACCCCTAACACTTAACTGCAAAGCCAACAGGATGTATAACAAATATAAGCAGTTTTAGGTCTACATATTATCTTATATATTAAAGTCTGTATCTAAATATAAAACATCTATATCGGCCCCTGTGTGGTTGGGCGTTTTTACTATGCATTAAGAATCAGGAGGATTGAGTTATATCTAATATCGAACAGTGGTAAATTAGGACATTTTGGATCAACGAGTTTAGTGTGCCAACCGCGTAAACCCGGTTAAGACGACGTTGACTTGTATTGGATTGTGTTCAATATAATCGAGGGTCATATTTAACATGCCTTAGTAACAAAGAAACGAAGGCTTTAGATCTAAGAATGCTAAAGACCAATTGCGGGTCGAAATGAACAGGGAAATTTGTCTCAGGGCTTTTGTCTAAACGGAAATTTAAGTTTACTTCATTGTTAAATTATTAAGGGCAATTTTGTTGTAAGTTGTTTGCATGTATTGCCATGACGTACAATCTGACGTACTGTCACTTGTAAGCCATAAGGGCTTAATGCAATGTATACTCGTTCAATTTGTTATTGGACAAATACTGTATACATATATATGAGTGACCATAAGAAATGAATCAAATCAATGTTGCAGAACGACAGTTCTGTGGAGACAGCGACCCGTGTGTGAACGGAGGCACGTGCCGGGGAGCATACTGCGACTGTGTGACCGGCTTTGAGGGGGACCACTGCGCCTCAGGTAATCCATTCTTTTCTTTTTCTTTAAATGCTTTAAAACGACACTTCTTGACATTTGGCGCTGACCCCCAGTGACCCCCCACCCCAAACCTGCATTCCCGACCCTCATGCATAACAGATTTGGCCAAATGATTAACCATGTTGCACATCACGTTACGTGACCCAAACTGGTATTGGATTAGCATTGCAATTCCATATACTTTCTTTTTCATGAAGATAAATTGTTCATGTATATTACGATATGCATAGAAATGGAAAAGGAAGCTAATTCCAGGCTAGTTATTGTGGCATATATACGTTTATGTTTGCACACACCAGACATCGACGATTGTGTTGACGTCACGTGTCACAATGGCGGCACTTGCGAGGATCACGTGGCCGGCTATACGTGTTCCTGCGCCGAGGGTTTCACGGGACAACACTGCGGTAAGCACCATGGCAACCGGGATCGTACACCTAGGAAACAACGCATTGCCAGCGGATCCCCCATCGAAAGTAAAATACCGAGTGCCGTTCCTAGTTGTAGTTCTCTAATAACATACCAAATGAGGTCTCAAATTGTTCTCGAGTAGCATAACGAATGTTGTCTCAAGTTGTTGTTCAGTAACAAACCGAGTGCGGAATTAGAATGTTTTTGAAGTGAACACGAACACAAGCACTGATGACGTCACTTCCCCTACAGAGTGGTCGCTGACGCCCTGTACCGTCGGGTGGGGAAACCCCCGTCGCGTGTCTACCTTCGACGGCGCCACCTACAATATCCCATCCAAGAACAAGTTCCTGTTGGCGCGGAACATCCAGAGCCACACCGACCAGTGTAAGGTACGCGCCTCTCGATGTGGATGGGGGAAGGCGCTCCCTGGTCTAGTGGTTAGCCCACTACATCAAGAGGTCCTGGCTTCACATCCGGGCGTGCGCACCTAATCTGGGGCATGCTTCATCCATTCCTCCTTCACCGTCCCGGGAGGTTCCTTGGCTCAGTTTAGCTCTTGGAGCAGTGGCACTGATGCGATGATGTTATGGTAGTCATGACTACGGGCGGGTACAGGTTATTTGATGTGTGTATGTGGGAGGATGATCCAGGTGAGAGCGGGACTTAAGTGCTGCACCGGCTGTTGACCCCGTGTGTCCCCTCCACAGTTCCAGGTGCACGTGGACACGGTCATCCCGCCTAGGGGCGCCACGCCCGTCGTCAGCTGGGTCGGCGTGGCCTTCGGCATCCATGGCAAGAACAGCGGGAAGTTCGAGCGCAACTTCCGGATCTCCCGACTCCAGGGGACAGTGGAGCTGCGTGGCCGAGGAGTCAAGGTAGGTCACGCGGTGTCAGGGAGGGTGAAGCTGGGGGGTCGGGAGTTAAAGTAGGTCACGTGTGTCGGGGAGAGTGGAGCTGGGGAGTCCGAGAGTCAAGGTAGGTCACGTGGTGTCGGGGAGAGTGGAGCTGGGCGGCCCGGGAGCCAAGGTAGGTCGCGTGGTGTTAAGAGAGCGTGACCCAGGAGTCAAGGCAAGTCACGTGCTGTCGGAGGAGGGTTACACGAGAGTCAATTTAGGCCACGTGGTGTCGAGGGAGAGTGGCCCGGGAGTCAAGGAATGTCACGTGGTGTCGAGATAGCGTGACCCGGAACTCAAGGCAGGTCACATGGTTTCGTCGGGGAGGGTTACCCGGGAGTCAAGGTAGGTCACGTGGTGTCGGGGGAGAGTGGCCCGGGAGTCAAGGTAGGTCACGTGGTGTCGGGGGAGCATGGCCCGGAAGTCAAGGCACGTCACGTGGTGTTGGGAGAGGGTTACCCGGGAGTTAAGTGGTGTTGTGTCGAAGTACCGATCACAATTGTCACATCAACTACTTATCGGCCTTTCGTGCTGTTTGGCTTAGGCGGCTTGTTATATACCGGTGATATACAGGTTTGGCCCTGATACATGGCTGTCTTACACGCTGGTACCTGACGACAACCCACGTAAGACAAGTAATTGGGGTGTGTGCATCGTGTAGCTTTTTCCCTTATCAATAAATCGCCTGAAAAAGGGATGAAAAGTAATTCCACTAAGTGCTGACTTATGTCCCCGTTGCCGCATTTTTGCCGTTAGCCGTTGAAACAAGTCTATCGGCAAAAAATAACAGAGTTTATACATTCTCGCTCCGCCATTTTGAGAATCTCGTAACGGAAGATGAGGCAAAAGGACTGAGCGAGTGTGGAGAAAAAACCGTGCTGTTTATTGGAAGTAGGCGATTTATTGATAAGGCAAAAATTCCTGCGTATGAGAGCTACGTATCAGGGCTAGGTATGTCGACTCCCAATCTCTTTCTTGCGGGACGGGACAAGCTGTAATATTTAATTGTGTAACCATTAACTATAATGTTGATTTCAAATAAATTTCTTCGTAGAAGCTCGTGGATATCAGCGAAATCGGTATGCTGTTTGTTTTAATTTTACATTTTATTGATTATCTTTTGGTTTTTGGTGCTTGTTAAAGCAATATTTACAGCGATGGGCCATTCTAATGAATATTGCTTATAAATATTGTTTACATCCATCTTGTTGCCGTAGTACGGCTGATAGTGTCGATTTCGTCAAGTCCTTTTATCTCATGATATGGTTAGCCAATGCAAATAGATCGATACATTATAAGAGCTACGCGAAACATACACACGCACTTACGTGTTGAGCCACTGGGAGCGCCACCATCGCTGCCAATAACGGCCTGTGCCCCCGTGGCTATTACGTTACAGCCCAAGGTGAAGCCCCCGGGGTGCTACCAGACCGGCGCCAAGCCCCTCCCCTGGCAGTTCTGCTTCACCCAGAGTAACGGCGTCGTTGTCGTCACAGCCTCGGTTCCAGCTCGAGGCTGCTGGGTGACGGTGACGTATGAGGAGAGCGGCGCGGCCGTCAACCCGACTAACGTCGACAGACTGACGATCGACACCAGCGACAACTACCGCGGCAGCCTCACTGGTTACTGTGGCAACCGAGACGAGGATGCCAGCAACGACGACCAATTCTGCGGGTCAACTAGCGGCGCAGGGTGTATCGACAAGGACTAAGGCGGCCCACGGCATACGGACGACCACTGAGGCAACCCAAGGCGTATGGACAAGGACTAAGGCGGCCCAGGGCGTATGGACAAGGACTGAGGCGGCCCACGGCGTATGGACAAGGACTGAGGCCGCCCAGGGCGTATCGACAAGGACTGAGGCCGCCCAGGGCGTATGGACAAGGACTGAGGCCGCCCAGGGCGTATGGACAAGGACTGAGGCGGCCCACGGCGTATGGACAAGGACTGAGGCCGCCCATGGCGTATGGACAAGAACTGAGGCCGCCCAGGGCGTATGGACAAGGACTGAGGCAGCCCAGGGCGTATGGACAAGGACTGAGGCCGCCCAGGGCGTATCGACAAGAACTGAGGCCGCCCAGGGCGTATGGACAAGGACTGAGGCCGCCCAGGGCGTATGGACAAGAACTGAGGCCGCCCAGGGCGTATCGACAAGGACTGAGGCCGCCCAGGGCGTATCGACAAGGACTGAGGCCGCCCAGGGCGTATCGACAAGAACTCAAGCCCACAACCAATACGTTATTCAAGAATCACCATTCCAATATATTTGAGGTGCACAGATTTCGCTACCACTGATCCCCTAAACTCCCCGGACTGCCATCCCTGCCCCCACATATCCTACTCAGAGCAGAGCAAGCTAGTGGGTCCAGGCCACCTCGCGGCCTCGGGATGATAGAGAAGCTGCTACAGCTTGATGTCGGACTAATAAAATGCCTAACGCCATGCTATTACTATTATTACGATTTAAAATCAAATTCCAGTTTGCATATTGTTTTATCTACAGCTTCGAGTTAAAAGAGTTACAGTCTTGCGAGTGACTCGAAGGTCCTCAAATCGTAAGCTTCCCTGTCTTGTGAGGCAATAGCTGAATACACTTTCCATCGTGGCCTTTTTCATGACTTGTGACACTGAGTCGTCCTGCATTGCTTCTAAACATATTGTTCCATATTGGAAGTGTGTATCCTATGTGATAACCTGTTAATATAGATGTCAGTCTGTCAGCCCCTGGGTGTCAGAAGCACAAAAAACGTGGCACGTTGAGTAAGCGGGCCATTTAAATCAAGCACAGTTACTATGTGTATGCCGTCATGTTGCATTGTTCTACGCACTATGACAACGATTGCCTATTGAAGGGGCCGCAAGGCGGTTTGCGTCAGGTTGCACGATTTTATCCGCATTCAGATCTAACGCTAAGGTAATAGTTAACACGACCAATAGCTAATAATAATGCCGCTTTGTGACTTTAATGTCTTCTGCACCATTATCGTTAATAATAAAGTGATTGCTTGAATCGTTGTTGTTCGCTGTTTATTAATGTGTATGCGCGAAGTACATCTACACCTTGTAGACCATAGGGAAAAGCGGGCGACGGGAAACGTTTGTGTAAAGACGGGGGCTGTGTCGATACCATAGAGTAAAGAGGGTGATTAGGTCAATACCATAGGGTACAAAGAGTGATTGTGTCGATACCATAGAGTAAAGAGGGTGACCGTGTTGCGACAATAGGGTAAAGAGGGTGATTGGGTCGAAATCATAGGGTAAAGAGGGTGATTGTGTCGATACCATAGGGTAAAGAGGGTGACCGTGTTGCGAACATGGGTAAAGAGGGTGATTGGGTCGAAATCATAGGGTAAAGAGGGTGATTGTGTCGATACCATAGGGTAAAGAGGGTGACCGTGTTGCGAACATGGGTAAAGAGGGTGATTGGGTCGAAATCATAGGGTAAAGAGGGCGATTGGGTCGATAGCATAGGGTAAAGAGGGTGATAGGGTAAAGAGGGTGATTGCGTCGATACCATATGGTAAAGAGGGAGATCATGTCAATACCATAGGGTAAGGAGGGTGACTGGGTCGATATCTTAGGGTAAAGAGGGCTATTGGGTCGATACCATAGGGTAAAGAGGGTGATTGTGTTAATACCATAGGCTAAAGAGGGTGATTGGGTCGATACTATAGGGCAAAGAGGGTGATTGGGTCTACGCCATATGGTAAAGAGAATGATTGTGTCGATACCATAGGGTAAAGAAGGTGATTGTGTCGATACCATAGGGTAAACAGGGCGACCGTGCTGTGACCATAGGGTAAAGAGGGTGATTGTGTCGATACCATAGGGTAAAGAGGATGACTGTGTCGATACCATAGGGTAACGAGGGTGATTGCGTTGATACCATAGGATAAAGAGGGTGATTGTGTCGATACCATATGGTAAAGAGGATGATTGTGTCGATACCATAGGGTAAAGAGGGTGATTGGGTCGATATCTTAGGATAAAGATGGCTATTGGGTCGATACCATAGGCTAAAGAGGGTGATTGTGTCGATACCATAGGGTAAAGAGGGGGATTGCCTCGATACCATAGGGCAAAGAGGGTGATTGAGTTGATACCATGGGGTAAAGAGAATGATTGGGTCAATACCATAGGGTAAAGAGGATGATTGTGTCGATACCATAGGGTAAAGAGGGTGATTGCGTCGATACCATAGGGTAAAGAGGGTGATTGTGTCGATACCATAGGGTAAAGAGGATGATTGTGTCGATACCATAGGGTAAAAGGATGATTGGGTCGATACTCTAAGGCAAAGAGGGTGAATGGGTCTACGCCATATGGTAAAGAGAATGATTGTGTCGATACCATAGGGTAAAGAGGGTGATTATGTCGATACCATAGGGTAAAGAGGGCGACCGTGTTGCGACAAAAGGGTAAAGCGGGTGACAGGAGACCAGTTAGTAAAGAGGGTGAGCGACTTGTGACTGCATGGTCAAGAGAGCAACCGTATCGAGACCATAGGGTAAAGAGGGTAACTGTGTACAGACAATAAGATAACGAGGGTGACCGTAGCGAGACAAAAGGGTAAAAAGGAGGACTTTAATGTTACGGTGTGAAACTGTGAGTAAGAAGGCAATGTTGCGGTTGACTGTGTTTGGACTATAGAGTAAATGGGTGTCTGTGTCGAGATTATAGGGTAATAAGACCGTGTCGTGAATACATGGTAGCCCGAGCTTGTCTTGGTGGTTAGATGGCTGCCGTGTCTGGCCTATGTAGAAATGATGCTGACATCCGGTATCATCAAAGATTCTTGGCGCGTTATAGTCTGACAGGGAAGAAGGAGATGTTGACTCGTTAATTCGTGGACTACACGGTAACGCTGCGTCAAAAGGTCATTGTGGTCATTATGTCGCGCCAGTCATACTACCAACCAATCAGGAGACAAGTTAAATACATAGAAAGCCACGCTTTATTTTGCAAAAAAGGTCACGTTTTAACAATGTGCATAAATTATTACACCATTCGCTAGGTGTCGCCTATGACGACACCACTCGCTAGGTGTCGCCTATGACGACACCACTCGCTAGGTGTCGCCTCCGGCCGCACTACTCCAGGATTAGACCTGGGACTCGGGCATCTGGCACACCACGGCGTACCCAGTCACCGACCCCACCACCAGCCTGCCACCCGTCACCACGGCAACGGAAGATCCGGAAATGAGTGCACCGTCGTCCATCATGACTTCTTCCACGGACCAAATAGTTCCGTTGTCCCGGTCGGCGCCGAGCCGCAGCACCTGCCGACAGAGAGAGGGCGATCGGATGTAGACGTCGCCACACAGATGGTCAGTGTACCTTTTAGCAGCCATAAACATGGAATGCCGCTCTGGTCATTTCCTGTTCAAGGTGTCGTTATGATACTTACATGGCTGTGGTTAGGGCTGGCCGAGCTAGGCCGAGGCAGCCTGCTGTACTTGACCCATCAGACACTACGCCAACCCCCTAACGCTCGGTTATCTTTTTACACTTCATTTCCTGTCTGAGACACAGGAGCGAGTGCTGAAGTACTGAAGAGTTATTTGATGGCGCGATGATTAACGCTGAGGATGCGCCCCCACCCCTAACCCCCTCTGTGTGACAAATCCGGCCGCCTGATAATAACTGGTTCACTGGGACGCTGACATACGACACGAATCTCCACCTGCGACGGTGACATACGACACATATCTCTACTTTTGACGGTGAAACATGACACAAATATCTACCTGTGACAATGACACACGACACGCATCTCTACCTCTGATGGTGACACACGACACGAATCTCTACCTGTGATTGTGACACACGACACGCATCTCTACCTCTGATGGTGACACACGACACGCATCTCTACCTGTGATTGTGACACACGACACGCACCTCTACCTGTGACGGTGACACACGACATGAATCTCCACTTGTGATGGCGACACACGACACATATCGCTACCTGTGACGGTGACACACGACACGAATCTCTACCTGTGATGTTGAAACAAGACACGCATCTCTACCTGTGATGATGCCGCATGACACAAATCTCTACAATATGATGGTGACATACGACACGAATCTCTACCTGTGACGGTGACATATGACACGAATCTCTAAATGTGACGGTGACACACGACACGAACCTCTACCTGTGATGGCGACATACGACACGCATTTCTACCTGTGACGGTGACACATGACACGAATCTCTACCTGTGACGGTGACACACGACACGAATCTCTACCTGTGACGGTGCCACACGACACAAATATCTACCTGTGACGGTGACACACGACACGAATCTCTACCTGTGACAGTGCCACACGACACAAATCTCTACAATATGATGGTGACAAACGACACGAATCTCTACCTGTGACGGTGACACACGACACGAATCTCTATCTGTGATGGTGACACACGACACAAATCTCTACAATATGATGGTGACGAACGACACGAATCTGTATCTATGACGGAGACACATCTCACAAATCTGTACTTGTGATGGTGACACACGACACGAATCTCTACCTGTGACGGTGCCACACGACACGAATCTCTACCTGTGATGGTGGCACCCTACACAGATATCTACCTGTGATGGTGACGCACGTCACAAATCTCTACCTGTGACGGTGATACATGACACGAATCTCCACCTGTGATGGTGAAACACGACACAAATATCTACCTGTGATGGTGACACATGGCACATATCTCCACCTGTGATGGTGACACACGACACAAATCTCTACTTGTGATGGTGACACACGACACATATCTCTACCTGTGATGGCGACACACGACACATATCTCTACCTGTGATGGTGACACACGACACGCATCTCTACCTATGATGGCGACGCATGACATGTATCTCTACCTGTGACGGTGACACATGACACGAATCTCTATCTGTGATGACGACACATGACACGAATCTCTACCTGTGATGGTGCAACATGACACGAATCTCTGCAATATGATGGTGACGAATGACACGAATCTCTACCTGTGACCGTCCCACACGACACGTATGTCTACTTGTGCTGGTGACAAACGACACGAATCGCTACCTGTGACGGTGACTCGTGGTTTCCATCGGGATCCCTGATCACTTTGCTTATTTTGTGTCGGATGGGGTGACAGCCGGTCCAGACGGCGCCCGTGACGTCATCGACATCCAGATTGTCCAGATTGGTGTAGAGTGGGTAATCCTGCAGTGAAGAAACACGTTGGGCCGACTTGTATGACTGTATTATCGACTAGGCAATCACTGTGTGAAGGGCCGCAAGGAAATGCACAACCAAACAGATGATAGATTTGGGCCAGACAGCTGATACAATGTTGTTCATTTGAATACCGTACATCTGTTTATTGGAAAACAAATAGGATTTAAACTATGTTTTCAAGTAATGATTTTGATAAATTGAATATATGATATCAATGTTATTCGGCTTACCTGGATGAGCTTCAGTCGAATGTCCGAGAGTCGGGTATAGACTTGGAGCGTTTGATCGCCGCCATGAGCCAGATACAGGATCCTATCAACGCCAACGGTACAGGCTCACAATCAAACACCAAGAGGTACAGACTCACACATCAAGCACCAAGGGGTACAGACTCACACATCAAACAACAAGAGGTACAGACTCACACATCAAACACCAAGGGGTACAGCCTCACACAACAAACACCAAGGGGTACAGACTCACACATCAAGCACCAAGGGGTACAGACTCACACATCAAACACCAAGGTGTACAGACTCACACATCAAACACCAAGGGGTACAGACTCACACGTCAAACAACAAGGGGTACAGACTCACACATCAAACACAAAGGGGTACAGACTCACACGTCAAACACCAAGAGGTACAGACTCACACATGAAACACAAAGGGGTACAGACTCACACATCAAACATCAAAGGGTACAGACTCACACATCAAACACCAAGGGGTACAGACTCACACATCAAACACCAAGGGGTACAGACTCACACATCAAACACCAAGGGGTACAGACTCACACATCAAACACCAAGGGGTACAGACTAACACATCAAACACCAAGGGGTACACACTCACACATCAAACACAAAGGGGTACAGACTAACAATCAAACACCAAGAGGCACAGCCTCACACATCAAACACCAAGGGGTACAGACTCACACATTAAACACCAAGGGGTACAGACTCACACATCAAACACCAAAGGGTACAGACTCACACATCAAACACCAAGGGGTACAGACTCACACATCAAACACCAAGGGGTACAGACTCACACATCAAACACCAAGGGGTACACACTCACAATCAAACACAAAGGGGTACAGACTCACACATCAAACACGAAGGGGTACAGACTCACACATCAAACACCAAAGGGTACAGACTCACACATCAAATACCAAGGGGTACAGACTCAAACATCAAACACCAAGGGGTACAGACTCACACATCAAACACCAAGGGGTACAGACTCACACATCAAACACCAAGGGGTACAGACTCACACATCAAACACCAAAGGGTACAGACTCACACATCAAACACCAAGGGGTACAGACTCACACATCAAACACCAAAGGGTACGGACTCACACATCAAACACCAAGGGGTACAGACTCACACATCAAACACCAAGGGGTACAGACTCACACATCAAACACCAAGGGGCACAGACTCACAATCGAACACCAAGGGGTACAGACTCACACATCAAACACCAAGAGATACAGACTCACACATCAAACAACAAGGGGTACAGACTCACACATCAAACACCAAGGGGTACAGACTCACACATCAAACACCAAGGGGTACAGACTCGTTCAACAAACACAAAGGGGTACAGACTCACAATCAAACACCAAGAGGCACAGACTCACACATCAAACACCAAGGGGTACAGACTCACACATCAAACACCAAGGGGTACAGACTCACACATCAAACACCAAAGGGTACAGACTCACACATCAAGCACCAAGGAGTACAGACTCACACATCAAACACCAAGGGGTAAACACTCACAATCAAACACAAAGGGGTACAGACTCACACATCAAACACCAAGGGGTACAGACTCACGCATCAAACAACAAGGGGTACAGACTCACACATCAAACACCAAGGGGTACACACTCACAATCAAACACAAAGGGGTACACACTCACAATCAAACACCAAGGGGTACAGACTCACACATGAAACACCAAGTGGTACAGACTCACACATCAAACACCAAGAGGTACAGACTCACACATCAAACACCAAGAGGTACAGACTCACACATCAAACAACAAGGGGTACAGACTCACACATCAAACACCAAGGGGTACAGACTCACACATCAAACACCAAGGGGTACAGACTTACACGTCAAACACCAAGGGGTACAGAATCACAATCAAACACCAAGAGGTACAGACTCACACATCAAACACCAAGGGGTACAGACTCACACATCAAACACCAAGGGGTACACACTCACAATCAAACACAAAGGGGTACACACTCCCAATCAAACACCAAGGGGTACAGACTCACACATGAAACACCAAGTGGTACAGACTCACACATCAAACACCAAGAGGTACAGACTCACACATCAAACACCAAGAGGTACAGACTCACACATCAAACAACAAGGGGTACAGACTCACACATCAAACACCAAGGGGTACAGACTCACACATCAAACACCAAGGGGTACAGACTTACACATCAAGCACCAAGGGGTACAGAATCACAATCAAACACCAAGAGGTACAGACTCACACATCAAACACCAAGGGGTACAGACTCACACATCAAACACCAAGGGGTACAGACTCACACATCAAACAACAAGGGGTACAGACTCACACATCAAACACCAAGGGGTACAGACTCACACATCAAACACCAAGGGATACAGACTCACACATCAAACACCAAAAGGTACAGACTCACACATCAAACACCAAGGGGTACAGACTCACACATCAAACAACAAGGGGTACAGACTCACACATCAAACACCAAGGGGTACAGACTCACACATCAAACACCAAGAGGTACAGACTCACACATCAAACAACAAGGGGTACAGACTCACACATCAAACACCAAGAGGTACAGACTCACACATCAAACACCAAAGGGTACAGACTCACACATCAAACACCAAGGGGTACAGACTCACACATCAAACAACAAATGGTACAGACTCACACATCAAACACCAAGGGGTACAAACTCACAATCAAACACCAAGAGGTACAGACTCACACATCAAACACCAAGAGGTACAGACTCACACATCAAACAACAAGGGGTACAGACTCACACATCAAACACCAAGGGGTACACACTCACAATCAAACACCAAGGGGTACAGACTCACACATCAAACACCAAAGGGTACAGACTCACACATCAAACACCATGAGGTACAGACTCACACATCAAACACCAAGGGGTACAGACTCACACATCAAACACCAAGGGGTACAGACTCACACATCAAACACGAAGGGGTACAGACTCACACATCAAACACCAAAGGGTACAGACTCACACATCAAACACCAAGGGGTACAGACTCACACATCAAACACCAAAGGGTACAGACTCACACATCAAACAACAAGGGGTACAGACTCACACATCAAACACCAAGGGGTACAGACTCACACATCAAACACCAAGGGGTACAGACTTACACGTCAAACACCAAGGGGTACAGAATCACAATCAAACACCAAGAGGTACAGACTCACACATCAAACACCAAGGGGTACAGACTCACACATCAAACACCAAGGGGTACACACTCACAATCAAACACAAAGGGGTACACACTCACAATCAAACACAAAGGGGTACAGACTCACACATCAAACACGAAGGGGTACAGACTCACACATCAAACACCAAAGGGTACAGACTCACACATCAAATACCAAGGGGTACAGACTCAAACATCAAACACCAAGGGGTACAGACTCACACATCAAACACCAAGGGGTACAGACTCACACATCAAACACCAAGGGGTACAGACTCACACATCAAACAACAAGGGGTACAGACTCACACATCAAACACCAAGGGGTACAGACTCACACATCAAACACCAAGAGGTACAGACTCACACATCAAACAACAAGGGGTACAGACTCACACATCAAACACCAAGAGGTACAGACTCACACATCAAACACCAAAGGGTACAGACTCACACATCAAACACCAAGGGGTACAGACTCACACATCAAACAACAAATGGTACAGACTCACACATCAAACACCAAGGGGTACAAACTCACAATCAAACACCAAGAGGTACAGACTCACACATCAAACACCAAGAGGTACAGACTCACACATCAAACAACAAGGGGTACAGACTCACACATCAAACACCAAGGGGTACACACTCACAATCAAACACCAAGGGGTACAGACTCACACATCAAACACCAAAGGGTACAGACTCACACATCAAACACCATGAGGTACAGACTCACACATCAAACACCAAGGGGTACAGACTCACACATCAAACACCAAGGGGTACAGACTCACACATCAAACACGAAGGGGTACAGACTCACACATCAAACACCAAAGGGTACAGACTCACACATCAAACACCAAGGGGTACAGACTCACACATCAAACACCAAAGGGTACAGACTCACACATCAAACAACAAGGGGTACAGACTCACACATCAAACACCAAGGGGTACAGACTCACACATCAAACACCAAGGGGTACAGACTTACACGTCAAACACCAAGGGGTACAGAATCACAATCAAACACCAAGAGGTACAGACTCACACATCAAACACCAAGGGGTACAGACTCACACATCAAACACCAAGGGGTACACACTCACAATCAAACACAAAGGGGTACACACTCACAATCAAACACAAAGGGGTACAGACTCACACATCAAACACGAAGGGGTACAGACTCACACATCAAACACCAAAGGGTACAGACTCACACATCAAATACCAAGGGGTACAGACTCAAACATCGAACACCAAGGGGTACAGACTCACACATCAAACACCAAAGGGTACGGACTCACACATCAAACACCAAGGGGTACAGACTCACACATCAAACACCAAGGGGTACAGACTCACACATCAAACACCAAGGGGTACAGACTCACAATCGAACACCAAGGGGTACAGACTCACACATCAAACACCAAGAGATACAGACTCACACATCAAACAACAAGGGGTACAGACTCACACATCAAACACCAAGGGGTACAGACTCACACATCAAACACCAAGGGGTACAGACTCGCTCAACAAACACAAAGGGGTACAGACTCACAATCAAACACCAAGAGGCACAGACTCACACATCAAACACCAAGGGGTACAGACTCACACATCAAACACCAAGGGGTACAGACTCACACATCAAACACCAAAGGGTACAGACTCACACATCAAGCACCAAGGAGTACAGACTCACACATCAAACACCAAGGGGTAAACACTCACAATCAAACACAAAGGGGTACAGACTCACACATCAAACACCAAGGGGTACAGACTCACGCATCAAACAACAAGGGGTACAGACTCACACATCAAACACCAAGGGGTACACACTCACAATCAAACACAAAGGGGTACACACTCACAATCAAACACCAAGGGGTACAGACTCACACATGAAACACCAAGTGGTACAGACTCACACATCAAACACCAAGAGGTACAGACTCACACATCAAACACCAAGAGGTACAGACTCACACATCAAACAACAAGGGGTACAGACTCACACATCAAACACAAAGGGGTACAGACTCACACATCAAACACCAAGGGGTACAGACTTACACGTCAAACACCAAGGGGTACAGAATCACAATCAAACACCAAGAGGTACAGACTCACACATCAAACACCAAGGGGTACAGACTCACACATCAAACACCAAGGGGTACAGACTCACACATCAAACAACAAGGGGGACAGACTCACACATCAAACACCAAGGGGTACAGACTCACACATCAAACACCAAGGGATACAGACTCACACATCAAACACCAAAAGGTACAGACTCACACATCAAACACCAAGGGGTACAGACTCACACATCAAACAACAAGGGGTACAGACTCACACATCAAACACCAAGGGGTACAGACTCACACATCAAACACCAAGAGGTACAGACTCACACATCAAACACCAAGGGGTACAGACTCACACATCAAACACCAAGAGGTACAGACTCACACATCAAACACCAAACGGTACAGACTCACACATCAAACACCAAGGGGTACAGACTCACACATCAAACAACAAATGGTACAGACTCACACATCAAACACCAAGGGGTACAAACTCACAATCAAACACCAAGAGGTACAGACTCACACATCAAACACCAAGAGGTACAGACTCACACATCAAACAACAAGGGGTACAGACTCACACATCAAACACCAAGGGGTACACACTCACAATCAAACACCAAGGGGTACAGACTCACACATCAAACACCAAAGGGTACAGACTCACACATCAAACACCAAGGGGTACAGACTCACACATCAAACACCAAGGGGTACAGACTCACACATCAAACACCAAGGGGTACAGACTCACACATCAAACACGAAGGGGTACAGACTCACACATCAAACACCAAAGGGTACAGACTCACACATCAAACACCAAGGGGTTCAGACTCACACATCAAACACCAAAGGGTACGGACTCACACATCAAACACCAAGGGGTACAGACTCACACATCAAACACCAAGGGGTACAGACTCACACATCAAACACCAAGGGGTACAGACTCACAATCGAACACCAAGGGGTACAGACTCACACATCAAACACCAAGAGGTACAGACTCACACATCAAACACCAAGGGGTACAGACTCACACATCAAACACCAAGGGGTACAGACTCACACATCAAACACCAAGGGGTACAGACTCGCACATCAAACACAAAGGGGTACAGACTCACAATCAAACACCAAGAGGCACAGACTCACACATCAAGCACCAAGGGGTACAGACTCACACATCAAACACCAAGGGGTACAGACTCACACATCAAACACCAAAGGGTACAGACTCACACATCAAACACCAAGGGGTACAGACTCACACATCAAACACCAAGGGGTACAGACTCACACATCAAACACCAAGGGGTACACACTCACAATCAAACACCAAGGGGTACAGACTCACACATCAAACACCAAGAGGTACAGACTCACACATCAAACAACAAGGGGTACAGACTCACACATCAAACACCAGGGGGTACACACTCACAATCAAACACAAAGGGGTACACACTCACAATCAATCACCAAGGGGTACAGACTCACACATCAAACACCAAGGGGTACAGACTAACACATCAAACACCAAGAGGTACAGACTCACACATCAAACACCAAGAGGTACAGACTCACACATCAAACAACAAGGGGTACAGACTCACACATCAAACACCAAGGGGTACAGACTCACACATCAAACACCAAGGGGTACAGACTTACACTTCAAACACCAAGGGGTACAGACTCACAATCAAACACCAAGAGGTACAGACTCACACATCAAACACCAAGGGGTACAGACTCACACATCAAACACCAAGGGGTACAGACTCACACATCAAACAACAAGGGGTACAGACTCACACATCAAAGACCAAGGGGTACAGACTCACATATCAAACACCAAGGGATACAGACTCACACATCAAACACCAAAAGGTACAGACTCACACATCAAACACCAAGGGGTACAGACTCACACATCAAACAACAAGGGGTACAGACTCACACATCAAACACCAAGGGGTACAGACTCACACATCAAACACCAAGAGGTACAGACTCACACATCAAACAACAAGGGGTACAGACTCACACATCAAACACCAAGGGGTACAGACTCACACATCAAACACCAAGAGGTACAGACTCACACATCAAACACCAAAGGGTACAGACTCACACATCAAACACCAAGGGGTACAGACTCACACATCAAACAACAAGGGGTACAGACTCACACATCAAACACCAAGGGGTACAAACTCACAATCAAACACCAAGAGGTACAGACTCACACATCAAACACCAAGGGGTACAGACTCATAATCAAACCCCAAGGGGCACAGACTCACACATCAAACACCAAGGGGTACAGACTCACACATCAAACACCAAGAGGTACAGACTCACAATCAAACCCCAAGAGGCACAGACTCACACATCAAACACCAAGGGGTACACACTCACTCATCAAACACCAAGGGGTACAGACTCACACATCAAACACCAAGGGGTACAGACCCACACATCACACACCAAGGGTAGAGACTCACACATCTAACACCAATGGGTACAGACTCACACATCAAACACCAAGGGGTACAGACTCACACATCAAACACCAAGGGGTACAGACTCACACATCAAACACCAAAGGGTACAGACTCACACATCAAACACCAAGGGGTACAGACTCACTCATCAAACACCAAGGGGTACAGACTCACACATCAAACACCAAGGGGTACACACTCACAATCAAACACCAAGGGGTACAGACTCACACATCAAACACCAAGAGGTACAGACTCACACATCAAACAACAAGGGGTACAGACTCACACATCAAACACCAAGGGGTACACACTCACAATCAAACACAAAGGGGTACACACTCACAATCAAACACCAAGGGGTACAGACTCACACATCAAACACCAAGGGGTACAGACTAACACATCAAACACCAAGAGGTACAGACTCACACATCAAACACCAAGAGGTACAGACTCACACATCAAACAACAAGGGGTACAGACTCACACATCAAACACCAAGGGGTACAGACTCACACATCAAACACCAAGGGGTACAGACTTACACTTCAAACACCAAGGGGTACAGACTCACAATCAAACACCAAGAGGTACAGACTCACACATCAAACACCAAGGGGTACAGACTCACACATCAAACACCAAGGGGTACAGACTCACACATCAAACAACAAATGGTACAGACTCACACATCAAACACCAAGGGGTACAAACTCACAATCAAACACCAAGAGGTACAGACTCACACATCAAACACCAAGAGGTACAGACTCACACATCAAACAACAAGGGGTACAGACTCACACATCAAACACCAAGGGGTACACACTCACAATCAAACACCAAGGGGTACAGACTCACACATCAAACACCAAAGGGTACAGACTCACACATCGAATACCAAGGGGTACAGACTCACACATCAAACACCAAGGGGTACAGACTCACACATCAAACACCAAGGGGTACAGACTCACACATCAAACACCAAGGGGTACAGACTCACACATCAAACACCAAAGGGTACAGACTCACACATCAAACACCAAGGGGTACAGACTCACACATCAAACACCAAAGGGTACGGACTCACACATCAAACACCAAGGGGTACAGACTCACACATCAAACACCAAGGGGTACAGACTCACACATGAAACACCAAGGGGTACAGACTCACAATCGAACACCAAGGGGTACAGACTCACACATCAAACACCAAGAGGTACAGACTCACACATCAAACACCAAGGGGTACAGACTCACACATCAAACACCAAGGGGTACAGACTCACACATCAAACACCAAGGGGTACAGTCTCGCACATCAAACACAAAGGGGTACAGACTCACAATCAAACACCAAGAGGCACAGACTCACACATCAAACACCAAGGGGTACAGACTCACACATCAAACACCAAGGGGTACAGACTCACACATCAAACACCAAAGGGTACAGACTCACACATCAAACACCAAGGGGTACAGACTCACACATCAAACACCAAGGGGTACAGACTCACACATCAAACACCAAGGGGTACACACTCACAATCAAACACCAAGGGGTACAGACTCACACATCAAACACCAAGAGGTACAGACTCACACATCAAACAACAAGGGGTACAGACTCACACATCAAACACCAAGGGGTACACACTCACAATCAAACACAAAGGGGTACACACTCACAATCAAACACCAAGGGGTACAGACTCACACATCAAACACCAAGGGGTACAGACTAACACATCAAACACCAAGAGGTACAGACTCACACATCAAACACCAAGAGGTACAGACTCACACATCAAACAACAAGGGGTACAGACTCACACATCAAACACCAAGGGGTACAGACTCACACATCAAACACCAAGGGGTACAGACTTACACTTCAAACACCAAGGGGTACAGACTCACAATCAAACACCAAGAGGTACAGACTCACACATCAAACACCAAGGGGTACAGACTCACACATCAAACACCAAGGGGTACAGACTCACACATCAAACAACAAGGGGTACAGACTCACACATCAAAGACCAAGGGGTACAGACTCACACATCAAACACCAAGGGATACAGACTCACACATCAAACACCAAAAGGTACAGACTCACACATCAAACACCAAGGGGTACAGACTTACACATCAAACAACAAGGGGTACAGACTCACACATCAAACACCAAGGGGTACAGACTCACACATCAAACACCAAGAGGTACAGACTCACACATCAAACAACAAGGGGTACAGACTCACACATCAAACACCAAGGGGTACAGACTCACACATCAAACACCAAGAGGTACAGACTCACACATCAAACACCAAAGGGTACAGACTCACACATCAAACACCAAGGGGTACAGACTCACACATCAAACAACAAGGGGTACAGACTCACACATCAAACACCAAGGGGTACAAACTCACAATCAAACACCAAGAGGTACAGACTCACACATCAAACACCAAGGGGTACAGACTCATAATCAAACCCCAAGGGGCACAGACTCACACATCAAACACCAAGGGGTACAGACTCACACATCAAACACCAAGAGGTACAGACTCACAATCAAACCCCAAGAGGCACAGACCCACACATCAAACACCAAGGGTTACACACTCACTCATCAAACACCAAGGGGTACAGACTCACACATCAAACACCAAGGGGTACAGACCCACACATCACACACCAAGGGTAGAGACTCACACATCTAACACCAAAGGGTACAGACTCACACATCAAACACCAAGGGGTACAGACTCACACATCAAACACCAAGGGGTACAGACTCACACATCAAACACCAAGAGGTACAGACTCACACATCAAACACCAAGGGGTACAGACTCACACATCAAACACCAAGGGGTACAGACTCACACATCAAACACCAAGGGGTACACACTCACAATCAAACACCAAGGGGTACAGACTCACACATCAAACACCAAGAGGTACAGACTCACACATCAAACAACAAGGGGTACAGACTCACACATCAAACACCAAGGGGTACACACTCACAATCAAACACAAAGGGGTACACACTCACAATCAAACACCAAGGGGTACAGACTCACACATCAAACACCAAGGGGTACAGACTAACACATCAAACACCAAGAGGTACAGACTCACACATCAAAGACCAAGAGGTACAGACTCACACATCAAACAACAAGGGGTACAGACTCACACATCAAACACCAAGGGGTACAGACTCACACATCAAACAACAAATGGTACAGACTCACACATCAAACACTAAGGGGTACAAACTCACAATCAAACACCAAGAGGTACAGACTCACACATCAAACACCAAGAGGTACAGACTCACACATCAAACAACAAGGGGTACAGACTCACACATCAAACACCAAGGGGTACACACTCACAATCAAACACCAAGGGGTACAGACTCACACATCAAACACCAAAGGGTACAGACTCACACATCGAACACCAAGGGGTACAGACTCACACATCAAACACCAAGGGGTACAGACTCACACATCAAACACCAAGGGGTACAGACTCACACATCAAACACCAAGGGGTACAGACTCACACATCAAACACCAAAGGGTACAGACTCACACATCAAACACCAAGGGGTACAGACTCACACATCAAACACCAAAGGGTACGGACTCACACATCAAACACCAAGGGGTACAGACTCACACATCAAACACCAAGGGGTACAGACTCACACATGAAACACCAAGGGGTACAGACTCACAATCGAACACCAAGGGGTACAGACTCACACATCAAACACCAAGAGGTACAGACTCACACATCAAACACCAAGGGGTACAGACTCACACATCAAACACCAAGGGGTACAGACTCACACATCAAACACCAAGGGGTACAGTCTCGCACATCAAACACAAAGGGGTACAGACTCACAATCAAACACCAAGAGGCACAGACTCACACATCAAACACCAAGGGGTACAGACTCACACATCAAACACCAAGGGGTACAGACTCACACATCAAACACCAAAGGGTACAGACTCACACATCAAACACCAAGGGGTACAGACTCACACATCAAACACCAAGGGGTACAGACTCACACATCAAACACCAAGGGGTACACACTCACAATCAAACACCAAGGGGTACAGACTCACACATCAAACACCAAGAGGTACAGACTCACACATCAAACAACAAGGGGTACAGACTCACACATCAAACACCAAGGGGTACACACTCACAATCAAACACAAAGGGGTACACACTCACAATCAAACACCAAGGGGTACAGACTCACACATCAAACACCAAGGGGTACAGACTAACACATCAAACACCAAGAGGTACAGACTCACACATCAAACACCAAGAGGTACAGACTCACACATCAAACAACAAGGGGTACAGACTCACACATCAAACACCAAGGGGTACAGACTCACACATCAAACACCAAGGGGTACAGACTTACACTTCAAACACCAAGGGGTACAGACTCACAATCAAACACCAAGAGGTACAGACTCACACATCAAACACCAAGGGGTACAGACTCACACATCAAACACCAAGGGGTACAGACTCACACATCAAACAACAAGGGGTACAGACTCACACATCAAAGACCAAGGGGTACAGACTCACACATCAAACACCAAGGGATACAGACTCACACATCAAACACCAAAAGGTACAGACTCACACATCAAACACAAAGGGGTACAGACTTACACATCAAACAACAAGGGGTACAGACTCACACATCAAACACCAAGGGGTACAGACTCACACATCAAACACCAAGAGGTACAGACTCACACATCAAACAACAAGGGGTACAGACTCACACATCAAACACCAAGGGGTACAGACTCACACATCAAACACCAAGAGGTACAGACTCACACATCAAACACCAAAGGGTACAGACTCACACATCAAACACCAAGGGGTACAGACTCACACATCAAACAACAAGGGGTACAGACTCACACATCAAACACCAAGGGGTACAAACTCACAATCAAACACCAAGAGGTACAGACTCACACATCAAACACCAAGGGGTACAGACTCATAATCAAACCCCAAGGGGCACAGACTCACACATCAAACAACAAGGGGTACAGACTCACACATCAAACACCAAGAGGTACAGACTCACAATCAAACCCCAAGAGGCACAGACTCACACATCAAACACCAAGGGGTACACACTCACTCATCAAACACCAAGGGGTACAGACTCACACATCAAACACCAAGGGGTACAGACCCACACATCACACACCAAGGGTAGAGACTCACACATCTAACACCAAAGGGTACAGACTCACACATCAAACACCAAGGGGTACAGACTCACACATCAAACACCAAGGGGTACAGACTCACACATCAAACACCAAGAGGTACAGACTCACACATCAAACACCAAGGGGTACAGACTCACACATCAAACACCAAGGGGTACAGACTCACACATCAAACACCAAGGGGTACACACTCACAATCAAACACCAAGGGGTACAGACTCACACATCAAACACCAAGAGGTACAGACTCACACATCAAACAACAAGGGGTACAGACTCACACATCAAACACCAAGGGGTACACACTCACAATCAAACACAAAGGGGTACACACTCACAATCAAACACCAAGGGGTACAGACTCACACATCAAACACCAAGGGGTACAGACTAACACATCAAACACCAAGAGGTACAGACTCACACATCAAAGACCAAGAGGTACAGACTCACACATCAAACAACAAGGGGTACAGACTCACACATCAAACACCAAGGGGTACAGACTCACACATCAAACACCAAGGGGTACAGACTTACACTTCAAACACCAAGGGGTACAGACTCACAATCAAACACCAAGAGGTACAGACTCACACATCAAACACCAAGGGGTACAGACTCACACATCAAACACCAAGGGGTACAGACTCACACATCAAACAACAAGGGGTACAGACTCACACATCAAAGACCAAGGGGTACAGACTCACACATCAAACACCAAGGGATACAGACTCAAACATCAAACACCAAAAGGTACAGACTCACACATCAAACACCAAGAGGCACAGACTCACACATCAAACACCAAGGGGTACAGACTCACACATCAAACACCAAGGGGTACAGACTCACACATCAAACACCAAAGGGTACAGACTCACACATCAAACACCAAGGGGTACAGACTCACACATCAAACACCAAGGGGTACAGACTCACACATCAAACACCAAGGGGTACACACTCACAATCAAACACCAAGGGGTACAGACTCACACATCAAACACCAAGAGGTACAGACTCACACATCAAACAACAAGGGGTACAGACTCACACATCAAACACCAAGGGGTACACACTCACAATCAAACACAAAGGGGTACACACTCACAATCAAACACCAAGGGGTACAGACTCACACATCAAACACCAAGGGGTACAGACTAACACATCAAACACCAAGGGGTACAGACTCACACATCAAACACCAAGAGGTACAGACTCACACATCAAACAACAAGGGGTACAGACTCACACATCAAACACCAAGGGGTACAGACTCACACATCAAACACCAAGGGGTACAGACTTACACTTCAAACACCAAGGGGTACAGACTCACAATCAAACACCAAGAGGTACAGACTCACACATCAAACACCAAGGGGTACAGACTCACACATCAAACACCAAGGGGTACAGACTCACACATCAAACAACAAGGGGTACAGACTCACACATCAAAGACCAAGGGGTACAGACTCACACATCAAACACCAAGGGATACAGACTCACACATCAAACACCAAAAGGTACAGACTCACACATCAAACACCAAGGGGTACAGACTCACACATCAAACAACAAGGGGTACAGACTCACACATCAAACACCAAGGGGTACAGACTCACACATCAAACACCAAGAGGTACAGACTCACACATCAAACAACAAGGGGTACAGACTCACACATCAAACACCAAGGGGTACAGACTCACACATCAAACACCAAGAGGTACAGACTCACACATCAAACACCAAAGGGTACAGACTCACACATCAAACACCAAGGGGTACAGACTCACACATCAAACAACAAGGGGTACAGACTCACACATCAAACACCAAGGGGTACAAACTCACAATCAAACACCAAGAGGTACAGACTCACACATCAAACACCAAGGGGTACAGACTCATAATCAAACCCCAAGGGGCACAGACTCACACATCAAACACCAAGGGGTACAGACTCACACATCAAACACCAAGAGGTACAGACTCACAATCAAACCCCAAGAGGCACAGACTCACACATCAAACACCAAGGGGTACACACGCACTCATCAAACACCAAGGGGTACAGACTCACACATCAAACACCAAGGGGTACA
Organism: Arenicola marina; assembly: GCA_964019135.1. NCBI lineage: Eukaryota > Metazoa > Annelida > Polychaeta > Arenicolidae > Arenicola > Arenicola marina. Next base: position 9,971,926 of record OZ025265.1, read on the forward strand.
GACCCACACATGACACACCAAGGGTAGAGACTCACACATCTAACACCAATGGGTACAGACTCACACATCAAACACCAAGGGGTACAGACTCACACATCAAACACCAAGGGGTACAGACTCACACATCAAACACCAAAGGGTACAGACTCACACATCAAACACCAAGGGGTACAGACTCACACATCAAACACCAAGGGGTACAGACTCACACATCAAACACCAAGGGGTACACACTCACAATCAAACACCAAGGGGTACAGACTCACACATCAAACACCAAGAGGTACAGACTCACACATCAAACAACAAGGGGTACAGACTCACACATCAAACACCAAGGGGTACACACTCACAATCAAACACAAAGGGGTACACACTCACAATCAAACACCAAGGGGTACAGACTCACACATCAAACACCAAGGGGTACAGACTAACACATCAAACACCAAGAGGTACAGACTCACACATCAAACACCAAGAGGTACAGACTCACACATCAAACAACAAGGGGTACAGACTCACACATCAAACACCAAGGGGTACAGACTCACACATCAAACACCAAGGGGTACAGACTTACACTTCAAACACCAAGGGGTACAGACTCACAATCAAACACCAAGAGGTACAGACTCACACATCAAACACCAAGGGGTACAGACTCACACATCAAACACCAAGGGGTACAGACTCACACATCAAACAACAAATGGTACAGACTCACACATCAAACACCAAGGGGTACAAACTCACAATCAAACACCAAGAGGTACAGACTCACACATCAAACACCAAGAGGTACAGACTCACACATCAAACAACAAGGGGTACAGACTCACACATCAAACACCAAGGGGTACACACTCACAATCAAACACCAAGGGGTACAGACTCACACATCAAACACCAAAGGGTACAGACTCACACATCAAACACCAAGGGGTACAGACTCACAAATCAAACACCAAGGGGTACAGACTCACACATCAAACACCAAGGGGTACAGACTCACACATCAAACACGAAGGGGTACAGACTCACACATCAAACACCAAAGGGTACAGACTCACACATCAAACACCAAGGGGTACAGACTCACACATCAAACACCAAAGGGTACGGACTCACACATCAAACACCAAGGGGTACAGACTCACACATCAAACACCAAGGGGTACAGACTCACACATGAAACACCAAGGGGTACAGACTCACAATCGAACACCAAGGGGTACAGACTCACACATCAAACACCAAGAGGTACAGACTCACACATCAAACACCAAGGGGTACAGACTCACACATCAAACACCAAGGGGTACAGACTCACACATCAAACACCAAGGGGTACAGACTCGCACATCAAACACAAAGGGGTACAGACTCACAATCAAACACCAAGAGGCACAGACTCACACATCAAACACCAAGGGGTACAGACTCACACATCAAACACCAAGGGGTACAGACTCACACATCAAACACCAAAGGGTACAGACTCACACATCAAACACCAAGGGGTACAGACTCACACATCAAACACCAAGGGGTACAGACTCACACATCAAACACCAAGGGGTACACACTCACAATCAAACACCAAGGGGTACAGACTCACACATCAAACACCAAGAGGTACAGACTCACACATCAAACAACAAGGGGTACAGACTCACACATCAAACACCAAGGGGTACACACTCACAATCAAACACAAAGGGGTACACACTCACACATCAAACACCAAGAGGTACAGACTCACACATCAAACAACAAGGGGTACAGACTCACACATCAAACACCAAGGGGTACACACTCACAATCAAACACCAAGGGGTACAGACTCACACATCAAACACCAAAGGGTACAGACTCACACATCGAACACCAAGGGGTACAGACTCACACATCAAACACCAAGGGGTACAGACTCACACATCAAACACCAAGGGGTACAGACTCACACATCAAACACCAAGGGGTACAGACTCACACATCAAACACCAAAGGGTACAGACTCACACATCAAACACCAAGGGGTACAGACTCACACATCAAACACCAAAGGGTACGGACTCACACATCAAACACCAAGGGGTACAGACTCACACATCAAACACCAAGGGGTACAGACTCACACATGAAACACCAAGGGGTACAGACTCACAATCGAACACCAAGGGGTACAGACTCACACATCAAACACCAAGAGGTACAGACTCACACATCAAACACCAAGGGGTACAGACTCACACATCAAACACCAAGGGGTACAGACTCACACATCAAACACCAAGGGGTACAGTCTCGCACATCAAACACAAAGGGGTACAGACTCACAATCAAACACCAAGAGGCACAGACTCACACATCAAACACCAAGGGGTACAGACTCACACATCAAACACCAAGGGGTACAGACTCACACATCAAACACCAAAGGGTACAGACTCACACATCAAACACCAAGGGGTACAGACTCACACATCAAACACCAAGGGGTACAGACTCACACATCAAACACCAAGGGGTACACACTCACAATCAAACACCAAGGGGTACAGACTCACACATCAAACACCAAGAGGTACAGACTCACACATCAAACAACAAGGGGTACAGACTCACACATCAAACACCAAGGGGTACACACTCACAATCAAACACAAAGGGGTACACACTCACAATCAAACACCAAGGGGTACAGACTCACACATCAAACACCAAGGGGTACAGACTAACACATCAAACACCAAGAGGTACAGACTCACACATCAAACACCAAGAGGTACAGACTCACACATCAAACAACAAGGGGTACAGACTCACACATCAAACACCAAGGGGTACAGACTCACACATCAAACACCAAGGGGTACAGACTTACACTTCAAACACCAAGGGGTACAGACTCACAATCAAACACCAAGAGGTACAGACTCACACATCAAACACCAAGGGGTACAGACTCACACATCAAACACCAAGGGGTACAGACTCACACATCAAACAACAAGGGGTACAGACTCACACATCAAACACCAAGGGGTACACACTCACAATCAAACACCAAGGGGTACAGACTCACACATCAAACACCAAAGGGTACAGACTCACACATCAAACACCAAAGGGTACAGACTCACACATCAAACACCAAGGGGTACAGACTCACACATCAAACACCAAAGGGTACGGACTCACACATCAAACACCAAGGGGTACAGACTCACACATCAAACACCAAGGGGTACAGACTCACACATGAAACACCAAGGGGTACAGACTCACAATCGAACACCAAGGGGTACAGACTCACACATCAAACACCAAGAGGTACAGACTCACACATCAAACACCAAGGGGTACAGACTCACACATCAAACACCAAGGGGTACAGACTCACACATCAAACACCAAGGGGTACAGTCTCGCACATCAAACACAAAGGGGTACAGACTCACAATCAAACACCAAGAGGCACAGACTCACACATCAAACACCAAGGGGTACAGACTCACACATCAAACACCAAGGGGTACAGACTCACACATCAAACACCAAAGGGTACAGACTCACACATCAAACACCAAGGGGTACAGACTCACACATCAAACACCAAGGGGTACAGACTCACACATCAAACACCAAGGGGTACACACTCACAATCAAACACCAAGGGGTACAGACTCACACATCAAACACCAAGAGGTACAGACTCACACATCAAACAACAAGGGGTACAGACTCACACATCAAACACCAAGGGGTACACACTCACAATCAAACACAAAGGGGTACACACTCACAATCAAACACCAAGGGGTACAGACTCACACATCAAACACCAAGGGGTACAGACTAACACATCAAACACCAAGAGGTACAGACTCACACATCAAACACCAAGAGGTACAGACTCACACATCAAACAACAAGGGGTACAGACTCACACATCAAACACCAAGGGGTACAGACTCACACATCAAACACCAAGGGGTACAGACTTACACTTCAAACACCAAGGGGTACAGACTCACAATCAAACACCAAGAGGTACAGACTCACACATCAAACACCAAGGGGTACAGACTCACACATCAAACACCAAGGGGTACAGACTCACACATCAAACAACAAGGGGTACAGACTCACACATCAAAGACCAAGGGGTACAGACTCACACATCAAACACCAAGGGATACAGACTCACACATCAAACACCAAAAGGTACAGACTCACACATCAAACACCAAGGGGTACAGACTTACACATCAAACAACAAGGGGTACAGACTCACACATCAAACACCAAGGGGTACAGACTCACACATCAAACACCAAGAGGTACAGACTCACACATCAAACAACAAGGGGTACAGACTCACACATCAAACACCAAGGGGTACAGACTCACACATCAAACACCAAGAGGTACAGACTCACACATCAAACACCAAAGGGTACAGACTCACACATCAAACACCAAGGGGTACAGACTCACACATCAAACAACAAGGGGTACAGACTCACACATCAAACACCAAGGGGTACAAACTCACAATCAAACACCAAGAGGTACAGACTCACACATCAAACACCAAGGGGTACAGACTCATAATCAAACCCCAAGGGGCACAGACTCACACATCAAACACCAAGGGGTACAGACTCACACATCAAACACCAAGAGGTACAGACTCACAATCAAACCCCAAGAGGCACAGACTCACACATCAAACACCAAGGGGTACACACTCACTCATCAAACACCAAGGGGTACAGACTCACACATCAAACACCAAGGGGTACAGACCCACACATCACACACCAAGGGTAGAGACTCACACATCTAACACCAAAGGGTACAGACTCACACATCAAACACCAAGGGGTACAGACTCACACATCAAACACCAAGGGGTACAGACTCACACATCAAACACCAAGAGGTACAGACTCACACATCAAACACCAAGGGGTACAGACTCACACATCAAACACCAAGGGGTACAGACTCACACATCAAACACCAAGGGGTACACACTCACAATCAAACACCAAGGGGTACAGACTCACACATCAAACACCAAGAGGTACAGACTCGCACATCAAACAACAAGGGGTACAGACTCACACATCAAACACCAAGGGGTACACACTCACAATCAAACACAAAGGGGTACACACTCACAATCAAACACCAAGGGGTACAGACTCACACATCAAACACCAAGGGGTACAGACTAACACATCAAACACCAAGAGGTACAGACTCACACATCAAAGACCAAGAGGTACAGACTCACACATCAAACAACAAGGGGTACAGACTCACACATCAAACACCAAGGGGTACAGACTCACACATCAAACACCAAGGGGTACAGACTTACACTTCAAACACCAAGGGGTACAGACTCACAATCAAACACCAAGAGGTACAGACTCACACATCAAACACCAAGGGGTACAGACTCACACATCAAACACCAAGGGGTACAGACTCACACATCAAACAACAAGGGGTACAGACTCACACATCAAAGACCAAGGGGTACAGACTCACACATCAAACACCAAGGGATACAGACTCACACATCAAACACCAAAAGGTACAGACTCACACATCAAACACCAAGAGGCACAGACTCACACATCAAACACCAAGGGGTACAGACTCACACATCAAACACCAAGGGGTACAGACTCACACATCAAACACCAAAGGGTACAGACTCACACATCAAACACCAAGGGGTACAGACTCACACATCAAACACCAAGGGGTACAGACTCACACATCAAACACCAAGGGGTACACACTCACAATCAAACACCAAGGGGTACAGACTCACACATCAAACACCAAGAGGTACAGACTCACACATCAAACAACAAGGGGTACAGACTCACACATCAAACACCAAGGGGTACACACTCACAATCAAACACAAAGGGGTACACACTCACAATCAAACACCAAGGGGTACAGACTCACACATCAAACACCAAGGGGTACAGACTAACACATCAAACACCAAGAGGTACAGACTCACACATCAAACACCAAGAGGTACAGACTCACACATCAAACAACAAGGGGTACAGACTCACACATCAAACACCAAGGGGTACAGACTCACACATCAAACACCAAGGGGTACAGACTTACACTTCAAACACCAAGGGGTACAGACTCACAATCAAACACCAAGAGGTACAGACTCACACATCAAACACCAAGGGGTACAGACTCACACATCAAACACCAAGGGGTACAGACTCACACATCAAACAACAAGGGGTACAGACTCACACATCAAAGACCAAGGGGTACAGACTCACACATCAAACACCAAGGGATACAGACTCACACATCAAACACCAAAAGGTACAGACTCACACATCAAACACCAAGGGGTACAGACTCACACATCAAACAACAAGGGGTACAGACTCACACATCAAACACCAAGGGGTACAGACTCACACATCAAACACCAAGAGGTACAGACTCACACATCAAACAACAAGGGGTACAGACTCACACATCAAACACCAAGGGGTACAGACTCACACATCAAACACCAAGAGGTACAGACTCACACATCAAACACCAAAGGGTACAGACTCACACATCAAACACCAAGGGGTACAGACTCACACATCAAACAACAAGGGGTACAGACTCACACATCAAACACCAAGGGGTACAAACTCACAATCAAACACCAAGAGGTACAGACTCACACATCAAACACCAAGGGGTACAGACTCATAATCAAACCCCAAGGGGCACAGACTCACACATCAAACACCAAGGGGTACAGACTCACACATCAAACACCAAGAGGTACAGACTCACAATCAAACCCCAAGAGGCACAGACTCACACATCAAACACCAAGGGGTACACACGCACTCATCAAACACCAAGGGGTACAGACTCACACATCAAACACCAAGGGGTACAGACCCACACATGACACACCAAGGGTAGAGACTCACACATCTAACACCAATGGGTACAGACTCACACATCAAACACCAAGGGGTACAGACTCACACATCAAACACCAAGGGGTACAGACTCACACATCAAACACCAAAGGGTACAGACTCACACATCAAACACCAAGGGGTACAGACTCACACATCAAACACCAAGGGGTACAGACTCACACATCAAACACCAAGGGGTACACACTCACAATCAAACACCAAGGGGTACAGACTCACACATCAAACACCAAGAGGTACAGACTCACACATCAAACAACAAGGGGTACAGACTCACACATCAAACACCAAGGGGTACACACTCACAATCAAACACAAAGGGGTACACACTCACAATCAAACACCAAGGGGTACAGACTCACACATCAAACACCAAGGGGTACAGACTAACACATCAAACACCAAGAGGTACAGACTCACACATCAAACACCAAGAGGTACAGACTCACACATCAAACAACAAGGGGTACAGACTCACACATCAAACACCAAGGGGTACAGACTCACACATCAAACACCAAGGGGTACAGACTTACACTTCAAACACCAAGGGGTACAGACTCACAATCAAACACCAAGAGGTACAGACTCACACATCAAACACCAAGGGGTACAGACTCACACATCAAACACCAAGGGGTACAGACTCACACATCAAACAACAAATGGTACAGACTCACACATCAAACACCAAGGGGTACAAACTCACAATCAAACACCAAGAGGTACAGACTCACACATCAAACACCAAGAGGTACAGACTCACACATCAAACAACAAGGGGTACAGACTCACACATCAAACACCAAGGGGTACACACTCACAATCAAACACCAAGGGGTACAGACTCACACATCAAACACCAAAGGGTACAGACTCACACATCAAACACCAAGGGGTACAGACTCACACATCAAACACCAAGGGGTACAGACTCACACATCAAACACGAAGGGGTACAGACTCACACATCAAACACCAAAGGGTACAGACTCACACATCAAACACCAAGGGGTACAGACTCACACATCAAACACCAAAGGGTACGGACTCACACATCAAACACCAAGGGGTACAGACTCACACATCAAACACCAAGGGGTACAGACTCACACATGAAACACCAAGGGGTACAGACTCACAATCGAACACCAAGGGGTACAGACTCACACATCAAACACCAAGAGGTACAGACTCACACATCAAACACCAAGGGGTACAGACTCACACATCAAACACCAAGGGGTACAGACTCACACATCAAACACCAAGGGGTACAGACTCGCACATCAAACACAAAGGGGTACAGACTCACAATCAAACACCAAGAGGCACAGACTCACACATCAAACACCAAGGGGTACAGACTCACACATCAAACACCAAGGGGTACAGACTCACACATCAAACACCAAAGGGTACAGACTCACACATCAAACACCAAGGGGTACAGACTCACACATCAAACACCAAGGGGTACAGACTCACACATCAAACACCAAGGGGTACACACTCACAATCAAACACCAAGGGGTACAGACTCACACATCAAACACCAAGAGGTACAGACTCACACATCAAACAACAAGGGGTACAGACTCACACATCAAACACCAAGGGGTACACACTCACAATCAAACACAAAGGGGTACACACTCACACATCAAACACCAAGAGGTACAGACTCACACATCAAACAACAAGGGGTACAGACTCACACATCAAACACCAAGGGGTACACACTCACAATCAAACACCAAGGGGTACAGACTCACACATCAAACACCAAAGGGTACAGACTCACACATCGAACACCAAGGGGTACAGACTCACACATCAAACACCAAGGGGTACAGACTCACACATCAAACACCAAGGGGTACAGACTCACACATCAAACACCAAGGGGTACAGACTCACACATCAAACACCAAAGGGTACAGACTCACACATCAAACACCAAGGGGTACAGACTCACACATCAAACACCAAAGGGTACGGACTCACACATCAAACACCAAGGGGTACAGACTCACACATCAAACACCAAGGGGTACAGACTCACACATGAAACACCAAGGGGTACAGACTCACAATCGAACACCAAGGGGTACAGACTCACACATCAAACACCAAGAGGTACAGACTCACACATCAAACACCAAGGGGTACAGACTCACACATCAAACACCAAGGGGTACAGACTCACACATCAAACACCAAGGGGTACAGTCTCGCACATCAAACACAAAGGGGTACAGACTCACAATCAAACACCAAGAGGCACAGACTCACACATCAAACACCAAGGGGTACAGACTCACACATCAAACACCAAGGGGTACAGACTCACACATCAAACACCAAGGGGTACAGACTCACACATCAAACACCAAGGGGTACAGACTCACACATCAAACACCAAGGGGTACAGACTCACACATCAAACACCAAGGGGTACACACTCACAATCAAACACCAAGGGGTACAGACTCACACATCAAACACCAAGAGGTACAGACTCACACATCAAACAACAAGGGGTACAGACTCACACATCAAACACCAAGGGGTACACACTCACAATCAAACACAAAGGGGTACACACTCACAATCAAACACCAAGGGGTACAGACTCACACATCAAACACCAAGGGGTACAGACTAACACATCAAACACCAAGAGGTACAGACTCACACATCAAACACCAAGAGGTACAGACTCACACATCAAACAACAAGGGGTACAGACTCACACATCAAACACCAAGGGGTACAGACTCACACATCAAACACCAAGGGGTACAGACTTACACTTCAAACACCAAGGGGTACAGACTCACAATCAAACACCAAGAGGTACAGACTCACACATCAAACACCAAGGGGTACAGACTCACACATCAAACACCAAGGGGTACAGACTCACACATCAAACAACAAGGGGTACAGACTCACACATCAAAGACCAAGGGGTACAGACTCACACATCAAACACCAAGGGATACAGACTCACACATCAAACACCAAAAGGTACAGACTCACACATCAAACACCAAGGGGTACAGACTTACACATCAAACAACAAGGGGTACAGACTCACACATCAAACACCAAGGGGTACAGACTCACACATCAAACACCAAGAGGTACAGACTCACACATCAAACAACAAGGGGTACAGACTCACACATCAAACACCAAGGGGTACAGACTCACACATCAAACACCAAGAGGTACAGACTCACACATCAAACACCAAAGGGTACAGACTCACACATCAAACACCAAGGGGTACAGACTCACACATCAAACAACAAGGGGTACAGACTCACACATCAAACACCAAGGGGTACAAACTCACAATCAAACACCAAGAGGTACAGACTCACACATCAAACACCAAGGGGTACAGACTCATAATCAAACCCCAAGGGGCACAGACTCACACATCAAACACCAAGGGGTACAGACTCACACATCAAACACCAAGAGGTACAGACTCACAATCAAACCCCAAGAGGCACAGACTCACACATCAAACACCAAGGGGTACACACTCACTCATCAAACACCAAGGGGTACAGACTCACACATCAAACACCAAGGGGTACAGACCCACACATCACACACCAAGGGTAGAGACTCACACATCTAACACCAAAGGGTACAGACTCACACATCAAACACCAAGGGGTACAGACTCACACATCAAACACCAAGGGGTACAGACTCACACATCAAACACCAAGAGGTACAGACTCACACATCAAACACCAAGGGGTACAGACTCACACATCAAACACCAAGGGGTACAGACTCACACATCAAACACCAAGGGGTACACACTCACAATCAAACACCAAGGGGTACAGACTCACACATCAAACACCAAGAGGTACAGACTCACACATCAAACAACAAGGGGTACAGACTCACACATCAAACACCAAGGGGTACACACTCACAATCAAACACAAAGGGGTACACACTCACAATCAAACACCAAGGGGTACAGACTCACACATCAAACACCAAGGGGTACAGACTAACACATCAAACACCAAGAGGTACAGACTCACACATCAAAGACCAAGAGGTACAGACTCACACATCAAACAACAAGGGGTACAGACTCACACATCAAACACCAAGGGGTACAGACTCACACATCAAACACCAAGGGGTACAGACTTACACTTCAAACACCAAGGGGTACAGACTCACAATCAAACACCAAGAGGTACAGACTCACACATCAAACACCAAGGGGTACAGACTCACACATCAAACACCAAGGGGTACAGACTCACACATCAAACAACAAGGGGTACAGACTCACACATCAAAGACCAAGGGGTACAGACTCACACATCAAACACCAAGGGATACAGACTCACACATCAAACACCAAAAGGTACAGACTCACACATCAAACACCAAGAGGCACAGACTCACACATCAAACACCAAGGGGTACAGACTCACACATCAAACACCAAGGGGTACAGACTCACACATCAAACACCAAAGGGTACAGACTCACACATCAAACACCAAGGGGTACAGACTCACACATCAAACACCAAGGGGTACAGACTCACACATCAAACACCAAGGGGTACACACTCACAATCAAACACCAAGGGGTACAGACTCACACATCAAACACCAAGAGGTACATCCTCACACATCAAACAACAAGGGGTACAGACTCACACATCAAACACCAAGGGGTACACACTCACAATCAAACACAAAGGGGTACACACTCACAATCAAACACCAAGGGGTACAGACTCACACATCAAACACCAAGGGGTACAGACTAACACATCAAACACCAAGAGGTACAGACTCACACATCAAACACCAAGAGGTACAGACTCACACATCAAACAACAAGGGGTACAGACTCACACATCAAACACCAAGGGGTACAGACTCACACATCAAACACCAAGGGGTACAGACTTACACTTCAAACACCAAGGGGTACAGACTCACAATCAAACACCAAGAGGTACAGACTCACACATCAAACACCAAGGGGTACAGACTCACACATCAAACACCAAGGGGTACAGACTCACACATCAAACAACAAGGGGTACAGACTCACACATCAAAGACCAAGGGGTACAGACTCACACATCAAACACCAAGGGATACAGACTCACACATCAAACACCAAAAGGTACAGACTCACACATCAAACACCAAGGGGTACAGACTCACACATCAAACAACAAGGGGTACAGACTCACACATCAAACACCAAGGGGTACAGACTCACACATCAAACACCAAGAGGTACAGACTCACACATCAAACAACAAGGGGTACAGACTCACACATCAAACACCAAGGGGTACAGACTCACACATCAAACACCAAGAGGTACAGACTCACACATCAAACACCAAAGGGTACAGACTCACACATCAAACACCAAGGGGTACAGACTCACACATCAAACAACAAGGGGTACAGACTCACACATCAAACACCAAGGGGTACAAACTCACAATCAAACACCAAGAGGTACAGACTCACACATCAAACACCAAGGGGTACAGACTCATAATCAAACCCCAAGGGGCACAGACTCACACATCAAACACCAAGGGGTACAGACTCACACATCAAACACCAAGAGGTACAGACTCACAATCAAACCCCAAGAGGCACAGACTCACACATCAAACACCAAGGGGTACACACGCACTCATCAAACACCAAGGGGTACAGACTCACACATCAAACACCAAGGGGTACAGACCCACACATGACACACCAAGGGTAGAGACTCACACATCTAACACCAATGGGTACAGACTCACACATCAAACACCAAGGGGTACAGACTCACACATCAAACACCAAGGGGTACAGACTCACACATCAAACACCAAAGGGTACAGACTCACACATCAAACACCAAGGGGTACAGACTCACACATCAAACACCAAGGGGTACAGACTCACACATCAAACACCAAGGGGTACACACTCACAATCAAACACCAAGGGGTACAGACTCACACATCAAACACCAAGAGGTACAGACTCACACATCAAACAACAAGGGGTACAGACTCACACATCAAACACCAAGGGGTACACACTCACAATCAAACACAAAGGGGTACACACTCACAATCAAACACCAAGGGGTACAGACTCACACATCAAACACCAAGGGGTACAGACTAACACATCAAACACCAAGAGGTACAGACTCACACATCAAACACCAAGAGGTACAGACTCACACATCAAACAACAAGGGGTACAGACTCACACATCAAACACCAAGGGGTACAGACTCACACATCAAACACCAAGGGGTACAGACTTACACTTCAAACACCAAGGGGTACAGACTCACAATCAAACACCAAGAGGTACAGACTCACACATCAAACACCAAGGGGTACAGACTCACACATCAAACACCAAGGGGTACAGACTCACACATCAAACAACAAATGGTACAGACTCACACATCAAACACCAAGGGGTACAAACTCACAATCAAACACCAAGAGGTACAGACTCACACATCAAATACCAAGAGGTACAGACTCACACATCAAACAACAAGGGGTACAGACTCACACATCAAACACCAAGGGGTACACACTCACAATCAAACACCAAGGGGTACAGACTCACACATCAAACACCAAAGGGTACAGACTCACACATCAAACACCAAGGGGTACAGACTCACACATCAAACACCAAGGGGTACAGACTCACACATCAAACACCAAGGGGTACAGACTCACACATCAAACACGAAGGGGTACAGAGTCACACATCAAACACCAAAGGGTACAGACTCACACATCAAACACCAAGGGGTACAGACTCACACATCAAACACCAAAGGGTACGGACTCACACATCAAACACCAAGGGGTACAGACTCACACATCAAACACCAAGGGGTACAGACTCACACATGAAACACCAAGGGGTACAGACTCACAATCGAACACCAAGGGGTACAGACTCACACATCAAACACCAAGAGGTACAGACTCACACATCAAACACCAAGGGGTACAGACTCACACATCAAACACCAAGGGGTACAGACTCACACATCAAACACCAAGGGGTACAGACTCGCACATCAAACACAAAGGGGTACAGACTCACAATCAAACACCAAGAGGCACAGACTCACACATCAAACACCAAGGGGTACAGGCTCACACATCAAACACCAAGGGGTACAGACTCACACATCAAACACCAAAGGGTACAGACTCACACATCAAACACCAAGGGGTACAGACTCACACATCAAACACCAAGGGGTACAGACTCACACATCAAACACCAAGGGGTACACACTCACAATCAAACACCAAGGGGTACAGACTCACACATCAAACACCAAGAGGTACAGACTCACACATCAAACAACAAGGGGTACAGACTCACACATCAAACACCAAGGGGTACACACTCACAATCAAACACAAAGGGGTACACACTTACAATCAAACACCAAGGGGTACAGACTCACACATCAAACACCAAGGGGTACAGACTAACACATCAAACACCAAGAGGTACAGACTCACACATCAAACACCAAGAGGTACAGACTCACACATCAAACAACAAGGGGTACAGACTCACACATCAAACACCAAGGGGTACAGACTCACACATCAAACACCAAGGGGTACAGACTTACACTTCAAACACCAAGGGGTACAGACTCACAATCAAACACCAAGAGGTACAGACTCACACATCAAACACCAAGGGGTACAGACTCACACATCACACACCAAGGGGTACAGACTCACACATCAAACAACAAGGGGTACAGACTCACACATCAAAGACCAAGGGGTACAGACTCACACATCAAACACCAAGGGATACAGACTCACACATCAAACACCAAAAGGTACAGACTCACACATCAAACACCAAGGGGTACAGACTCACACATCAAACAACAAGGGGTACAGACTCACACATCAAACACCAAGGGGTACAGACTCACACATCAAACACCAAGAGGTACAGACTCACACATCAAACAACAAGGGATACAGAGTCACACATCAAACACCAAGGGGTACAGACTCACACATCAAACACCAAGAGGTACAGACTCACACATCAAACACCAAAGGGTACAGACTCACACATCAAACACCAAGGGGTACAAACTCACAATCAAACACCAAGAGGTACAGACTCACACATCAAACACCAAGGGGTACAGACTCATAATCAAACCCCAAGGGGCACAGACTCACACATCAAACACCAAGGGGTACAGACTCACACATCAAACACCAAGAGGTACAGACTCACAATCAAACCCCAAGAGGCACAGACTCACACATCAAACACCAAGGGGTACACACGCACTCATCAAACACCAAGGGGTACAGACTCACACATCAAACACCAAGGGGTACAGACCCACACATGACACACCAAGGGTAGAGACTCACACATCTAACACCAATGGGTACAGACTCACACATCAAACACCAAGGGGTACAGACTCACACATCAAACACCAAGGGGTACAGACTCACACATCAAACACCAAAGGGTACAGACTCACACATCAAACACCAAGGGGTACAGACTCACACATCAAACACCAAGGGGTACAGACTCACACATCAAACACCAAGGGGTACACACTCACAATCAAACACCAAGGGGTACAGACTCACACATCAAACACCAAGAGGTACAGACTCACACATCAAACAACAAGGGGTACAGACTCACACATCAAACACCAAGGGGTACACACTCACAATCAAACACAAAGGGGTACACACTCACAATCAAACACCAAGGGGTACAGACTCACACATCAAACACCAAGGGGTACAGACTAACACATCAAACACCAAGAGGTACAGACTCACACATCAAACACCAAGAGGTACAGACTCACACATCAAACAACAAGGGGTACAGACTCACACATCAAACACCAAGGGGTACAGACTCACACATCAAACACCAAGGGGTACAGACTTACACTTCAAACACCAAGGGGTACAGACTCACAATCAAACACCAAGAGGTACAGACTCACACATCAAACACCAAGGGGTACAGACTCACACATCAAACACCAAGGGGTACAGACTCACACATCAAACAACAAATGGTACAGACTCACACATCAAACACCAAGGGGTACAAACTCACAATCAAACACCAAGAGGTACAGACTCACACATCAAACACCAAGAGGTACAGACTCACACATCAAACAACAAGGGGTACAGACTCACACATCAAACACCAAGGGGTACACACTCACAATCAAACACCAAGGGGTACAGACTCACACATCAAACACCAAAGGGTACAGACTCACACATCAAACACCAAGGGGTACAGACCCACACATCAAACACCAAGGGGTACAGACTCACACATCAAACACCAAGGGGTACAGACTCACACATCAAACACGAAGGGGTACAGAGTCACACATCAAACACCAAAGGGTACAGACTCACACATCAAACACCAAGGGGTACAGACTCACACATCAAACACCAAAGGGTACGGACTCACACATCAAACACCAAGGGGTACAGACTCACACATCAAACACCAAGGGGTACAGACTCACACATGAAACACCAAGGGGTACAGACTCACAATCGAACACCAAGGGGTACAGACTCACACATCAAACACCAAGAGGTACAGACTCACACATCAAACACCAAGGGGTACAGACTCACACATCAAACACCAAGGGGTACAGACTCACACATCAAACACCAAGGGGTACAGACTCGCACATCAAACACAAAGGGGTACAGACTCACAATCAAACACCAAGAGGCACAGACTCACACATCAAACACCAAGGGGTACAGGCTCACACATCAAACACCAAGGGGTACAGACTCACACATCAAACACCAAAGGGTACAGACTCACACATCAAACACCAAGGGGTACAGACTCACACATCAAACACCAAGGGGTACAGACTCACACATCAAACACCAAGGGGTACACACTCACAATCAAACACCAAGGGGTACAGACTCACACATCAAACACCAAGAGGTACAGACTCACACATCAAACAACAAGGGGTACAGACTCACACATCAAACACCAAGGGGTACACACTCACAATCAAACACAAAGGGGTACACACTCACAATCAAACACCAAGGGGTACAGACTCACACATCAAACACCAAGGGGTACAGACTAACACATCAAACACCAAGAGGTACAGACTCACACATCAAACACCAAGAGGTACAGACTCACACATCAAACAACAAGGGGTACAGACTCACACATCAAACACCAAGGGGTACAGACTCACACATCAAACACCAAGGGGTACAGACTTACACTTCAAACACCAAGGGGTACAGACTCACAATCAAACACCAAGAGGTACAGACTCACACATCAAACACCAAGGGGTACAGACTCACACATCACACACCAAGGGGTACAGACTCACACATCAAACAACAAGGGGTACAGACTCACACATCAAAGACCAAGGGGTACAGACTCACACATCAAACACCAAGGGATACAGACTCACACATCAAACACCAAAAGGTACAGACTCACACATCAAACACCAAGGGGTACAGACTCACACATCAAACAACAAGGGGTACAGACTCACACATCAAACACCAAGGGGTACAGACTCACACATCAAACACCAAGAGGTACAGACTCACACATCAAACAACAAGGGATACAGACTCACACATCAAACACCAAGGGGTACAGACTCACACATCAAACACCAAGAGGTACAGACTCACACATCAAACACCAAAGGGTACAGACTCACACATCAAACACCAAGGGGTACAGACTCACACATCAAACAACAAGGGGTACAGACTCACACATCAAACACCAAGGGGTACAAACTCACAATCAAACACCAAGAGGTACAGACTCACACATCAAACACCAAGGGGTACAGACTCATAATCAAACCCCAAGGGGCACAGACTCACACATCAAACACCAAGGGGTACAGACTCACACATCAAACACCAAGAGGTACAGACTCACAATCAAACCCCAAGAGGCACAGACTCACACATCAAACACCAAGGGGTACACACTCACTCATCAAACACCAAGGGGTACAGACTCACACATCAAACACCAAGGGGTACAGACCCACACATCACACACCAAGGGTAGAGACTCACACATCTAACACCAAAGGGTACAGACTCACACATCAAACACCAAGGGGTACAGACTCACACATCAAACACCAAGGGGTACAGACTCACACATCAAACACCAAAGGGTACAGACTCACACATCAAACACCAAGGGGTACAGACTCACACATCAAACACCAAGGGGTACAGACTCACACATCAAACACCAAGAGGTACAGACTCACACATCAAACACCAAGGGGTACAGACTCACACATCAAACACCAAGGGGTACAGACTCACACATCAAACACCAAGGGGTACAGACTCGCACATCAAACACAAAGGGGTACAGACTCACAATCAAACACCAAGAGGCACAGACTCACACATCAAACACCAAGGGGTACAGACTCACACATCAAACACCAAGGGGTACAGACTCACACATCAAACACCAAGGGGTACAGACTCACACATCAAACACCAAGGGGTACAGACTCACACATCAAACAACAAATGGTACAGACTCACACATCAAACACCAAGGGGTACAAACTCACAATCAAACACCAAGAGGTACAGACTCACACATCAAACACCAAGAGGTACAGACTCACACATCAAACAACAAGGGGTACAGACTCACACATCAAACACCAAGGGGTACACACTCACAATCAAACACCAAGGGGTACAGACTCACACATCAAACACCAAAGGGTACAGACTCACACATCAAACACCAAGGGGTACAGACTCACACATCAAACACCAAGGGGTACAGACTCACACATCAAACACCAAGGGGTACAGACTCACACATCAAACACGAAGGGGTACAGACTCACACATCAAACACCAAAGGGTACAGACTCACACATCAAACACCAAGGGGTACAGACTCACACATCAAACACCAAAGGGTACGGACTCACACATCAAACACCAAGGGGTACAGACTCACACATCAAACACCAAGGGGTACAGACTCACACATGAAACACCAAGGGGTACAGACTCACAATCGAACACCAAGGGGTACAGACTCACACATCAAACACCAAGAGGTACAGACTCACACATCAAACACCAAGGGGTACAGACTCACACATCAAACACCAAGGGGTACAGACTCACACATCAAACACCAAGGGGTACAGACTCGCACATCAAACACAAAGGGGTACAGACTCACAATCAAACACCAAGAGGCACAGACTCACACATCAAACACCAAGGGGTACACACTCACAATCAAACACAAAGGGGTACACACTCACAATCAAACACCAAGGGGTACAGACTCACACATCAAACACCAAGGGGTACAGACTAACACATCAAACACCAAGAGGTACAGACTCGCACATCAAACACCAAGAGGTACAGACTCACACATCAAACAACAAGGGGTACAGACTCACACATCAAACACCAAGGGGTACAGACTCACACATCAAACACCAAGGGGTACAGACTTACACTTCAAACACCAAGGGGTACAGACTCACAATCAAACACCAAGAGGTACAGACTCACACATCAAACACCAAGGGGTACAGACTCACACATCAAACACCAAGGGGTACAGACTCACACATCAAACAACAAGGGGTACAGACTCACACATCAAAGACCAAGGGGTACAGACTCACACATCAAACACCAAGGGATACAGACTCACACATCAAACACCAAAAGGTACAGACTCACACATCAAACACCAAGGGGTACAGACTCACACATCAAACAACAAGGGGTACAGACTCACACATCAAACACCAAGGGGTACAGACTCACACATCAAACACCAAGAGGTACAGACTCACACATCAAACAACAAGGGGTACAGACTCACACATCAAACACCAAGGGGTACAGACTCACACATCAAACACCAAGAGGTACAGACTCACACATCAAACACCAAAGGGTACAGACTCACACATCAAACACCAAGGGGTACAGACTCACACATCAAACAACAAGGGGTACAGACTCACACATCAAACACCAAGGGGTACAAACTCACAATCAAACACCAAGAGGTACAGACTCACACATCAAACACCAAGGGGTACAGACTCATAATCAAACCCCAAGGGGCACAAACTCACACATCAAACACCAAGGGGTACAGACTCACACATCAAACACCAAGAGGTACAGACTCACAATCAAACCCTAAGAGGCACAGACTCACACATCAAACACCAAGGGGTACGCACTCACTCATCAAACACCAAGGTGTACAGACTCACACATCAAACACCAAGGGGTACAGACCCACACATCACACACCAAGGGTAGAGACTCACACATCTAACACCAAAGGGTACAGACTCACACATCAAACTCCAAGGGGTACAGACTCACACATTAAACACCAAGGGTACAGACTCACACATCACACACCAAGGGTACAGACTCACACATCACACACCAAGGGTACAGACTCACACATCAAACACCAAGGGGTACAGACTCACACATCAAACACCAAGGGGTACAGACTCACACATCGAACACCAAGGGGTACAGACTCACACATCAAACACCAAGGGGTACAGACTCACACATCAAACACCAAGGGGTACAGACTCACACATCAAACACCAAGGGGTACAGTTATGCGAGTTCACCCATGACACCATTCCTTACACATTCAGCGTACATTCAGTGCATTCTTGGTGAAGCCAGCTGATCCGAACATCGACTGCTATGAACTGCTGATCGACATTCAACGCATCCGACCGCCAGTACATCAACATAACGGTCAGTGTTTGTGAAATGTGTGTACGCCATTCCTATTACATTATTGGATTATCCATGTTTACAATGACATTACGAAATCATCGCATTCTGTCTAAACAATGGATTTCAAAAGATTCCTGGCTTTGGATATAATATTGCAAGATAGTTTTGCATTCTCATAATTTCATCCGAAGAATGTTGATAAGTATGTCTGGTCAGTTTGCTGGTTGCAATGTGTCTCTCACTGTTTATCCGGGGACATCGCTATTCCGTTCGGACGGTACAGGCCGGAGAGCACCACCCGGGCACCCTTGTCGTCATGGTAACCCACGGTGCCCCATCGCATTTGGAAGGCGTCCTCTGGTACGATGCCTCCCGGGCGATAAAAGAGGAAGTTTGTGAAGTAGAACTTGTCCGTGTCTACGAGGACCAGGTCGTTCAGCCTGTAGAGCGGGCGGAGAGGTGGGAGTCACGTCTTGTACACTCGCTTGAGACACTTTGTGATAATACTGACATGCGCATTAATTGATACATGAATACATAATTTGTTTTCTAGCTGCCACGAAAAATCGAAGAGTATTCCAGCCCTATGCTAAGTCACCAATAAGCCAGGCGGCATAGTTCAAGTTTTAGAGAGCATGTCAAGAGCACCATTGATATTAAGTGATTATCTTATTCACGGAAAGGCTAATATTGTATTCCAATTGATGTATTTTATGTCTTTAACCTGTTCACGCCCTGGTCGCTGGCGAGCTGATGAAATGAAATGAAATTGTTGTGCGCACAATGGGTAAACTGGTCGAAGGAACCTCCCTGGACGACGAGGGAAGACGATGAAGGAAGCTATCGAAAAAACGTATCGACCTGAACATGACATGGCATGTTTCGGACTTTCCGACACACGGTGTAGTAGTTTACTTAATTACTTAATACTTATTGTAAAAAGACACATTTACATATGTAAATGGAAAGGGAAGACACCAAACCTCCAATTATGTCTTAGGGTTATAAAGTCCGATTATTTCACAGAGCGATGTATTGGGTACAGTAAGGGCGGATCCAGTTTGTGTAAATTTGATAGAAAGTGGGCCCACTCAGACCAATATTTGAATGATCAGTTTTATAGTTGACAGACATGGCGGAGAGCTCTGGGTCAGCTGTGACGTCCGCGGCTTAAAGTTGCATATCGAGCTCGTTCCCGCCCAAACTAAAGAGGTTAACATACAAATGAGAATCAGTCCTTCAATCTCCAAAATTTCCTTTGTCTGTATTTCATGCATGCCAGACTGCCAAATGGAGTCTCTCAACCTTGCCGTGATATCACTTTACCACAGGTTTTCAACTTAGTTGAACTTACTTACAACAATACCCACCTGCATTGGTAATCTCGTGCTAGACTAAGGGGACATCTGGTCATAGCTATATTCAGCCCATGACAACATATCTCCCCCTGTCCATGTCCCTTAACCTACGTGGATCAGTGATCCAATGCTAAACTAAGGGGACACTTGGGCATGGCTGTATTTAGCCCGGTGACAGCATGTCCCCCTCCCCCTCCCCAAGTCCTTAAACTTAACCCACATAGATTGGTAATTCCGTGCTAAGCTAAGGGGACACCTGATCATGGGTGTATTTAACCCGTGACATCATGTCCCCCTTCCTTCCCAGATCCCTTAACCCATATAGATAGGTAGTCTCGTGCTAGACTAAGGGGACATCTGGTCATAGCTATATTCAGCCCATGGCAACATGTCCCTCCCTGCCCATGTCCCTTAACCCACCTGGATCTGTAATCCAATGCTAAACTCAGGGGACAGTTAGTCATGGCTGTATTTTAACTCGTGACAGCATGGTGATATTATTTTAACCCTTGCCAGTTTGTTCCCCGTCTCCCCATGTCCTTTAGCACACCTGGATCGGTAATCCAGTGCTAAGCTGAGGCGACACCCGGTCATAGGTATATTCTGCCCATGACAATGTGTCCCCCATAACTAGTGCCCTCCTCCGCGCGTATACGCGAACTGCAGTGAGGGCACGCTGTCATGGGGCGACGGCTGGTCATGTTACACCGGGATAGACACGTTTGCCATATCACAGCCTAAGCGGCAATGTTTATTAGGTTTCTGAATTTATAGAATGAAATAATCGGGGTTTCTGCGAATTGTTATATATATGTCGCCGGAACTTAGTTTTGGCGGGAAAGAGCTCAATATGCAACTTTAATAATCACACTTACATTCTGAAATTCTTGTCATCAAATGTGGCCAGGTGATGGAGATCTTTCGCTTTATCGTCGAACAGAAACTTTTCCACGACGGACACCGTGGGCCGATGACTGACGATGTAAACATACGTCTCGTCTAAAATGCGCAATGCGCAATTGCAAAGAGTCGCTGATAGAAGGGTGGCAAAGAGCTGTTCCGTTTTGTTAAACACCACCATAATGGCCCATTACGGTTTCACCTTCCATGTTAGAGCTCACGAAGGGATTATTATAGTAAATGTCAGGCCTGAGTCATACGTGAGCTATGCTGAATCAATGGTTCGCCCGAACATGGAAGAACGACCTAATTGCGGAAGTTATGTTACTTCAGCATTTAGTCACCTTCTTCGGAATCCTTCCACACGTAGAGGCCGTGCGGATTGAAGGTCAGCCAGTCAAGGTCACCCTTAAGGCTCAAGGCCACAGCTTCTGACGTAGGGTCTGTGACGTCATACAGGAATACGTTGGGGAAGCGACCAGGATGTTTGCCAACGAACTGCAGCCCCTGAAGTCACAATATTGTAAAGTTCAACATAGGCTGGGAGTTCATGCAAAGCTAAGTCGATGCCAAGTGTTCGTTGCCATTCGGCATAATATTTCATGCCAAATTCTGAACTTTTCGTTTTGTTTCAATCCGAGTCCGGATATTGTCAGAATACATATTTTCGGAGGCTTCCTCGGTCGTTCAAACATGAGGACATTGTTCAGGAACATATCTTTCATTCATTCGCTGGATATCTTACTGGTGAGATAATAACTCGTCTGTTAACCATCCGCTGGATATCTTACCGATGAGATAATAACCCGTCTGTCGTCTATTCGCTGGATATCTTCCGATCCATTCACTGTGTGACGCAACCGGAAACAGAAACATACATTAATATACCCATGATTATAACATCCGACAAATACTGGATGGAGAATGTTTTCGATTCGTGTTATGATAAAACTACCATTTAACGAGTTTATGAATCACAGGGGTGGCAGAAACGTTTCCATTTAATGTACTGAATTATATATGGGATCAGCAATGGATGAATTTAGTATCTTCAATAGTTTTCATAATGTGGGGTAGCCGTATTAAGGCAGTGTGCTACATTGAAAAATTTTGGGTAAACAAATTTGAATTTTTCACCAGATACATCTTTTTATATGCTTATTACAACGCATTAATAAAAAAAAGGCTACTTTTTTAAAAATTTGAGGTAGAAGCACCCCACCCCCCCTACATTTTAACATGGCTGCTTATGGGAATTTTGGGTATTTTCACATACTTGTTATTTAAAAAAAAACAATACTGTAAAACATTTTTGCGCAAGGAGTACTTTGTCATATACTTGCAAGAATCATGCTACAATACTAATGATAGATTTTCAGGCTAGTTTTTTTTTGCAATGTGAGCTTGAACCGTCCCACCCAAACCACCTATGGAAACACAGCATCGTCACTCAAGGAATTTCGGGGTATAAAACAGCAAAACAAATCGCCAAATGTCCTGATAATTTTTGTCAAAATTTCCTGTTATGTACATTGCATTAATATTGAGATTTCTAAACGTAAAAATGCTCGCAAAGCTAAGACGTTTATTTAGCAGAAACATGGCTCCGAAGGAGATTTTCCCACCAAAATAAAGACATTTATTATTTACATTATTGTATCTAAATACATAATCAGCGGTACACAAGCAGTGACAAGTTGCGGTGTAATAGAGCCAAGCAAACGGATGCCATGTACCTATGCCCGGGATGCGGTAACAGGGCCCCGGGTGGTGCTTGTACACGCTCTTGTGCAGGCCCAGCAAGATACTGAAATAGACCAAAGACACCACGTGACACGTCAGGAAGGCGCTGATTGGGTTCATTTCAGACAGAGACATATGTCACATCAGAAATCTGTCACCTTTTCAGATACACCATTATACAAACGTTCGCACTGAAGGCAGTGAACCAGTCATGAGACGAATACTAACAAACTTCGTTTGTTTTACGATACATCTATATATGTGTTTACAGTATTAACAATTGCAAGTGGAAATGTAATGTGTTGTGGCCCAGCGACAGCTGCAAGATGGAGCCGCCTCAGTCTTTGTTTGGATCTCCCACTCTCTCTGCATGCCTGCGGCACCCGCATGTGTCACGGACAAGCGTAACTCTTGGTAATAAGACGGAACCGATTGTCGGTGAAGAGCGTTACGCTTTGTGATGGGACGGAGCCATGTGTTGGAGACAAGCGTCACTCTTTGTAATAGGACGCGGCCTTGTGTCGGTGACAGGCGTTATTTTTATCGTGGTGGAAAGGAGCCATGTATCGGTGACAAGCGTTACTCATTGTGATGGGACGGAGCCATGTGTCGGTGACAAGCGTTACTCTTAGTGGTGGAAAGGAGCCGTGTATCGGTGACAAGCGTTACTCTTAGTGGTGGGACGGAGCTATGTGGCGGTGACAAGCGTTACTCTTAGTGGTGGAAAGGAGCCATGTATCGGTGACAAGCGTTACTCTTAGTGGTGGAAAGGAGCCATGTATCGGTGACAAGCGTTACTCTTTGTGCTGGGACGGAGCCATGTATCGGTGACAAGCGTTACTCTTTGTGATGGGACGGAGCTATATGTCGGTGACAAGCGTTACTCTTAGTGGTGGATGGGTCAAGCGTTGGGTGAAATATTGTACATTGTAGATTGACACACGTGACAGATATGCACACGTGGAGCTCGAACCCCGCACCTTCGGCCTAGGGATGTTGACACATGATATATATCAGCGCAGTCCCGTACATTGGTAAAGGAATCTTTCTAACACGTCAATGAATAAGGAGGCCAAGCCGCAGATCAACAGGTCGTGGGTTCGCGCCCTGGTACCTGAAACGAGAATCTTTTATTTCATGGATCGCTTGATATACGCACATGAATCTGATGATCCGCAAAGCGACAGTCGCCAGAAAGACTCCCTGCAGAAATCGGCGCCACATGGCGGTGACCGCTCCGCACCGACCTCCGTCAGCCCTGGCGTCCCTGCTCAACTCCTGCTGGGCCCTGGCCGCCCTTGGTCCGCCCGAGCTCCGCCACTGCCTCGCCTGATCCGCCTACTCCAGCCAATGCTAACGGCAGCTCCTGTCACCACTGAACGGCAGTGCGTTCATACCATAACTTGGACAAAGTGTGTCAAATACTCGTCAACTACCACTGGTACAAACAGGCAAGATGTAGCACGGTGTGGGATTGTGTCAGGGTTACCGATCGGCTGGGTGACTGAGCGAATGACGCGGCCCACCTTTAGCACGGGGGCCGGGGCACCACCCACAGCTAAAGGTAGACACAGATAAGGGGAAGCCCGCCTAATGACCAAGCGTGAGGCCCCCACTTATTACGAGCAGGCTGCCCTGGCGTAGCGGGTTGTTATCAGCCGGTCCGGGTCAGATTGTTATCACCTGGTATAATGGTAGAGTACAGCAACAGGTTTGTCGGTTGGAGGGGAGCGTATTGTCTGGTCAGGGAGTGAGCGGGCTGGGGTTCGGTATGTGTGTGTGTGTGTGTGTGTGTGTGTGTGGAGTGGGGGGGGCACACACTTCAATGGCAGATTACGCGGGTTTATCACACAGGTATCACACGCGCATTCCCGGTCCACAGGGTTGTGGCTAGCGACTCCACCGTTACCATTGGCCACATAGCGGGGCTCACATTGTTAGTTACCGTAGTTGCTCGATTAAGCAAATGCAAAAAATATGGCCGCTATTTTGAAAAACTTGAAAGATTTCCAAACTGCCAACAAGTGTTGCCAGGTTACTAAGGGTCACAGAAGCTTTGTGAAAAACGGTATATCTGTAGGTTTGCCGTTTATTACGTACGGGGCATAACAAGGGGCTATACACCATGATAATGTATTATGATCATATTGAATTGTTCACATCTCTGCAAGTTTCTGCAATATTTACTTAGGGTATCCTCCAGAACAACCACGCAGGCGTGTTAGGTGAATGCGGCCGTCATTCTATATCTGTCCTATGTTATCAACAAGTTATATCATTTTGGTTAAAACTACTTTATATCATTACGCGAGACGGATCGATCCCATAGACTGGCAGATTATGTTATACAAAATGGACGCAAACGGGAGAGAAATTGGACGACTCTTGTGAAGCGTATTTTATTCAGGTACCGATTTGGACACGTTTATATGTCACAAATTGTCGGCGATGCATAACTCTTTATGTCAGAATTTTACAACAAAGATGAAGATATTGTTAACAACAGGACTGGTCGAGCGGTTTCCCCTACGCTTGATACATATGCGACATACACGAGTCTGTTCGAAAGAAAGAAGTATTTTACTGATGTACCCATACCAAAACATCATGTAGATAATGCCAAATGTAGATGTTCAAGTCACAAACTTGCCATTGAAACAAGAAGATATGAACACGTCGCAAGGTGTGACCGCATATGTATATAGTGTAATACAAATGGCCTCAGTTATATGAAAGGTGAATATCAGGTACTTTGAGTCTTTAACGTATATAATAACCTTGAAACTAAATTCTTAAACTATGCATCCTATTGCACTGGGTAAACATTTATAAATAATGGAAACAGTGATATCTGTCAAGCTAACAGTACTACGAAACGTTATCTACCAGACAACACTCTCCGAGTTATATTCTCAAGACTGGAAGTTAACTTAAGGCCAGAAATACGAAAGAAACGTTACCTTTCCATATTAAGGACCTACATAGCAAAACTAATTGGGTCACTAAAGTAGGAGTTATTCTGAAATCAAGAGTGATGCTAAAACGTTTGATGCTCTTCTGGAATCACAGAGGTATCTCTGTTGCATAAAGCTAAGGACTTGAAATCGCACTTTTAAAATGTAGATGTTGCCATCACCGCTTGGCTGTTTTCCTAACATAACTATTTGTTGCTTGCATACTATCTGCAGCATGAAGCAGAGAGACATAATCAAATATAATCAAGGCACTGGCTATGCAACACGCAGCAGGCCATAGCATCCAATCGTATCTTGTATCTATACCTTCAACAGGAATCAGACAAAAACTCCACCCGCATGCATCATTGTAGCTATCTCTACAGCACTACAGTGATCAATGCAATTACATGCTTCATTGCATCTGAATCTATATATTATTGAAGGTGTCTGCAGTAGGCAGCAGACAAATACAACCAATTGTAATATGCATTTGTGTCAGCAGTAGGAGAAGCCAGCAGATGTGTCATTGCACATGTGTCTCCGATAGCAGGCAGCAGGCCAGTATAGCCAGATGTATCAATGTATCTGTGTTTTCAGCAGCACACAGCGGGTCAGCATAACCAGATGTATCAATGTATCTGTGTCTTCAGCAGCGCACAGCAGGCCAGTATAAATAGGTGCATCAATGTATCTGTGTTTCCAGCAGCAGGAAGCAGGTCAACATAACCACATGTGCCATTGCATCCGTCTCTCCGGTAGCAGGCAGCAGGCCAGTATAAGCAGATGTATCAATGTATCTGTGTCTCCAGTAGCAGGCCAGTATAAGCAGATGTATCAAGGTATCTGTGTTTCCAGCAGCACACAGCATGTCAATATAACCAGATGTGTCAATATATCTGTGTTTCCAACAGCACACAGCAGGTCAATATAACCAGATGTATCAATGTATCTGTGTCTCCAGTAGCAGGCCTGTATAACCAGATGTATCAATGTATCTGTGTCTCCAGTAGCAGGCCAGTATAACCAGATGCATCAATGTATCTGTGTTTCCATCAACACACAGCAGGTCAATATAACCAGATGTGTCAATGTATATGTGTTTCCAGTAGCACGCAGCAGGCCAATATAACCAGATGTATCAATGTATCTGTGTCTCCAGCAGCACGCAGCGAGTCGGTATAACCAGATGTATCAATGTATCTGTGTCTCCAGCAGCACGCAGCAGGTCAGTATAACCAGATGTGAGAAGATGCCCGTGGCGTGGCGTGAGGGGGTTCCTGATGCCGGGCCTCCAGGTAAGGAAGCCTCCACCTCGTCCGAATCAATCACATGAATACCTGAAACATACAACCGAGACAAAATGTAAGTACGCTGGACTCACACAGCCCAATCGGTACAGCGATCGCACTATCATTTCAATGTGGGACCGGATATGCACATACAGAACTTAATTAAATCGGGCAATTTCTACTCCAGCTAATGCCTTTCGAATTAATGTTTGCAATATATTTATGATAAATTCGACATTTTGCGTCCCTGTTCTGCTCGGTAGGGCAAGTTTTCAATTTTACGATTGAAAGTTTCCAGATCGTAGTAAAATGACATCCTGGTTACTCAGTCTCTATTGAGTATTCACAATCATGTGGCTAAATGCTCACCTACCACATTCACCCATGATTTTACCCGGGGGCTTCATAGCTACCCCTACACCTATGGCTGGGTACTCACCTCTCTGCACCATATCCTCCACGCTACCTCAACACCTATGGTTGGGTACTCCCCTCTCTTTCCCATATCCTCCACGCTACCTTTACACCTATGGCTGGGTACTCACTTCTCTGCACCATATCCTCCACGATACCTCAACAACTATGGCTGGGTACTCACCTCTCTGCACCATATCCTCCACGCTACTCCTACACCTATGGCTGGGTACTCACCTCTCTGCACCATATCCTCCACGCTACCTCAACACCTATGGCTGGGTACTCACCTCTCTGCACCATATCCTCCACGCTACCTCAACACCTATGGCTGGGTACTCACCTCTCTGCACCATATCCTCCACGCTACCTCAACACCTATGGCTGGGTACTCACCTCTCTGCACCATATGCTCCACGCTACCTCAACACCTATGGCGGAGTACTCACCTCTCTGCACAGTATCCTCCACGCTACCTCAACACCTATGGCTGGGTACTCACCTCTCTGCACCATATCCTCCACGCTACCTTTACACCTATGGCTGGGTACTCACCTCTCTGCACCAAATCCCCCACGCTACTCCTACACCTATAGCTGGGTACTCACCTCTTTGCACCATGTCATCCACGCTACCCCTAAAACTATGGCTGGGTACTCACCTCTCTGCACAATATCCTCAACGCTACCCCTACACCCATGGCTGGGTACTCACCTCTCTTTACCATATCCTCCACGCTACCTCAACACCTATGGCGGAGTACTCACCTCTCTGCACAGTATCCTCCACGCTACCTCAACACCTATGGCTGGGTATTCACCTCTCTGCACCATATCCTCCACGCTACCTGTACACCTATGGCTGAGTACTCACCTCTCTGCACCACATCCTTCACGCTACCCTCACACCTATGGCTGGGTACTCACCTCTCTGCACCATATCCTCCACGCTACCTGTACACCTATGGCTGAGTACTCACCTCTCTGCACCATATCCTCCACGCTACCTTTACACCTATGGCTGAGTACTCACCTCTCTGCACCATATCCTCCATGCTACCTTTACACCAATGGCCGGGTACTCACCTCTTTGCACCATATCCTCCACGCTACCTTTACACCTATGGCTGGGTACTCACCTCTCTGCACTATATCATCCACGCTACCTCTACACCTATGGCTGGGTACTCACCTCTCTGCACCATATCCTCCTCACTACCCCTACACCTATGGCTGGGTACTCACCTCTCTGCACGATATTCTCCACGCTACACTACGCCTATGGCTGGGAACTCACCTCTCTGCACCATATCCTCCACGCTACCTCAACACCTATGGCTGGGTACTCACCTCTCTGCACCATATCCTCCACGCTACCTTTACACCTATGGCTGGGTACTCACCTCTCTGCACCATATCCTCCACGCTACCTTTACACCTATGGCTGGGTACTCACCTCTCTGCACCAAATCCCCCACGCTACTCCTACACCTATAGCTGGGTACTCACCTCTCTGCACCATGTCATCCACGCTACCCCTAAAACTATGGCTGGGTACTCACCTCTCTGCACAATATCCTCAACGCTACCCCTACACCCATGGCTGGGTACTCACCTCTCTTTACCATATCTTCCACGCTACCTCAACACCTATGGCTGAGTACTCACCTCTCTTTACCAAATGCTCCACGCTACCTCAACACCTATGGCGGAGTACTCACCTCTCTGCACAGTATCCTCCACGCTACCTCAACACCTATGGCTGGGTACTCACCTCTCTGCACCATATCCTCCACGCTACCTGTACACCTATGGCTGAGTACTCACCTCTCTGCACCACATCCTTCACGCTACCCTCACACCTATGGCTGGGTACTCACCTCTCTGCACCATATCCTCCACGCTACCTGTACACCTATGGCTGAGTACTCACCTCTCTGCACCATATCCTCCACGCTACCTTTACACCTATGGCTGAGTACTCACCTCTCTGCACCATATCCTCCATGCTACCTTTACACCAATGGCCGGGTACTCACCTCTTTGCACCATATCCTCCACGCTACCTTTACACCTATGGCTGGGTACTCACCTCTCTGCACCATATCATCCACGCTACCTCTACACCTATGGCTGGGTACTCACCTCTCTGCACCATATCCTCCTCGCTACCCCTACACCTATGGCTGGGTACTCACCTCTCTGCACGATATTCTCCACGCTACACTACGCCTATGGCTGGGAACTCACCTCTCTGCACCATATCCTCCACGCTACTTCAACACCTATGGCTGGGCACTCACCTCTCTGCACCATGTCATCCATGCTACCTTTACACCTATGGCTGAGTACTCACCTCTCTGCACCATATCCTCCACGCTACCTTTACACCTATGGCTGAGTACTCACCTCTCTGCACTATATCCTCCACGCTACCCTCACAACTATGGCTTGGTACTCACCTCTCTGCACCATATCCTCCACGGCAGCCGCTGATGTGTCCGCCGCCACCCCTCGAGTCGCATCCAGCACCACAAAGGTCTCGTATCCTTGACACGACGGAGAAATAGAAACTCTTAACCTAACTCCTTAATCTTATTTTCAGAAATACACGTAGTAGCGTAATGCGTATGGAAGGAGTAAGAGATCTACTTGATCTCGAGAAGCCTAAGAAGTTTAAAATTCTTAGGGACACTCACGTTTTACATTTGTGTTGTGTACCATATGAGTAGTATGCTCATAAAAAAAAATCAATGTAATCAATTAAAACATAGGCATTTAATAGATGAAGAAACCAGAAAAGTGCTCCCTCAAGCAATGTTTACGGTGGCTCATCTTGGTCAACATAGCTTTCCACGTGTGGCCACAACTCTGTTGAACATATGATGACCGTATGACAATACATTGCAAACACCTTATTATTTCAAGTGGGATTTCTTAAGCAATTGGGATTTGAGTGAAATGTTTTCATGTTTAAAATCTGGCCCGTGTCACTTATTTCCATTGGGTTTCTCATATTCTTTGAGACCCGGGCCTTGTTATCAAGGCCTGGGTCGGTGTGAGTCTTCAGGAAAAGCTGTAAATACGCCGACCCGGGCCTTGATATCAAGGCCCGGGTCAGAAGATCGAGATGCGTTTCGGAGCCAAAATGTATCCAGCCCAAGCCACTTCACCTCTCTTCAGGTGGCCTGTCGCTATCAGCTTATTAAGTTAAGTACCACCACCCTTCCGCCTCGCTCCCCGTCGGTGTACGTGCGACCTGGATAACTGTCGAACACTTGCAGCTATCGTTGTCAAACTTTGCCAACAGATGCCAGAAGTCTAATCTCAGGTCAAGTTTGTTGCCGGGTAAAAGCGGTCAAACGTCAACGTCACGGTGACGTCATATGTCCAAAACACATTTCCCCGTCTATCTCGCTTAATATTACAGCTAGAAACATGACATTTTACGTAAGAACAATAGTTTTCACGCTACAGGCTCTGAAAATTTCAAAATTTTCCACAATTTTTTTTTTCTTTAAATCTCCATGTGATTGACACGAGACTTTGCAGGGACATTAAGGGTTCCACTCAAGTACCATAGGTCAAAAATCATCCCGATCGGACAGTTATTTTTTGTTTCCATGGCAACGCAAAAATTGCCCAATGGTAAAAGATAGGACATTTTTGAAATTTACTAAGAGCTCAAAACATAGACACCTATAAGCCACGTGACTTATCTTTGACACAACGATTATTTAAAGTCGTATCTTAAAATTGGTTATATTTCAGCAACCTGGGTCAAGGGTCAAGGTCGTGACCTTGACTATTGTAAATGTCGAGTGCTTGAAAACTAAGACACCTGAGCACCAAACTTGTCCTGTTGGATAGAGGTGATGTAGCTTATGCCAAATCCGATCTCAACTTGAAGCCAGAGCGCGCAACGTAACGGTGCCAAAGCGCCTGGAAGTTGAGGGTTAGAACCCGACTTTTTCAATTTTTAATTAGGACATTATATTAGGACCTTATATTGAAAATTTACTAAAATCGGACTGGTGGTTATCACGTAACGGCTCATTTCAATTTAAAATTAACGAAATTCACGGTGTCCGCAATATTGACCGTACAAACTTGAAAATGATATAGGACACTGCGGAATTGTATCGCCCGTCAGGGAATATGGTTAAAATTCGCCGTGTTAACACTTGCGTAAATCGACTAAAATACCATTGCAATGGTAAACTAACTATACGACGTTTCTGTTCGCCTCACGCGACCCCCATCCCCCCATCTCCCGCCGCCCCCACCCCGGGCTTCTCCATGCCCGCCGATACACACACACATTCTGGCTTTGATGCGCTTCACTGGCGTTCATTTGGTACGACTGGGAGAGAGGTGGAGGGGGGAAGGGATCTTACGACCGGGCGCTTTGGACCAAAACAGTTCCAGGGTCGGAGCCAGACATCCTGGAAAAGGGGGTGCCGGGTTCGAGTAATGGCCTAGCTTTTTGGTTTCCATAAGTTGAATGGTATAAATGTCGGCCCTAAAAGGGGGGGCCAGGGCCGAGTCGAATATAAGCCTTCGTCCAACTATTCGGCGCCGGGAACTGATCGATCTATTTGTCACCGTGAAGTAAACAGATAAAATATTTATTCCCGCAAATAGACCTACTATCGGAGCAAACCATGCTAAATCACTAAAGGTAGCTCCCAGTAAACATGACATCACCGGGCCAGTGCCGGCTGACAATGGCCTGGAAGCGGCAACGCCGGCAAGTGTTAGCCGGCGCTGCCGACGTCGGGCCAGCGTCGGACCAGTCACGTGTCGCCAACCGCTCATCTGCTGGGCTGATGTCGGGCGAGTGACGGCAAGCGCGTGCACGTGAAGCAGAATATGACTATAACACAAATGGCGATGTAGCGGTTTACGGAACGTTTGGCTAATCTCCAGATAGAAAGTGCCTCCAGCTGAACGTTTGACATCCTCGAAATATCAAAAATCATTAGTTTTAATCAATCTGAGGGATATATGAACACTTGCGTCTGATAATGCGCCGCTGCCGACACTATTTAAATTTCGTTTGGGGTTGAAGTAAATCTGACTGTTCGTTGCGCTTCACTTTATACGTCATCTTGTTACTTTTCACTTCGAATGTGACATTTCGGTGTGTATATGTTTTATTGATTTGAAAACAGAGGGGTCCGCCCCCCCCCCCCAACTATGTTTGGAATGTGGATGCGCGTTTTGACGCAAAATGTAGATCTACCCATTTTTTAGGTGTGCTCAAAATACACATGAACCTAATTTATTTTTTCTTAGTGTGAAGGCCCGTTTTAGTGTCAATTGAACTCCAGATCACGTATGCCTCCCCCTCCCCTCTTTCCCATGTTGTGCTACCCTCCCCTCTATAGTGGGTGTAATATCCCTCATCCCAGATACCCCTCTGGGGTACCCCCACCCCCCCAACCCCCATTTAACTTCATGGATCTGCCTTTGTTGAGTATCGATTTCACGTCGCTTCTGATTACAAATATGTGGCTTTTAGATCCTGATCAACTAATGCGTCCAAGTCTAAGACTTAATATACTTAATATAGCCCACGTACATGTGAGGCCATGTGAGGTAAAACTCCTTGGTCGCAGTGTGGCCGTGTCGTTCCGTCAGGGTTTACGACAGCCTTCAAGTAATACAAAGCGTGCCATAACGTACAACTATCAGAAGATAACTCCACGGCAAAGGGATAAACCAAACCAAGGATAGTGTATAATAGGATAGCCAACTCTGCATTTCGCGCGGTGATACGCCGTTCGCAGCGCCATCTATGAGAGACCGTGTTAGAAATGTCAACATGTCGGCGAGAGGCTGGAAGACCGGCGGGCAGCTTCGTGCCACCACTTGATGCACAAATTGCCCAGTAAAGAAGCCAGCATCTGGATTTTGGGGATTTTCGAAGGACCAAGAGAGGTAAGCAAATGTTTGAAATTCTGTAACAGGTTATTCGCTTTCATGTTGGTGTAAACTTTGCCTGAGCGATAAAGAGAGATGGTACTCACTACGATGGCCAGCCCACAGGCGCCGGAGATCGACTGACACAGGCCGGGGGGGGGGGGACCGCCTACGCGGTGCGCGACCCCCCCCCCCCCCCCCCGGCCTGTGTCAGTCGATCTGCGGCGCCTGTGGGCCAGCCTGAATGTTCATACGGTACAGTCTTAATTGACACTTGCATCAGACTGTCAAACTGTAACGTCTGAACATTCAGGCTATATGATGGCTGGCCTGGGAGACATAACCGGGCCATTGTTCCAAGCAGTTTCAGACTAAGGCCCAGTAAGGAAACATAAAAACAAGTAGTCACTATTAACTGATTGACCAATAAGCTTACTAGCTAATTATCACACTTCCTAATTGGTTTTCATTGGCAGATCCAATAGCGGGTGGGGCTACGAGGGCTACCAGCTGCCGGGCAGTACAGGGTGGTTGGGTTGCCAGATCACCCAGGTGACAATGAATTAAAAAGGATAACTCCCAGTATACATAGGACGGGTGGATACATGATATAAATTAGCCATTTCCCAATCCATGGTTATTTAATATTAAGATTCCTAGTTCACGATTAATGAAAACCTTTGATCACGATGGTCGTTTATTTACTACTCCAATCCCCTTGCTCCCCCGCCCCTGCCCCGCCTCCTACCAGGGCAGACGGTGGAAACCCTAGATTTCTGAAAACATAATTAGGCCTAGATGGACCATTTTTTTCCTTTGGTTAAGATATAATAATTAGTTTTAGTCATAATCAGTATGGTGAGTCCTGGATACTCATAGTTCTGGATGGAAATACATTTAATCCATTTTAAATGTGGTGTGGCGCAAGGTTGTATAATATACGGACCACTGTATTACTGGTATTTGTTGGTAACTTGTTATTTATCTTATATTTCAGGTAAATGGGTAATCAGTCTGCAGCGTGAGGATCTGCTGAAAAGGGACAGCGATTGTCTTCACAAGAGCTGTGTGGTCTGCTCAAACTCTGCTTAAGGACTCCATATTGAAAAATATTCATGAAGGAAAGCCTGAGATGACAGTGCCAACATTTTGGTGATGAATAAAACTTGACATTGTCAGCATTAGTATTTCAAAGCATTTTATATTATATAAATCATGTAAAAACAGATTTTATTGTATGAACTGTATTGTAAAATAAAACAATCAATATACTGACATTAACATTCCTAGGTTAAGCAATCAATTATGTCTAATGTTGTGTGTCATATTTACAATGTATAATATAAATAATATAACATAAATATATATAAATATAGATATATGGATTAATCGCTGTTTATTGTCATAACTCGATACTGTATTGTGCTGGCTATCTTTGTTAATTACACTATATGTGCATATAACAATTTTTATCACCTGACAAAATGTGACGTCATCATTGACATATAGTTCTGTCAATTGCTGAAATGTTCCCACACAGTTATGTTCCATCAGCTTAATTAGAACTATTCCTTATCATGCAAGAATAAATAGTTTAGACTCAAGCGCATTTAACAATGAGATGATATGTACAAGGCAATATGTAGTGTACATGACCTGAGACTTCAATGTACTGGGACTGTACATCCGTGTTTGAATGTTTATGTGATCAATTAAATGTGAATACCTAGAGCAAATCACTTGTTTATTTCTTACTTTGTTACAGTTATTACAGTATTTAATTTTACAATATTTTCCTGTTATAACTTGAAAACATCAAGTTATTTGCAATTGTCTGATTTTGTTCGAAAGATTTGATTCTTTTTGAAAAATATAGGCTATTTTGAATTATTCCAACATATTCTTGTTTTACGTTGTTCAGCTGGTCAAACTTCAAAAGTGTGCTAAAAAATAAATTTCTTGGACTTTTTGCTATTTAAAAAAAATATATATATATTGGTGGCCATCTTGAAAAATGGCGGCAATTTTGTCTTATTCCAATGAATTCTTATTTTGCGTTGTTCACCAGGTAAAACTGCAAAAGGACAAATTCGTAGAATAATATCTTGGAACTATTATGTTATAGACTTTCTTTGGTTATCTTGGCATCATCTTGAAAATGGCGGCCATTTTGAAATATCTGACCTGAGTCCATAGTCCAATTTTTCCGTACCTCAAACTCTACAAGTGTACCAAATTTGGTTCTTTTACCACAAGAGTACAATACATTGCAGGACCGCCGCGGGTACTAGTACATAACTCAGAAAGAATAGCAAAACCACCGGCCCCCCCTTCGCCGTTCCCCCACCACCCCACCGCCACCAACCCTCACAGGGAGGAGGTGAAGATGCACGACGGCCTCTGCACCCGAATTTCTGCCCTACCAGATTTTACCGATCCCGGCTTTCCCGCCCCATCAAATCCGGTTGCGCAAAATCACAATCAGAACGATATCTTATCCGCCCCCCCTCCCCCACCCCTGGCACCCGTCCCCCACCCAAGACCCCCGGTGCAGCTCGGTAACCCCACCAAAGACAAACCTTCTACAAAATCCACACCCTACGAGGATCTTGAAGCTATTGTTAAATTTACACAAACGTTTCTGTTGATACGATACCGTTCAGGATTCGGCGCTACCATTCAACCACGTGCTTTTGTTTACATTCTAATACGGTATTTCCTAGGTGGCGCCTCGGTTTGTTTTGTCACAATTGGCCCATAGGGGAAGTTCACAGTTGGGCATCCTATTATACACTATCCTTGACCAAACTAAAGAACTTGTTAAGACGAAAATCTACGATTTTTGTCTTATGTCGGTGTGTTCGGTTTGTTATGGCGAAAATCGCCATCATGTGAATCTGCTCTGTTTGTGTGTGTGTGTGTGTCTGTCTGTCGACACGATAACTGTCGAACACTTGCAGCTATCGTTGTCGAACTTCGCCAACAGATGCCAGAAGTCTAATTTCAGGTTAAGTTCGTTGCCGGGTGAAATCGGTCAAACGTCAACGTCACGGTGACGTCATACGTCCAAAACACATTTCTCAGTCTAACTCGCTTAATATTACAGCTAGAAACACGAGATTAATTTCTATATTCTCAGCTCCTCAATATCTTTCTCGTTATTGTTTTTCAGATTTACATAGAAGCAATAATTTTTACGCTAACGGCTTTTTAAAATTTTACAATTTTCCACACCATTTTTTTTTTCAATCTCAAAGCGATTGTCACGAGACTTTGCAGGGACATTAAAGGTACCACTCAGGTACCTTATCAATTATGTGCCAGAAGAATGCAATCGGACGGTTACTTTTTGTTTCCATAGCAACGCAAATATGGCCCAATGGTAAAGCTACTTTACCATGAGCCAAAAACATAGAAACCGATAATCTTTGACACATCTTTGACACAAACATTACTAACGGTCGTATCTTAAAATTGATTACATTACAGCAACCTGGGTCAAGGGTCAAGGCCGCGTCCTTGACTATTATAAATGTTGAGTGCTCGGTTGTGGCTAAAAAACTAAAAGACATCTGAGCACCAAACTTGCCCTGGTGGATAGGGGTGACGTATCTTATGCCAAATCCAATCTCAGCTCGAACCCGGAGTGCGCAACGTAACGGTGCCAGAGCGCCTGGAAGTTGGAGGTTCGAACCCGACTTTTTCAATTTTTAAGCCATCGCCTTCCAACATTTACCACAGACTGGGTCATAAATTAGGACCTTATGTTTAAAATTTTACTACAATCGGAGTGGTGGTTATCACGTAACGGGTCATTTCAATTTAAAATTCACGGAATTCACGGTGCCCTCAATATTGACCGTACAAACTTGAAAATGATATAGGACCCTGAGGAATTGTATCGCCCTTCAGGGAAAAATATGGCTAAAATTCGCCGTGTTAACACTTTTGCGTAAATCGAATCGAATGGTAAAATACCATTGCAATAGTAAACTATACGGCGTTTCCGTTCGCCTAACGCGACCCCCATCCCCTCCACCTCCCGCCGCCCCCACCCCGGCCTTCTCCATGCCCACCAATACACACACGCATTTTGCCTTTGAGGCGCTTCACTGGCGCACACTCCTGCCCTTATCCACACCCACCCCCTACCTTACACCCCTACCCTGTGTATTGCTCATCGGGCCGCTGCCGTTCTGCTGCTTGCTGCATGATGCTCTTAACTTGAACCGAGAGCCGACCCCCCCCCCCTCCCCCCCCCCCCCACGCGGGACCCAACTGAGGTCGAGTTAACAGCGATTGCATCAGCATGGAAAGCTACGAAACGCTGTAATTCCCTTAATAATCGGCCCAGAAGATCCCGGTTTAAATTAAAATGTCTAGCAAGACGACACCCATGCATCAGTCGTGCGTCATCAGACGTATCTTAAGGTCGTAGCTTAAAATTGGTTATATTTCAGCAACCTGAGTCAAGGGTCAAGGTCGTGTCCTTGACTATTGTAAATTTAAAGTGCTCGGCTGTAGCTCGAAAACTAAACAACATCTGAGCACCAAACTTACCCTGGCGGATAGGGGTGACGTAGCTTATGTCAAATCCAATCACAGCTCGAACCCGGAGTGAGAAACATAACGGTGCCAGAGCGTCTGGAAATTGGGGGTTCGAATGCGACTTTTCAAATTTGCTGGAAATGTTTTCTTGCCTCTAAAGTTTCGGTTACTTTTTGGGACGCCTGGAAGCTGGGGGTTCGAACCCGACTTTTCCAATTTTCTGGATTTTTTTTCGTACCTCTAAAGTTTCGGTTACTTTTTGGGACTTCGGTTACATTTTGAGACTTCGGTTACATGTTTGAATTTGTGTCCGAACCTTGTTTCGAACACAAAGTAACTGAAGTCCCAAAGTAACCGAAACTTAGATGTATCATGGCCATTAGATGCATGCAGAATAAGGGCTCTGAGGTGTATCGAGATGTGCTATTCGTTTGAGCCGCGAAATTACTACACATGTATATGGTGCATTCTGTTTGCACCCAGGCATTGCACACAAGGAGCTCACTCTTCGTTATGACCCCTTCTTTGTCAATGTCATTCACTGAAATAGGTCACTGCAGCCATACACGTAATAAATAAAGCTTGCGTAGCTCGGCGGGCCGACGCCCCCAGGCCCGCCACGGTCTGCTTCCCCCCAAAAAACATTCCTTTTCACCCCTTTGTGCTGGGGCCATAAATTATAGGGCGCGGACGGCAAACGTCGGGCAACGGTTTGTGGTGAGGTATGTCAGTCAGTGAAATGGGTGCCTGGAGCGATACACGCAATAAATAAAGTTTTCCTAGCTCGGCGGTCCGACGCCCCCAAGCCGTCACGGTCTGCCTGCCCCCAAAGACATTCCTGTGTTCCTTTTGGAACAAGGTAAACGCCGCACGCGCAGTAGCAGCGCTACTGTCTGTTCAGCGGGTTAGCCCCACGGGGGGGCCTTCGGTGCGAGGCACCCACCAGGCTGTGGGAGACTTCAACGCAAGGATGGGGTGAGGGGGGGGGGGGAGTACCTGGCTGGGCGCCCACGCCAGGGAACTAGGCCGCGAGAGCCTCGTTACAGTCTGGAGCGGTCAGTCGAACGAGGCCAGCCTCGGTGTCCGAGCTCGCATGTGGAAACGAGGCCAGTCTCTGGATCGGCTCACTTCCGCCCTGCTCAGCGTGCGCTCTGGCAGCAGGTGTTTTGCTCTCCCATCCACCGCCCTTGTATAGAGTGGTCCACTCTGTCGTGGGCTTCAGTAGGCCCTACGTGCCTACTCATACTGATCTCGCCTTCGACGTTAGGCTCTCAGGTGACCAGAGCACTCAATGCGAGCGCTCTAACCCACTGAGCTATCGCTCCGGCCCCTTGTATGATCGGAGCATGGGGAGGTATTATGTGCACTAGTCACTAGTTATGGGCACGAGCGCTCACCTCCGTTGGCTACGATCTGTACTGTGTCAGTCAGTACACGGCCGCCCTATGTATAATACTGTACTGATTTTGGCCACCGGTGGTGAGGCTCGTGTTTATGGGGGGACACATTGTCATGGCTGAATATATCTTAAGGTACATGGGGAGGGAGGGGTGGGGGAGGATGTTGTCATGGGTCTAATATAGCTATGAGCAGGCATTCTCTTAGCTTAGCACGGAATTACCGATCTATGTCAGTTAAAGTACATGGGGAGGCGGGGGGTGGGGGGACATGCTGTCACGGGCTAAATGCAGCTATGACCGAGCGATCTATGTGGGTTGCAGCATGCCCCCCCCCCCGCCCATGTCCCTCAACCCACATAGATGGGTAATCTCGTGCTATAGTAAGGGGGCATCTGGTCATAGCTATGTTGAACCCATGGCAACAAGTCCCCCCATAACTAGTGTCCTCATTTGCACGTATAAATTAGAATCGCAGGAGGGACACGCTGTCGTGGCGGGATGGCGGTATTTCAACCCGTGACAGCATGTCCTCCCCACCTCCCAATATACCTTAAGATACATTCAGCCCATGACAATGTGTCCCCCAATAACTAGTGACCTCCTTTGCACGCATACATTAGTAATGGAGGGGGGACACGCTGTCATGGGGGGACGGCGGGTCATGTTACATCGTGACAGCATGCCCCTCCCCCTGCCCATGTCCCTGAACCCACTTAGATAGATAATTTCGTGCTAGAATAAAGGGGACATATTCAACCCATAACAACACGCCCCCCCCCCTCCCGGGGTCCCTTAACACACCTGGATGTGTGGTCCAATGCTAAACTAAGGGGACATCTGGTCATTGCTATAATTAACTCATGACAACATGTCCACCCCTCTCTATGTCCCTTAACCCACCTGGATCAGTGATTCAATGCTAAATTAAGGGGACACCTGGTCATGGCTGTATTTTAACCCGTGACAGCACGTCCCTCCCCACATCCCTTAACCCATATAGAACCGCAATCTCGAGCTAAACTAAGGGGACATTTGTCATAGCTATATTCAACCCATGAAAACATGTTCCCCCCTCCCGATGTCCCTTAACCCACCTGGATGTGTGGTCCAATGCTAAACCAAGGGGACATTTGGTCATGGTTGTATATTAACCCGTGACAGGATGTCCCCCCCCCCTCCCCATGTCCCTTAACCCACATAGATCGGTAATTCCGTGCTAAGCTAAGGGGACATCTGGTCATAGCTGTTATTAACCCATGACAGCATGTTCCCCCCTCTCTATGTCCCTTAACCCACCTGGATTAGTGATCCAATGCTAAATTAGGGGACAGCTGGTCATGGCTGTATTTTAACCCGTGATAGCATGTCCCCCGTCCCCCTCTTCCCATATCCCTTAACCCACATAGCTCGGTAATTCCGTGCTAAGCTAAGGGGAGACCTGGTCAGAGCCATATTAGGCCCATGACAACATGTCACCCCCCCTTCCCATATGTCCCTTAACCCACTTGGATCAACGATCCAATGCTATTCCAAGGGGACGCCTGGTCATGGCTGCATTTAGTCCGTGACAGCATGTACCCCCCACCCATCCCCATGTACCTTAAGATATATTCAGCCCATGACAATGTGTCCCCCCATAACTAGTGCCCTCATTTGCACGCATACCTTAGAATTGCAGGGGAGACACGCTGTCATGGAGGGACGGCTAGTCATGTTACACCGTGACAGCATGCCCCCCCCTGCCCATATCCCTTAACCCACTTAGATCGGTAATTTCGTGCTAGAATAAGGGGACATGTGGTCATAGCTATATTCAACCCATGACAACACGTCCCCCCCCCCTTGCCGGCGTCCCTTAACCCACCTGGATGTGTGGTCCAATGCTAAACTAATGGGACATTTGGTCATGGCTGTATATTAACCCGTGACAGGATGTCCCCCCCCCCTCCCCATGTCCCTTAACCCACATATATCGGTAAGTCCGTGCTAAGCTAAGGGGACATCTGGTCATAGCTATAATTAACCCATGACAACAAGTCCCCCCTCACTCTGTCCCTTAACCCACCTGGATCAGTGATACAATGCTGAACTAAGGGAACACCTGGTCATGGTTGTATTTTAACCCGTAACAGCATGTCCCCCCCCCTCTCCATGTCCCTTAACCCACGTAAATCGGTGATCTCATGCTAGACTAAAGGGACATCTGGTCATAGCTATATTCAATCCAGGACAACATGTCCCCTCGCCCCAGCCCCATCCCCATGTCC
This sequence comes from Arenicola marina, assembly GCA_964019135.1. Classification (NCBI taxonomy): domain Eukaryota; kingdom Metazoa; phylum Annelida; class Polychaeta; family Arenicolidae; genus Arenicola; species Arenicola marina. The sequence goes on from OZ025265.1 coordinate 10,015,702, forward strand.
CCTCAAGGTATATTCAGCCCATGACAATGTGTCCCTCCCATAACTAGTGACCTCCTCCGCGCGTATGCCCGAACTGCAAGGGGGACACGCTGTCATGGGGGGGCGGCTGGTCATGTTACACCGTCCCTTCCACGCTTACGACTGTCGACTGAACACCGACAGCAATATCTCTTATATATGCGCCGCGCGAGAATGAAACATCGAAACGATAGGAAGCGTATCTTAACACGGAAATGTAGCGCAATCGTTATCTAATGACGAAATAACATTACTGCACGTGAATAACCACAATGGTTATGCCGCTGACCTATGAGACCTTGATATGGATCTCTGGTTGTAGGGTTCCGGTGACTACTCTATTCACAAATCACAATGTATCCAGCCCAAGCCACTATACCTCTCGGCAGGTGGCGGGTCGTTATCAGCCTATTAGTTAAGCACCACCCCCTCCGCCCTGCTACCCCTCCCCTTTTACCCCGCACCACCACCCACAACATACCCTTCTTGACTTATCAGCCCACATTTTTCCCCAGACAGGAGACTGCGCGGACCCGGGCCTTGATATCAAGGCCCGGGTCGGCGTCCTTACAGTTTATAACGAATACTCACACCGACCCGGCCCTTGATATCAAGGCCCGGGTCTCAAAGAATATGAGAAACCCAATGGAAATATGTGACACGGGCCGGATTTGAAACCATGAAAACATTTCATTCAAATCCCAATTGCTTAAGAAATCCCACTTGAAATAATAAGGTGTTTGCAGTACTTCAGCGGCGGCGACCTAACCATGGTCGCCGTGGCCAGGGTCGCCGTGACCAGGGTCGCCGTGACCAGGGTCGCCGTGACCAGGGTCGCCGTGACCAGGGTCGCCGTGACCAGGGTCGCCGTGACCAGGGTCGCCGTGACCAGGGTCGCCGTGGCCAGGGTCGCGATTTAACCAGGGTCGCCGTGGCCAGGGTCGCCGTGACCAGGGTCGCCGTGGCCAGGGTCGCGATTTAACCAGGGTCGCGATTTAACCAGGGTCGCCGTGACCAGGGTCGCCGTGACCAGGGTCGCCGTGACCAGGGTCGCCGTGGCCTAGTAGGTAACACGTTTGCCTGTTGCGGCCGTTCGAATCCCTCCTGTGCCAAATTGTCTGTGCAGGCTACAAATCCCATATCTTTCCTCGCAAAGCGTATCGGGTTACTCCCAACGGACTTCCTGGCCCTTCTCATTGTTTCAATGTGGCATACAGAGGTTAAAGCATCATACTTAAACCAAGCAAGCAAGTGACTGATGAGTTTACGGTGAAAAGCAGTTTTTTATCGGGGTTATTGCGCACACGGCTGGCCATAGCCGCCTCACCGATGTCCTTGGCGTCCTTGGCGGTGTAGTAGACGCAGTAGTCCCGGGCCAGCCCCGTGATGTACACGTGTGTGATGCCCTGTGACGTCAGCAGGGCCCGCAGCTCCGTCTCGCTGAACCCACCGTTGTCGTAAAACGCCGAGTACGAGTCGAGCTGTAATGGTGAACGCTCAACGATAAACATTTTATATAAATAATGTGGAAATCAGAGACACTGAGAGAAACAAGGATGTGACACGCACGTTACACAGGATATATACTGCATTGCTACAGCTCAGATTGATGTGGATAGCTACGACAGGGGCGGATCCTACATTTTGAAAAAAGGAGGGCAGATGTATCAATTCAGTTTGAGTAGAGTTAAACAATCGTAGACATATTCAGTTGATTGAGGGCGAGAGTTAGCACCCCCTGTATCCTGCCGCTATGACTAGACGGCAGCAGATCAAGGAAAACCACGTGCGCCAGGAAGCCAAGAATATACTAACCCAGGGTAAAGCGCTGCAGCCGCTGCAGCCAACGATACATTAACCCAGGGCAAATAGTTAGAGTGCTTACGTCACAGCGGTTACCATTCCGGACGATGACGTCAGAGCTGCTGTCAACAATACACTAAACCCACGGTAAAGAGTTAGAGTGCTTACGTCACAGCGGTAACCCTTTTGGATGATGACGTCAGAGCCGGCGACGCTGACGTCAGGGTGTAGTGCGGCATCTGTCGTGTTTATGACGCAGTGGTCCGGCCAGAGGGTCTGGGTCAAGGTCACACCCACCTCCTGATCCGTGCAGTTTACCGCGTAGTCACTGGTCACGTCGCTTGTTTGACACAGACTTCCTGCAGAGTGATAACGACCAGGGCCAAGATTGATACTTAGCTGTACTTAACTGTACTTAGCTGTATTTAGCTGTACGCAAATCTACTTAGCGCTAAGTAAGACATTTTCAAAATGTTTTTTCCGGCAAAACACAGCTAAATACATCCCAATTTACCTCCCCAAAACAGCAAAGTACATACCATTTTGATAAAGAAGCATATAACAATTCTCAAACAAATATCATTACTGGATCATGAATGATGCTGGTGAAGCTATGACGAAAACGCACAAAATGGACTAGGAGTACATGCTTAAAGTTATTCAAATAGTTGTTTCCCGCCAAACATCTACCAAAGATCTACAATTAGTATTTTTTATGGCGTCATTTAAGCTACACGGATTTATTTCTGTCACTAAACATCATTGCCCGGTGGCTGTTTAGTATGCCTAAAGGCTATGCAATAAAACAAGGGACTATACACAACTAACTTCTCTGCAATGTTCAACATTCCATTTGAAGTCAATGTTACAATTCTGTTACACGTAAGTGCTAATCTTCTTTTTATACTATGGTAGAACTATATTATACTATGCTAATTTTTCATCAAATGCTTACTTGTAAATTGCCTGAAAAAAACATTGTTTTTGCTGTGTGCTAACTGGCCTGCTGACTGTTAATATATATAACCCTTCAAAAAAGTCCTGCATAAACAGTTTTTAGTCATATCTTGGGCATTCATGGAAAACTGTTTTCATTGCATGCAATGTATCAAGTTGAAGGTGCGTTATTCACCTCTTGAATGATACCAATAGTGTGAATTTCTGTCGAATGTGTAGTCAACCAGGAAATGTTGAAGGAAACTGGGGTGCTTCGTGACAAGTGCCGAATATATCTGTGGGGCAGTTTTAGTTCATTGGAAATGGTTATCATGCACATGTAACCTTTAAAGGTTTAAAGAGATCCAATTGTTGTTATATTTCAGTTGTCATATATATCTCATCGGCTCATATCATTTTATCATTGTCGGTCATTAGCACTAATGTATATTGTTGACTTTTACATACCGACGTTAAATAAAACTTTATCTTATCTTATCTTACCTCCGTCGTCATAGTGCAGCTCAATCTGAGACAGAGGCTCGTGACCCGGATGTTGAGAGGCAAAGGACACGTGATCCCGACAATGCCAGTCTTGCGTTAACACCACTAGGTGGAAGTGAGGCTCCAGCCTCGTTCTGAGGTCGTTAATGACCGGAATGACGTCTTCGCCATCGGGAACCTCCAGCGTCCCTCCCGGAGTAAAACAAGTCTGAACGTCGATTATGAGTAAAGCCACTCTGTCATCCAATCGGGAGGCAGTCACCAAAGACAACAGCGGGATCAGGCAAAGCACCACGCGGTGTCGGGGATCCATGGTGTGTTCTTCCCTCAGTAGTGACTCTCACTTCTATTGAGGTAACTCAGCTAGTCTGCTACAGTAACTGCTCGTTGTGTATCTACAACGGACAGAGAATGACGTACCACCCTCCAGTGATTCTTGGCCTTGATAAAAACACGTTATGTCCACACTGTCGTGCGGTGTGAGCCTGGGTATGAGAGGTTGAAGTGCTACCCCAGCGGTATGTCTATATTAATACTACTACTACAGATATGGCCTTGTACAAACATGCGTTGGACCTGGAACTAGCGCGCATACGAATGAAGATAATTCGTCATATAGAAGAAATCCAAAACGACGCAGAGCGAGGCCCGCCAGGCCTGCTGTATATCGCGCTAATGACCGTTCTAGAAACACCCGTATGAACAAGCATAGTGAAGTCGGTAGCGGACGTAATGGTGAGCCCGCCTCCAGAACCAAGGCAAGCCAGACACCGGAGATTTTATATAAACCACTCAATCAATTGCGACGCGAATTGTGTCAGCGAGAAAGTCTAAGCGCGAACTTCCCTGCAATGTACCTCATCACCCATGTACATGTTTCCATAACTACATTAACAAGCCAGTGAAATTTTAATAGAAATAAAGGTTTTGCTAGCAGGGATCGAGGGCCAGGGAGGTGACCCCATCGGCCGATCGAGACTGCCAGAAAGCGCGAGGTGAGAGAGTATGAGGGTCTGCAGCCCGTAGCCACACGAAATAAATGTTTGCTTGGGTGGCTGCATCGTGACAAACTAACCCGAAAGTTGAAGTCACGAAGTGGACCGATTTCAAGTAGAGCACTTCAGCATATATGTCAGTGGGTCAATTCAGATCTACATTGCACAACACCCACGGCAGCTCGTAAACAGCTAAGTTTACAGCTGTTGCAATTCTGAAATATCATTTCAGGTCAAATTTGCCGCATAGCGATTTTCTTCTATTTAATATCTGGGTGGCTCCAACGCCAGCCACCCAGCTTGGATTTTATTCCAAACCAAACCAAACTTCCAAACCAAGTGTGTACTTTTTTTAGTTATTCAATTTTGTTATTTTTTTTTCTTCCTGGACTTAATGTATACCAGCCATATTCTGTACACTTGGTTCGAATAAATGATATTTGACTTGACTTGAATATTAATATTGTAAGTATTCATGACATCAGCAAGATGCGAACATAGGCCATATCGCCTGGCAGCAGAGCTGTCTCAGTGGCACCAACCTAAGGATATTCAAACTGACATTTGGCAAATGTTGAGCCCGCATCCAGAGCCACAGTCCAGCGCACGGAGGCGTTCTGTGGTGTAATCGCCCTCTCCCTCCCTCAATGCCAATGCCGTCTCTTCGTGCCCTCTCTCTCTCTCTTCCTGGCTGCAAACCTCCATGCATCCCACACCCACCCGCGTCCGGAGCCATAGCCCAGAGCCATAGACCGGCGACCGAAGCTTGGAGCAATAGTCCAGAGCACAGAGCCATAGTCCAGCGCAGGGAGCCATAGTCTGCATCCGGACCTATAGCCCGAGCCCGGACCTGTAGTCCAACGCATGGAGCCATAGCCTGTACCCGAACCCATAGCCCGCGCCAGGAGCCGTAGTTTAACGCATGGCGCCATAGCCCGCGCTCGGAGCCATAGCCCGGAGCCATAGTCCGCACCGGAGCAATAGACCAGCGTGCGAAGCCATAGAGGGCGCCCAAAGCCATAATCTTGCGCATGGAGCCATAGCCCGGAGCCATAGCCCGGAGCCATAGCCCGGAGCCATAGCCCGGCGACCGGAGCCATAACCCGGAGCCTGGAGAACTAGGCCAGCACACGGAGCCATAAGCCGCGCCGGAGCCATAGCCCGCGCCCTGAACTACAAGACATCCATTTCAATAAATTAACCGTAAAGTGACTCACATGTGTAAATTTTACCTGCACCCTGCCGTGCCTAGCGTCCTATATATAGGACGCCCAAATTTGTTATGTTCAAATAACGAAAAAGCTTTCGGATTGCAGACATGTTTTTTATCCTTCTTGATAAAAATAAACGGCACGAGGGGATTATAATAAAACACCAGATATATTCTTGAATTTGGCGAGAAAAAAAATTACGGGATACCCGTTAGAAGGCTGGTTGCCAGGCTCGTTCCCAGTCCCAGGCTGGTTCCCAGGCTGGTTTCCGGGCTGGTTCCCAGCCAATAGTCCGGTTATGTGAAGCTCCTAATCCAGTCCAGGGAGCCGTACAATCTCTCCACGGCTTGGTCTGTCAGGGTCTGCGTGCGTCACTTGTGCCCGGGCTACTGACTTCCCATGCCTCCTGCTGGTTCCCTGCTCACCAGACTGGTCTCTTCAAGGCATTGCCGCTAAGTGGTGCCACCGTTAAGGCGAACCCATGAAACCGACCAGGCCATGGCCCCGGCCCGCGGAGTGGGCCAGGCGCCCCGTTTGTCATGCCACCGCGATGTGTAGGCCTACCACTGAGTGCATTCATGTGTCTGCTCCGGGGTCCCAGTGTCTGGACTTCTCTAAAGTAAATGTACTGTGGAGTGACCCATCTGTGCGAGGGAGCCTAATATAGGTATCTCCAAGCTGTGGAGTGGCTGCCGTTGGGCCGCACGACACTGTGCAAATACATGCACTACTACTATGTGCCGTGGTGTGTGGCGGGAGGTGAATGGGAAGTAAAGGACGGCCGCCTCATATGCAGCATTCACTGGTCGCGTGACGATTTAAACAGACAAGGTCCTTTGCTGAGCGTCTGATCTCGCAGAGGAGGATCCAGCGAGGGGGTTGGGGGGGGGGGGGGGCTGGCGACCCGGCCCCGGGCCCCCTTTTTTAGGGCCGAAATTTATATCAGTTAACATATAAAAACCTAAACGGGACCCCTGCCTATCCAGCATATCAGGATCCGCCCCCCCCCCCACCCCATCTGGATTTTCTGGACCCGCCCCTGCCACGTGACCCCAGACGTGATCGAAGGCTTCATAAATTACCATCTCGATGTCAAATATGACACGTCAACACGAAACGGGAAGCAAATCCAGCGTCCGCAAGGGAGATAAGCCAGATTGAGGCGCTCGATGTAGGATGTCAAGATATAATGATTTGGATTTCCCCATGTTCCCATGTACACGTCTGGAGCAATAACCATCTGAGTAACAGTTGGTTTATTCGATGTGCAGTTGAAATGAAGTTAAAGTTACATATCAAGTTGCTATTTTTTTATGTCGATTTGGCGCACAACACAAACCTAAGGCATTAAGGTTCATAAAAAAACATTTAACACCTACCATATCCCGCTCCAACTATCTGCCCCTGACCAAGAATAATCCACTTTCTTGAATTTTCCCTGCATAAAGATCAAAACTTGTGCCTGTGGCGAAACAACGTTAACGTGTGCACATGTTGTATACCGATTTCACCGACAGGTGGCGCTCTATCCCACCGGGGCGACAAAATGTGAATGGATAAATGCAGTTGCACAAGATTCGCGGACGCCTTTTTACGCCGGAATTCCTCAGCACGGCCAAATATTGACATATACCTGCGTAACGTAACAAGGTAGGTCAATACTGACTCAGAACTGCACAATACGTAGATCATTCAACAAAATAGAATCAAGTGAACCATATAAACCAGGTCCTTAACTACTGCAAAGCCATAGCAGTTCACCATTTCAAACTGTCAAAATGTCAGTGGGACCGATCAGAGGCAGTCACGACAATATAAGTGTTATGTAGAAGTGCGTTCTTAATGTTTCCATATGACAGTCGTTAATGTATGAGCGCATTCTGACTGTTGCATTGTAACCATCGTTAGGAAATAGGACAAAGTTAATGCCAAATATTACAATTTGTGAAATATGAACCTAATAAAGGTCTGGACACGTTCTTGAATAAATTGTAGATTAGTGTGGCTATGATGATTAAAATACATTATAGTTCAGAAGGTTAACAAAGGGTATGGCTTTACCTTCGATATCTAGTCTTTTCTCCTACTGCCATTCCATGCATTGAACACATATTTACAGTTGTTTTCATTTGTTTTACTTTCGAGGTTAGCTTGTTGTGGATGTCGTTATTTGTATTATCAAGCGTGGAAGTGCCAACATGTGACATGATACGAATTCTCTCACAGTCATTGTTCATCGAGATAAGACTTAGATCTATAATATAGTAAGGCTGACATACAAGGATACAAAGACATGTTCCACTGTCCTTCCATTCAATAACTTTTCTCCATATTTACTCTCAAGTGACTATGCAAGGGCTAGAAGAGACCGGTTAGTAAGCATTTACCCTGTATGGCTTGTGATGTCTAATCTACCTGTCTACATGCCTACATGTGTCGTGGGCATAGCGCATGGGACGACGGCAGGGACAAAACAGCACATAAAACCACCACTTAATATATCTTGTCTTTCTAATAAGTACATTACGCATACAGTAACAACATAAATACACAAGTTTTTCTCAAAATAATCACTCTAGCAATGGTGACCTTCATTGATACAAGTGAATCTTATTTATTAATAAAAAACAAATAATGCATACAATTGCCTATTACATAAAAGTTAAATCAAATAGCATTCCACAAATAACACAACATGTTATTCAAGACAGTTCATTGGTGCTTCTCAGATGGGAACGTGTGGTCCTCTTGTGTATGACGTCATCAAACTTGGTACATCGCTGGCCTTTCGGCATATATTTCAAAAAGATAACACTAAGTATCAATATTTCACAATGGACCTTGAAATTGGGAAATTGTTACATCAGCAGCTTCACCTTTATTTTAGGTTTTATTTTGGATCACATTGCATGCAGCACGGTAATGGTCATGCGTACTACAATGGTATATCATATATGGAATGAACGGGTCCATCGCACGTTCTATCGACGGATCCATGATTTCAGAAGAATATCACTCTATCCAAGTTCTACTTTGCAATTTACTTTTGCCTGGGCAGCGCCCCAAACAGGCCCCGGATGTGAAAGGTGGAAAACGTGTGCACATAGGGCACCAGCGATTCCGCTAACTGCGTGAATATTATGAAAAGCCAAGTCATCTTTTGCCGGTCAAGACCGGAAGCAAACACGAACACAATCTGCATGGAAACCAAGACAACCAGAGAAGCGACGCTGAATATTCCGTTAGCGAGGCACACCAATTTGGCGGCTGACCTCCTTTGGTTTCCGGTCGACCTGGGCACCGTGGTCCGGGTCATGGCCGCGAGGACCAGACCATACATGGCGGTCATGGCCGCGTACAAGGCCACGTTAAGGACAATGAACATGGCGGCGGTCATCCTCCAGCCCGCCTCAGCCCGTCCAGCGGCCGGAAGCACCAGGCACACGTCGTTCGGCCGGACGGACGCATCCACTTCATAGAGCCACGTGGGCAGGTTACTGACCGTCGCCATGGTCACCGGGATGATGCCCAGCAAGACCATGTGAGTTCTTAGCGATAATGTGAATCTCTTCAGCGGTCGGCACACCGCCAACATCCGCTCCACGGAGTAGAGCAGCTGCCAAAACACGTGTAACTGGAACAAGGCAATAAGCATCGTACCGAGACCTCGGCAATACAAGCTGGTGACCCACGGACTGATGCTGTAGATATACAAAGCTCCGAAATACATATCGAGTGACCCCAGAGCAAGGACACAGATGCCATGCGTGCATATTATTGTACTTAGAACCCTTAAGCAGTTTGCAGACTTGCCTCTCGTCTCTGGTGATGCAATGAGCGTCGCTAAAGACAGGGCATTCGACAAGAGGTTAAATACAGTTACAACCCAGAGAAGAATTTCTGAGCACGTTACCATTTCGTGCCCACATACTACATCATTAGGAACAAAGCAGCATTGGTCCCACTTATCTGTGACAACAAATATCAACTTCGTCAGCTTGGTAAACGTGTTTCTGTGCAGAAGGATACCCGGGTTGTATTTCATGTCCAGCCACCGTAAACTGTCCTCTAGACCGCAAAATATGTCTTGATCCAAGTCGTACAGACCGTTCACAGACAGATTCAACCCTGTCAGAGATGCCATGCCATCGAAAGAACAGCCGGAGATACTGGTGATCTGCTGATGACTCAGATCCAACGTGGTTACCATCAGTAGACCGCTGAATCCCTGCCTGCTGACACTGCTTATCACATTGCCGGTGATATCGACAGACAGAAGTCGAACCAGACCGTCGAAGGAGCCTGTAGATATGGCCTGTATTCGGTTATTGCTCAATGACAGCCGAATCAGTGACGTCAACCAGCGAAAGGCGTTCTTGACAAGCAGCTGGATACCATTGCTCGCTAGGTCTAGTATTAACAGGGATTCGTGTTGTCTAAAAGTTGTCTCTGTAAGTCGGAGAGCATTCTGACTGAAGTCCAATAGTTTCATTGTAAGCGGTCGGGTCGGGATGTTAGAAAGGCGACGTGAGCGACACGAGACCGCCAGACCGACGCAGTGACACTGTGTGGCGCACGCGTCGCCCCTGAAGGCCGAGAACTCGTCGTCACGGGACAGGGCGCAGTCGGCCGCGTCGTCATGAATACGCTTTGGGTGAACGCAGATGTTGTCAGTTTTGCACTTGAGGAGTCCCGGACAGGACAACGCCTCGCAGTTTGCCTCGTCCTCGCCGTGGGGACAGTCCGTCTGACCGTCACACACGTAATGGGTAGGCACGCAGTACCCGAGGGGACACTTGAACATCCCGGAGCACGCGTGATCCATGCATTCCGACAGGTGGGCCCCGTTCCTGCAGTGCCGGCTTCCATAGTGTGAGTGAGGTCGCTCGTGCACGCACAGTGTCTCCATGGGGTAGCACACGGCGCCGAAACCTTTGACGCACGGCGTGAAGCCTGGACGAAGGCAGCGAGAGGCACGGCCCGTGTCTGCTGATACTGTGGACTGAGACGTGTAGAACTGCAGCAGTTCCTCCTCGTCTTCTTGTCCCAGACAGTCTGGCACCAGGTCATTGACCATGTCCCGAGATAGGATGTCACCATCATTGCAGAGGAAATCAGAGGAGTCACCATCCGACGTCTCGCTTCCGATGTTCGCAATCAAAGTCCGTGGAATGGTAGCATTAGCACCAGCCACGTGTATCCGTGGAGCAGGAATGACGTAAGGAGAGCATAGCGACTCGTCCTCCCCGGCGGGACAGTCCTCCTGGCCGTCACACAGCCTGGAGGCCGGCAGACACTGCCCGGAGGCCTCGCAGTGGAAGTACAGGCGTCCACAGGAACACTTGCCCGGGTAACACGACCTGAAGCAATCTGCGTCAGTGAAGTCGCTTGTGTTTACCTTTGTCGTGTCGAAGGCACACGCCAGTGAGCACCCCGCCTCGTCCGATCCATCCGGACATTCCCAGTGGCCGTCGCAGGTATAATGGGCCAGGATACAGGTGCCGTCTGCACAGGGGTGGTGGCCCTGGAGACAGTCGCTGGTCTCCGACACGGCGCGAGTCTCACAAGTCACGTACCGGGCCGCGCCAGCCTGAGGCACCGAGCCGCACGAGTGGACGCCTTGCTGCACCACTTGGGGTGTCAGGTTCATGTTCTTGTCACTTATCATCACATCGACGCACGCTCTGCCGCCCAGCGTGGCAAAGAACCTGTCGCTCTCGGGGTCTTGCATTAATAATCGTAACACCTCCAATGTGTATGTCAGGGAGTCGTGTTCGTCGGCGATGTTTAAAACGTGGCCCCCGAGCCTCTCGCACGCTTCACCTATCGCCAACCCATCCCCACCCGTCGACACTGTCGCCATGGTGATACACTGACGTCCGATCAATACCCATGCCCCTGTCCGTGGACACTGAAGAGTGGACACGTTTCCTAGGGGCGAGGAGGGTAGGGGTGGGGCACCGTTGAGTTTCTCTTCAGCGAAGTCGTCACTCGTCATGCGACGTTGACATATCGGCCACACATACCGGAAGTGCATAGAGCAGGGGACGGCCGTCCAGGCCAGGCTGACCAAGGACAGGACAGTAATGGAGGTGCAGGATTGGTCTGGGTCGCCTCCCCAGTGAGGCTGCAGCAGTCGTGACTCCCGGGCAGCCGTAGAACTGTATGTCCAGTAATTCCAATAGGGACCAGGACGTTTGGTTTCGCGCTCCGGGAGAAAGGCCCCGGTGTTGGGGTGGGACCACGCCTGATACACCAGCGCCGATCGCTTGAGCCATCTGGGCAGACCTGTCTGATATCAGAAGATGCAACAAGTCAGCTATATAGTTACCCTGCAATGACCTTGACGCTCCCAGTACTCGGGGGCCCATCTAGAGTGAAAGCGTACTGTCAAATGCAGAGGGCGGGGAGGGGGGGGGGGGGTTAAATAATGCAATGGTTAAATATAAATGCAAAGAAAATCTAATTGACTAGATGAGAGATACACGTCACACAAAACAGATTTGCTAAATCCCGCAGTAGGCGAAAAGATCATTTGTTCGAGGTCGTTTTTTAAGGTTTGATGCCGTTTTGATCTCGATATCTCGAAAAGAGTTAATCAGAGACACACGCTTGACCAAATTTGGAGTGTGCCTTAGTTGCCACAATCTAATAAACATATATTTAAAGTCTTTGTTACTGAAATTAAATGAGAAATACGCAAACATGTGATTTTAACATATGACATCACAGCGACGTTATGACGTAAGACATGCCGACCGAAGAGAAATGGTGCAAGGTTTGTTGTCTGGACTCTGTGTTACAGATCCTAAACAGTGTAAGCCGCGCAGTACAAGAGCCACACGAGCATCACGCACGTCACTTATACTTTAACATGGGACGTCATTGACGGAGGCGACCTCTCACTGTGCAAGACTGAGCAATCGCAGTCAAATTACACAGTAGCCGATAAGAAAGAAAACCCTTTGCGCTGAGAATTTAGAAGAAGGTAGCTGCACGTGAACTGGGATACTACTGGACATTGTACATTTCACTAGATGCGTACGGTGAGTCAGTCTGAGAACCTTCTCGCCAGTACCGCCCTCCATTGTTGGGAGGCGTTGTAGTTTAAGCCGGAGAAAGGACTCAATGGCGAGATGGTCCAAGACCTGTAGTTCGGGTTCTATATCCATCGAACCGCGTCCTTCTTCATTACAGAATACGAAGGTGGAAAATTACACAGAATACATACATACATAATACATAGCGCGCACAGGGTGTGCTATTTAGGCTTGCCGTACAATAGTGAGATTAAAAATATATGGCAAACCTGCTTTTCAATAATACAAGTGCAGAATAAATTGCACGAAGATGGCTGCACCCTAATGATTGCAGTATAAGGCTTATTTTCGTTGCTTGTTACGATCTGTCGTTAAGTAAGCATGCGCGACTCTGGTGTACGGATAAGCGAAGACTTCAGTCAGCGAGTTCGGGACGCGCGAAAGGCCCTGTATCCCAAGATGAAAGAAGCACGGGAACAAGGTAAACGCGCAAGTATGCGCTATGATAAACTGTTTATTGACAATGACATGTACATAGTTGATATGAACAATAAGGTCATCCCTAAACCAAAAGAATAGGACCCTGGCCAACGGCCCACATTGCGATTAGAAACGTCTCGACTAAGATTTGTATGTTGGAATGTGCACGGATTACAAGATTCAAGAGCTAACCCGTGTTTCGAGTCGTATTTGAAGAACTTTGAAATTATAACTTTACTTGAAACGTGGAGTAATGCTGGCACAGACTTTGAGGGATTTCTCCCGGAATATGAACGTTTTGTGATGCACGGCATTAAAAGATCAAAATTTGGAAGAACACCTGGTGGAATATGTGTCTTTGTGAAACGAACAATCAGCCAACACGTAAACCATTTATGCTCAACGGACTATGCGATATATTTGCGTCTTTCCAAGGTCACATTAAATACAACAAAAGAAATTATCCTAGGGTGTGTATACATACCCAGCGAAGGATCCACTTTCTACGATGACCGCGAGGAAACAGATGGTGTTCTACAATTTAAACAGCATCTGGCGGACATGACCACTGATTACGACGATACCGATGTTTTTCTTGCTGGAGACTTTAATGCCCGTACGGGGAACAAACCGGACTACATAGAAGACGATGATATCACGCACATCCCAAACTCAGACTGGTATGTATCGGATTACTTCAATACCCCACGTAGGTCAAGAGACAGTGACAACCCGGTTAACAGCTTTGGTTATTCCCTGTTGGATCTGTGCAAGGAACATAGTGTACATATGTTGAATGGTAGAGGTGAAGCAGATCTAGAAGGCGAGTTCACGTTCTGTTCTTCCAGTGGACAAAGTCTGGTAGACTATATGTTGGCCTCAACTGGTCTTTTTGCCTCAGTTACTGACTTCCGCGTGGATTCGGAGGACAGTTCAGATCATTTTCCAATTACATGTACATTCCTCGGCGCAACACCGACCCCGTCGCGTCCTGGCCCAAGCGAAACAGAGCCTGCTATTACATATCGCTGGGACCCAGCCAAGGCCGACGACTTCAACAGGTTTCTGCGCGACGAGAGCAGCGCCGGGCTGCTTGAAAAGTACGCCACCGTCCTCAAAGACGGCAAAGTCTCGGAAGCCACTGATATCATCACAAACACTATACAGCGAGCTGCTGCCACAATGAAACGTCCACCGCCTCGTAAAAGACCGGAGGAAAGAACCAGACCGGACTGGTGGGATAGCGACTGCGATGCTGCTAAAAGGCAAAAACTCTCGTCTTTATCATGTTACAGAGACACTCGCTGCAACACAGACCTTGAGAGATACCAATGTGTTAAGCGGGAAAACGTATGTGCTAGCAAGAAAGCATCGCGCGAGAGAGATCTTTGCAATAAACTATGTAGTGTGAGTAGTGACACAACTTTGCTATGGAAATTCGTTAAAACTTTCAAACATAAGGAAAATGTATCTCGATGTATATCACCTGCGGTATGGTACGAACATTTTAGCGCATTACTCAATAACGCACCGGATTCCACATCTGAGTTCGACAATGAGGTTGCGCAAAAACTAGAATGCCACAGCACTGGCTGTCACGATTGCTCACAGAACAGCCCAAATATATTAAATTATGACATTACACCGGAGGAGATAGAGCAGGTTGTTAGCAGCCTTCCAAATGGAAAAGCGGCCGGGCCCGATGGTCTTGTCTATGAAATGATGAAATGTTCGTTAGATGTTCTACTGAATCATTTATGCAACCTCTTCAATACCATTCTGACCACGGGTGAATTTCCAGACAGCTGGTGTAAGGCGTTAATCAGTCCGATCCTGAAGGCTGGAGCAAAAACTATCGCTCTTGTCTGTCTTAGGAAAATTATTTACCAAAATTCTTGCTAACAGATTATGTGAATGGTCAGAAATTAACAATAATGTTAACGAAAGTCAAGGTGCTTACCGCAAAGGAAGGTCAACGTGGGATAATATATTTACTCTATACGCTATAGCGCAGAAATACCTCAGTAAGAAAGGAGGACGCTTTTACTGCGCCTTCATAGACTTTAGTAAAGCATTCGATTCGGTACCTCACGCAAAGCTGTTTTATACTCTCATTACACAAGGTGTTCATGGAAAGTGTCTTAACGTATTGAAATCGCTCTACTCTAAACTGAAGTCCTGTGTAAAGACACCAGAAGGCCTTACCAACTACTTCGACTGTCACATTGGAACAAGGCAAGGTTGTATGATCAGTCCCTTTCTTTTTATTCTGTACATCAAAGAACTAGACGAAGTTTGTAAAGAACAAGGGTGTCAAGCAATATTTATAGATGAAGGGTTCCCGCAAGTGTTCATGCTCATGTACGCAGATGACATATCCTTAATTAACGATACTGTGGGAAGACTCCAGAAACAACTTGATGCGTTAAGTCACTTTTGTCAATTATATCAGTTAAAGGTAAACCTCTCTAAAACCAAAATCATAGTTTTCAGAAATGGTGGTATCTTACGTAAAAACGAAAAATGGTATTTTGATGGTCAACCGGTAGATACGGTCACATACTATAAGTATTTGGGTATTTTGTACTCTTCATCTCTGAAATGGACAGTGGCACTGAACACACTTGCAAAACAATCTGATAAAGCCCTTTTTTCCTTAAGGCACTGAGGAAGCAATGTGGCGATGTGCCAGTTACGGTCAGTCTGGAACTGTTCGACAAAATGATTCTGCCAATTCTTTTATATGGTTCTGAAGTATGGGGGTATGAAAAAAGACCTCAAATAGAGAAATGCCAAATAAGGTTTCTGAAATATGTTTTGTGTTTGCCATCTAGAACCCCCGACATAGCTGTTTTGGGAGAATGCGGCAGGAAACCATTAAATGTATTATATATGACAAGGTGTCTAAAATTCTGGTTAAAAATTTTGAACCAAGATAATAGATTAACTAGAAGCTCGTATATAATGTTATATAATCTGGATTTAGCCGGCAAAGTCACGTGGGCGACGGGAATAAGAAAATTGCTGTTTAGATATGGTTTCGGCCATGTGTGGATCGCACAAGAAGTCGGAAATGTCGATATGTTTCTTTCCGCATTTAAGCAGCGTTTAATGGACATTTCTACCCAGGAGTGGAATACAACTCTAAATGAGACGTCAAAGCTGGACAGTTACTGCAGTTTCAAAATTTCGTTGGTATTTGAAAACTGTTAAATTTATATTGGAAGCTACGTGTTCTTTCGTCAACCGTGCATGCCAGGACCCCTAAATAGTATTTCTCCCACTTTGCTTTTGCTATATATACATTTAAGAGCTCCCCCCACTTTATCTCATTTTGATTGTGAACACTCGATAGACTAACGAGCTTATTATAACTTTCATTAACCACGCACTTACTGGCCTTGACAAAGTTGGTAAATTCGTTCCTTATCGCGGTAAGTTTACCTTGTTGTACCCTTAAAGACAGTTTCCATTCGCGCGGAACAAAATGCGTCAAACTAAGAAAGTCCACGTAATTCATTTCTAGTTTAAACCTAGTCGTAAACTCTCGCCAGCTATATATTCTACCCGTATTATCTATCAGATCATTAAAATATCTCACACCTTTCGTGGTGAGCTCATCTTTACGGTTAATAAGGTTCATATTCTTCACAAAATAAGTATTCCATATAGGCATTGCTCTGGTGTCGTCACATGGCAGAGCTCTCTTCAACTGTGACCACGCGCGGAAGACATCTGACCAAAACGGGTTTGATATTTTTTCATAACAACGGAGCGACACTTGGTCTAGTTCCCAGCACAGCTCTTTGTCTTCACATATACACGAAGTAAAGATGTTTTGCCAAGCCCCTTCGTTCATTATTAATCTTTGTACCCACGCCACCTTTAACGCTCGAGAGAAACTGAGTACGTGGGTCAATGCAGCGCCACCATTCTTAACAGGCTGACAGAGACGTTCGAGGCTTATTATAGCCTTTTTCTTATTCCAAATAAACTCTCTGATTATATTATTTAGCCTGGCTATCATTTCTGTGCTGGGAGCTGCCAATACTGACATTGCATGAACTATTTTTGGCAGAGCTAGAGTCTTTAAACCCGTCACCCGGCCCCTTAGGGAGAGCTGCCGCCTCTTATACAGTTCAAGAAAACATTTAATTTCCGCTATTTTACGTTCATAGTTGAGTGCGGGCATTTTCGACAAATCTACATTAAAAACTATGCCAAGTAGTGTAAACTGGGTTGCCCATGTTATTGCGATATCCGGACAGAATGTGTTTCTTTGTTTATCCGTTTTACCTAACCACACCCCCACCGTCTTACTTACATTAATCTTTAACTCTGAACATTTCCCAAAATTATCGAGTATTTCCATCACTTTCCTTAAAGATGCTTCACTCCCGTCCATCAATAAAAACGCATCGTCCGCGTATTGACCCAGCTTGTACTCATGCTTACCCAGCTTAATACCCCGAATACGTTTGTTAGCTCTTATTTCCGATGCGAGTGGCTCAATTGCAAGAATAAAAATGTAAGGAGACAGTGGGTCACCTTGTCTGCACCCCCTTTCCATCCCAAAGTAACGTGAGCAGTGACCGTTATTTAACACACAACTAGAGCAGTTAGAATAGAGAATTTTACACCATTGTTGAAAGGAGTTCCCGAACCCATAGGCCGTTAACGTCTTAAATATGTAATCCCAACTGAGCGTATCAAAAGCCTTTTCAAAGTCTATTAACAGCAATAAACATTCTCCCTTCTTTTCCTTTAAGTAGTGCATCACATCATAAAGCAATCTGCTATTTTCCCCGATAAATCGCCCTTGTAAGAAGCCCTTTTGGTCGTGGTTAATTATTTCTTTTAAAACATTTCTTAATCTCCGAGCCAACACTCCAGATAAAATCTTATAATCGACATTAAGCAGGGTAATAGGCCTCCAGTTCTTTAAACATTGCCTCGGTTTATCACCCTTTGGTAAGCAAGTTATTATTCCCTGTGTTTGTGTAATGGATAGTTTTCCAGTTTCATATGCGTAATTTATACTCTTCATGAGATGGTATCCAATTTGCTTCCAAAACACCTTGTAAAACTCTACGGGAAAACCATCGTTGCCTGGCGTCTTGTCATTTTTCATGCTCTTGATCACCTCTTTTATCTCCTCCTCTGTAATAACTCCTTCACACGCCTCTTTCTGTGTATCGTTTAACCTCTCTATGTTTCTATCATTTAAGAATTGTTTAATTGGACCATGCGTGTCCCTCTCCGCGTAAAGTGTCTTATAAAAGGTCATCTGTGCCTGTAAGATTTCACTTGGCTTACTGATAACACAATTTTCCACCTCCAGTCTATTTATAACTTTGTTAATGTAATTTCTCTTTTCTAAACCACAGAAAAAACGGGTTGGTTTCTCGCCTTCCTCATAGTATTGAGCTCTTGCTCGTATAAGGGAGCCTTTGGCTTTGGGCAATCTCAGCGCTTCTAACTGCGTCATTAGCCCATCTATCTCGTTATTCACCTGCTCCTGCATTGTAAGACTCGTACACTCTGTTTGTTCAAGTAGCTCTATATCTTTCACTAGATCTTTTTCTTTCGCGTCAGTCATCCTTTTCTTGTGCGAGCAATAACTAATAGTAGCACCCCTGATTTCCATTTTCAACACTTCGAAGAAAAGTTGGTCGTTAACTTCTGTTGAGGTAGATGTATTCACTCCCGGTGCTCGACCGTACATCACAGTTACATTTTCTACACATTTCTTTACCAGTTTCACATACTCCACATCTCGGAGCATAGATGTGTTTAGTTTCCAGACACCTTTACCCCTGTCGATTCTGTTGAAATCTACCTCAATACCGACTAACGAGTGGTCCGTTCGGTACCCGCGAGCAATATCAGACTTCATTGTCCGGGCATGTATATCGCACGAGACAAGGAAAAAGTCCAGGCGTGCCCGCTGGGCCTTTCTTTGTTGATTTGTCCATGTATACCGTCTGCTATTTTCATGATTAACTCGCCAGGTGTCAATAAGTTCCAGTCCATCTGCCATACCCAACACTCTACGCCTAGCCCCACAGTTGTTTTCGCGCACGTAACCTGTTGTGTCGATTGCATGATTGAGCACCAAATTCCAGTCGCCGCATATTATAACACTCACATTTCCCATACTTTCTATTTTACTCTGCACGGATTCGTAAAACGCTGGGGTGTCCCTGTTGGGGCCGTATAAATTAACCAATGTAATTCGAGTGACTACTATTGTTACATCTAAAATCAAAAAGTTACCCTCGTTATCTTTCTCAACGCGGTGTACAACATGGTCAAGTGCATGCGAGATTATCGTAGCAACTCCCCTTGATTGGGTCGATATGGAGGTAAGGAAGCAGTTACCACCCCATTCATCTTTCATCGAACCTTCAACGCTCTGCTCAAGGTGAACATCTTGTAAGCACATTATCATGAAACGTTTGTCTAATAGCCAATCTTTCACATCTTGTCTCTTCAATACTGAGCCTATTCCCCGCACGTTTAGACTGTATATGGACACCAAACTAGTCATTTGACTTAAGCATACATTGTGTGCTATTTGTTGATAGCCAATTATTATTTACCATCCCATAACGAAATGCTTCAGCATTATGCACATGCCTGTCTAATGAGTCATTATGTGAATACATGGTGAGGTAAATATATCGGTATATCTCTATATATAGGAAGGAATTTATACGAGTAATGTATATTTCAATGAGCAAAAAGTAAGTTCACTTAGATCAAGTGGCCGTGGCATACACTCAAGAGTTCATTTCACCTGAGTCGTTGCCTACGGAAATCAAATCCAGCTCGCCGCCCCGTCAGCGCGGTCTCTGCCTCCGCTGGCCCTGACACCGGCTCAGGCTGTTGTTAGCCGGTGGGGTTAGGCGAAGCCGCCTCGATGTATCCGTGTGTTTTATCGCGTTCGAGCAGTTCACAGTCTACGACTCGTACTACGCCGATGACGCTGCTGGGGGGCATCTCAAAAAAAAAACTTCACAGTCGGATGAACGTTAACTGCTGTAGTTCGTCTGTGTTGTCTGCACCATATATCTTTCCATCCACCTTTAGTTTGCTGCCTATCAGGGTCGCTCTCCTTCCTGCCTTTCTCGCCGCTTTCATGAACGGAATTAGTGTTTTTCGCTCGTCTTGGACTTCTTTTGTGTAGTCATCCTCAATGAAGAGCCGCGTACCCTTAAGCTTGTGCTTTGCCTCCCAGATCTTTTGTCTCTCCGGAAAGAAAGCAAAGCGAGTGATAATCGGTCTTGGCCTGGTGATCGGGCCCTGTCCTGTTGGGACAGAGCCAAGGCGGTGACACCGCTGTATCCTGATGGAGGCAGCGTCCTCAATCCCCAGCTTCTCCCGGAACATCTCACGCACTAGCGTAGAGCAGTCTTCTTCGCCCCCTCTGTTTTCATTCAAGCCATATTTCACCAGATTGTCTCGTCGACCATAGTTTTCGAGCGCAGCACATTTCTCCTTAAGTGCCTTAAAGTTATTTTCTATGCGACTTACTTCTTTTGCGGTGTCCCGTCTTTCAACTTCCAAGAGTCTGGCTTTGAGCGTTTTATTTTCGTCCTCCAGGTCGTCCATCCGTTTGCTTGTGTGTGTGATTGCCTCCTTCAGGCCTTCCACATCCTTCCGTAACTCCTTCACGCTATCCTTTATGTCTGGCAGGCAGACTACCATTCGGACTATGTCGTCCAAGGACTTCTTAATATCCGTGATGTCTGCTTGCAGACCGCTATCGTTATCCGCCATGCTGTCTTCTGTAAGTATTCCTAAGTTCGGGAAGCAGAGCGGAATTGTTTTTTGCCGCTTATCTTCTACCTGCGGCGGGGTTCTCCCACTACCGCTGCGATTCCGTTTTTGTTTTCCCATCGACCGTGACTTTTGAGACGCTCCCCTGCTAACAATGTTGATCTCTACGCTCTGAACCGTCCTATTTTCGCCCAAGCTGTGGGTTTGTCAAAGTAATTTGCCGTGAAACTGTCCTGTGTATCTCCTGTTATTCGAACTGCCTATTCCTGCATAGCCGGGGTACTTTCCTGTTAGTCTTTGCAGCATATATTACTCCAGCAGCGCATATTTCATCGCGTTTTCCACTCTCGAGTGTTCCGCCCAGAGAGCTAGGTGTTACCCGCCGTCGCCATCTTGACCGAGTACCTGAAAGGTACCTGAAAGGTATTTGAAAACTATCTATCTTGTGTCAAAATTCGGAATCACAGGATCGCGCTATCAAGGCTAAGATGTTCCTCGCATCAGCTAGCGGTCGAGCGCCAGAGGGGAATAGTAGACAGAAATCTTAGATTCTGCAGTTTCTGTCTCGCTGCAGGAACGCAAGCCATTGAAGACGAGTATCATTTCATCTGTATCTGTCCCCATTACGATCATATTAGAAATGCGTTTTTAAGCAGGACTGTATTGTATCCATCGCGGGCCCAATTTATTGTAATGCTATCCTCTCAAAATTCTTCTGAACTTCGGAATATAGCTGCTTATACGTATAATGCTTTCAAGTTTCGCAAATTGAGTTTATAAATGTACCAACACACTCATATGTACTGCACTTGGCACTGAACTGATACCATGGGCCCATGGCCTGAAAGGTATGCAATAAACGTTCTTACATGCGAACACTTACCTGCAAATCAAGTTGCAGCCCGATAAAGATTTGTTCCACAAATTGTGAGTCAATCCAAGTTTTTCTAGGCACTTTTAATGCAAACTCCGCCTTCCACCATCGCCATTCGGCTTCGCTACGAACCGTCAGCATCTCTAGACCAGCCAAGCGACAATAATCAGCCACCGTCAGCCACGAGGCGCCCCCTATTACGAGACTGTGATAACACACATTGAGTTTCGGGATGCATATCTGCTTCTCCACTGATACGAACTCAGCAGCGGAACTTGTATTGAGCGCCAATTTAACTGACGATCCACCACTGTTAACATCACCGTGTCGCGACTTGGACCGAACCTCCAGACGGTTGACGAGCAGCATGTGTCGGTGATAAGGTGCGAAACGGTAGGAGACGGACGCGTTACAAGTGGGTTCGGAATCGTACTTCAATCCCGCAATCTCTTCCCTGACGTTAGCCCTCCACAAGATCTTCATCGTTCGGTTGCCATGGTCGCTGTCATTAGCAATGAGACGATATTCGTCATAACTAAAATTCCACGACCACACCATGGTCTGGTCGTCTCCGGTAATGCTTAGCGAAATCCGTTCTCTTGGGGAACGTGCACACGTCTTTAACACGTCGATGACCAGTTCGCAACAACTGCCTCTAACTGGATGTTCAAAGATATCTCCAAATGATATATAGTGCATTACATGGTCATGACGGGCCGTGCCCAGCGTGACGTCCCCACACACCCACGCGGGGAGGTCGACTTTCTGGAACCCCGGGAAGGGGGTCGTTTTGCTCTTCTCGGTGAGCGCGCGGGGCAGGCACGCCAGGTGGGGGTACGTCACCTGCTTGATGGCCAACCCCACCCCCAGCTGGAGACACTGCAGCGGGAAGAAGTGTATTTCGCCTCTAGTCAGTTGAAACACTTCTCTCACATCTCTCCGAGCGTCAAACACATCTCGAAGGACAATACTGGGTGCCGACGGGGATACAGTAATCGTGATGTAACAGCCAAAAAAGTGTGCTCGTGTCCTCGTGTATTCCAGAGACGAGGCCTGGAACATGGTCACCTGGTAGAGGGCGGGAAGCAGGGTGTCCATGGGGGACGTAAAGGCGATCCGAAGAGACTGAGTCGGGAGCTGGGCGTCGTCAAACCAGAGCAGTCGTACGTTGAGACAGTCCTGTGACGTGGTGCGCCTCACAGTCAGGGATTGGTCTTGCTCTCTCTGAATCTCGATGCCGTCGTAGATGATGTGATCGTCCTGGAATATGTTAAAGAGACCTTGACATTGTGAGAGCAGCGCCACCCCGCGGGCGGAGATTGAATTGAGGTAGCCGTAGGCCTTGGCCAGCAGCCATATTGGGCCCTTGCCGAGGCTGATTCCCTCGTCTTTGTTGTCTTCCAGCCAGAGACCGGTCGTTCTGAAGGAGCACAGAGACGCCAGGAGACGAATCGAACCCCGGTCGTCTAGGTACGAAGTGGCATCAATGACGAAAAACCCACCGGCTTGACATCCGTGGTGACTGAATCCTTCGTATGAGACGTTGAGGTCCTCTAGGTGTATGTACCCAAGGATGTCAGAGGTCACGCCAAGGACCACGTTGCTGTGCGTGGTCTCCCTTGCAGTCGTAATGTTGAACGCCATGGGTGCGCTGGAGTTCAGGCTCGTGTACGTCGTTCCAAGCGACAAAAAGTCCACTAACATCTGGGTGACATTTGTGAACCGCAAAGTGACGTGTTGATGCTGTTTGATCATCAGTTGCAACGTTAGTGTTCCAATCTTCCCATAGACGGCGTGATCAGTGTCTTGTCCTCCCATGTCTTCCCCACAAGTCCTTGCCCAGAGGACGGGAACCTGAATTCCCTGATAGTCGGGGACCTTGAAGGGCCCGTCGCGCAGGCGCAGCTGGCCAGTCCGCGGCCCCTCCAGGTGACAGGTGAAGGCGGTGACGAGGACTCCACACCGCACCCAGGGCGGCCCCTCCATAGTCCACGTGTACGTGCGAAGCCCCTCCCGGGACGTGCTGAAGTCAACCGGCTGCCTCAGGAACTGATCCAGACGATACGTGGCGGAGTTCCCCCTATCCTGACACGGTTTCCGCTTCATTCGGCCTGTCAGAAGATCCACCACAATAGGCCCTCTGCATTGCAAACGCTCCAGGGTCCCAATCCCATCCATGGCCTGATAGACGAGGCAGAAGGCAGACCGCTCCAGGTGTGCGGCCTCAGACTTCCATTCCACCCGGACCCTGTCTGTGCTGGAGATGTACCCATGAGGGGGCCACTTCCCACACACCTTGCCGAACAGCTGCGCTGCCGGCTCTCCCCAGGTCTCCCTGCCGCCCACGTCGTACAGGGACAGGGTCTCCGTCAGTCCCGTGTCGCACTCCGTGAAGCCGTCGTGGGAGTCCAGGACCATGACCGTCACGTTGAGCCGTGCGCCCAGGTCCGCCTGGACCTCCCAGGACGCGTGCGTCTCCCCCACAGTGGACGTCCGGATTCCCCCACACGGCGCGAACAGAACCAGACCCGATAGGACCCCTTCATCCGGGTCCCTGGGGGTACAGGTCTGGAGCGGGTGACAAGACGCCAGCCACCCGCTCGTTATGGCTAAGACACAGATGTGGATCTCAAGGAGAGGACTACTGGACCCGGTCACCACGCCACACCTGCTCAACGTGTGGTCCACATGGATGTCCATATGCATACCCAACATCGAAATCGGGGTATTATCGCCCATGTCGGCCGACACGACCGCATGCGTTGCGAGATATAAAGCCAATATGAAGCCATGGCGACAAGCCGGACCTAAAGGCATTTTGATATTGGTACTCCCACTGCTTCACAAATTAACGACCTGTTATAATCTAGCGACGGAAACATTAGAGCTTCTTGTTCGAAAGCAGTCGTTATTGACAGGAACAAATGCCGGTATCTCATGACAACTCTCACACTGAGGTACATATGTAGAACGTTGGTAAAATTTCAGAATCGGGAAATCGCCAATTTACTCATGTATCATGTATCCCCCCTTCTTTTGTAAACGGGGGTTCTCCTTGTAATGCATCGTGACCTGGGAGTAAGAAATTCATTCTTCGTGATCTGGGAACACGACCCGCTTTGCCGCTTCCCTACGTTCGCCAAACACTCGAAGCCATCTCGTGTTATATTTTAGCGAACGTACTTTTGTGCAGAGATGAATGCATTGAAAGTGTGGAGGCCGCCGAGCTCCATGCAATCATGGAACTCTGGCAAGACCCATTGTTCTATGCATACAATCGACAAAGCCGTTTTACGGGGTTAAATGGCGCCACTGTAAGAGAGGTGTCAATTTCGATTTCACGTTGTTAATCGAAAGTTGATACAATGAATTGTTTCTCCATCAAATTATCTCTAGTTCTCTCGCTTCTGGTTACTTCTGGGTCACCCACCCGCATCCTGGTGTTAATATCGGCCAAGACGGCTGTGTACTACCTTGGTATGGGTCCGACGGCGCGACATGAATAGACGAAAAACTACCCATTTTGTCCATCGCGTTTGATGTTTGGCCGCGAAAGGGTCCCGGATATGCGAAACGTCGCTGGTTCGACTTCCAGCCAAGGCTGATACCCAACATTTCCGGGTCAGTTCGTGACCCTTCATCCACGTATATACAAGGGTCGACAGACCTGACAGCGCTGATGTTCATGGCACTGTATAATTCGTTGTCTGTTAACGCGTATGTCACATAATCATGTGTGGGACATATTGATCTAAGCTTAACACGGTTTTATGTTATAAAATTTGTTTCATATCAAGCAATGGTTGAACAGGTGAACCCGGGGGACAAATGTGTCACATGGCAATTTGACTTTGCAATCCGATGCAATCCGCCCCTGAAATTCATTAATTTTCCACCTTCGTATTCTGTAATGGAAAAGGACGGGGTTCGATGGATTCATAGGACCGGAAGTTCAGGCATGGGACTATCTGGCTATTGAGTCCTTTCTCCGGTTTAAACTACAGCGCCCGCCAAAAATGGAATGTACTGGCGAGAAGACTTCTCAGACTGACTCACCGTACAAAATCTAGTGAAGTTCTTTAATATTGCGATGTGTGACTGCCTTGCGCAAAGGGCCTTCTTTCTTATCGGATACTGGGCAATTTGACTGCGATTGCTCAGTCTTGCCCAGTGAGAGGTCGCCTCCGTCAATGACGTCCCGTGTTAAAGTATAAGTGACGTGCGTGATGCTCGTGTGGCTCTTGTACTGCGCGGCTTACTCTGTTTAGGATCTGAAACATAGATTCCAGACAACAAACCTTGCACTATTTCTCTTTGGTCGGCATGTCTTACGTCATAACGTCGCTGTGATGTCATATGTTGAAATCACATGTTTACGTATTTCTCATTTAATTTTAGTAACAATGACTTAGATATATGTTTATTAGATTGTGGCAACTCCAAATTTGGTCAAGCGTGGGTCTCTGATTAACCCTTTTCGAGGTATCGAGGTCACAATCGGCATCAACCTTAAAAAGACGACCTCAAACAAATGATCCTTTCGCCTACTGCGGGATTTAGCAAATCGATTTTGTGTGACGTCTAAGTCTCATCTTGACAATTAGGTTTTCTTTGCATTTATCAACCATGGCATTATTTGTTGTATCTTCTGATATCAGACAGGTTTGCCCAGATGGCTCAACCGGTCGGCGCTGGTTTATCAGGCGTGGTCCCACCCTAACACCGGGGCCTTTCTCCCGGAGCGTGAAACCAAACGTCCTGGTCCCCTTTGAACTTACTGGGCACACAGTTGTACGGCCGCCCGGGAGTCACGACTGCTGCAGCCCCACTGGGGAGGCGACCCGGACCAACCCTGCACTTCGAGAGTGCAAGGGGCTCGGGGGCCACGTCATAAACAACCCCGACGAACCCGAATCCGTGACATATACATTGGAGGTGTTACGATTGTTAATGCAAGACCCCGAGAGCGACAGGTTCTTTGCCACGCTGGACGGCAGAGCGCGCATCGATGTGATGATGAGTGACAAGAACATGAACCTGACACCCCAAGTGGTGCAGCAAGGCGTCCACTCGTGCGGCTCGGTGCCTCAGGCTGGCGCGGCCCGGTACGTGGCTTGTGAGACTCGCGCCGTGTCGGAGACCAGCGACTGTCTCCAGGGCCACCACCCCTGTGCGGACGGCACCTGTATCCTGGCCCATTATGCCTGCGACGGCCACTGGGAATGTCCGGATGGATCGGACGAGGCGGGGTGCTCACTGGCGTGTGCCTTCGACACGACCAAGGCAAACACAAGCGACTTCACTGACGCGGATTGCTTTAGGTCGTGTTACCCGGGCAGGTGTTCCTGCGGACGCCTGTACTTCCACTGCGAGGCCTCCGGCCAGTGTCTGCCAGCCTCCAGGCTGTGTGACGGCCAGGAGGACTGTCCCGCCGGGAAGGACGAGGCGCTATGCTCTCCTTACGTCATTCCTACTCCACGGATACACGTGGCTGGTGCTAATGCTACCATTCCACGGACCACGCGTGCTCCGGGAAGTTTAAGTGTCCCCTCGGGTACTGCGTGCCTACCCACTACGTGTGTGACGGTCAGACTGACTGTTCCCACGGCGAGGACGAGGCACGCTGCGAGGCGCTGTTCTGTCAAGTGCAAAGCTGACAAGATCTGCGCTCACCCGAAGGGTATCCATGACGACGCGGCCGACTGCGCCCTGTCCCGTGACGACGAGTTCTCGGCCGTCAGGGGCGACGCGTGCGCCACACAGTGTCATTGCGTCGGTCTAGCGGTCTCGTGTCGCTCACGTCGCCTTTCTAACGTCCCGACCCGACCGCCTACAAGGAAACTATTGGACTTCAGTCAGAATGCTCTCCGACTTACAGAGACAACTTTTAGACAACACGAATCCCTGTTAATACTAGACCTAGCGATCAATGGTATCCAGCTGCTTGTCAAGAACGCCTTTCGCTGGTTGACGTCACTGATTCGGCTGTCATCGAGCATTAACCGAATACAGGCCATATCTACAGGCTCCTTCGACGGTCTGGTTCTACTTCTGTCTATCGATATAACCGGCAATTTGATAAGCAGTGTCAGCAGGCAGGGCTTCAGCGGTCTACTGATGGTAACCACGTTGGATCTGAGTCATCAGCAGATCACCAGTATCTCCGGCTGTTCTTGCGATAGCATAGCATCTCTGACAGGGCTGAATCTGTCTGTGAACGGTCTGTACGACTTGGATCAAGACATATTTTGCGGTCTAGAGGAGAGTTTACGGTGGCTGAACAGGAAAGCCAACCCGGGTCTCCGTCTGCACAGAAACACGTTTACCAAGCTGACGAAATTGATATTTTTGTCACAGATAAGTGCTGCATTGTTCCTAATGATGTAGTATGTGTACCCAGCAAGAACTTCAGAGTCCTTCGCTGGGTTGTAACTCCTTTTAACTTCTTGTCGAATGCCCTGTCTTTGTCGACGCTCATTGTATCACCAGAGACGAGAGGCAAGTCTGCAAACGGCTTAAGGGCTTTAAGTATATTAATATGCATGTATTTCGGAGCTTTGTATATCTACAGCATCAGTCCGTGGGTCACCAGCTTGTATTGCCGAGGTCTCGGTACGATGCTCTTTGCCTTGTTCCAGTTACACGTGTTTTGGCAGCTGCTCTACTCCGTGGAGACGGATGTTGGCGGTGTGCCGACCGCTGAAGAGATTCACGATATCGCTAAGAACTCACATGGTCTTGCTGGGCATCATCACGGTGACCATGGCGACGGTCAGTAACCTGCCAACGTGGTTCTATGACGTGGATGCGTCCGTCCGGCCGAACGACGTGTGCCTGGTGCTTCCGGGTGCTGGACGGGCTGAGGCGGGCTGGAGGATGACCGCCGCCATTTTCATTGTCCTTAACGTGGCCTTGTACGCGGCCATGACCGCCATGTATGGTCTGGTCCTCGCGGCCATGACCCGGACCAAGGTCCCCAGGTCGGCCGGCAACCAAAGAAGGTCAGAGGCCAAGTTGATGTGCCTCGCTAACGGAATATTCGCTTCTCTGGTTGTCTTGGTTTTCATGCAGATTGTGTTCGTGGTTCCTTCCACTCTTGACCGACAGAAGATGACTTGGTTTTCATAATATTCACGCAGTTAGCGGAGTCGCTGGCGGCATATATGCACACATTGTCCACCTTTTCACATCGTTCCCATCTGAGCGGCACCAGTGAACTGTCTTGAATAACATGTTCTGTTGTTTGTTCCAGGCTATTTGCTTTTTCTTTTATGACATAAGCAATGGTATACATTAGTTTCCCTTGTATCAATGAAGAACACCATTACTAACAGCGACTATTTGGAGAAAAAGTTATATATATTTAGGTTGTTATTGAACACACAATATATATTTGGCAGTCTGGACAAAATAAAATATGTTTTTCGTAGGCAGCTTTGTCTTTTGGCCCTTCCGTACTCCCACTCTCTGTGGCCACGCTACATGTAGGTATGTAGACATATAGTTTTAACGCCATCAAACGCCATACAGGGTAAGTGTTTGATAACCTACCTCTCATATAACTGTGCAAGTCATTAGTAGCGGACTAAACATTACTGTAAAGCAATTCGTATCATGACATACGTTGACATACATGATAACAGAAAGAAAGGCGTCCACAACAAAATAACACAGAAAGTAAAACAAATAAAAACAACCTTAAATATTTGTCCAAGGCATGAAATGGCAGTTAGAGAAAAGACTAGACATCGAATATAAAAGTTGTACCTTTCTTTAATCTTATAACCTATAATGGATTTTAATCATCATAATCATGTCAATCTACAAATTGTTGAAGTTCATATTTTAAAAATTGTAATATGTGCCTTAACTTTTATCCTAAAGATTGTCACAACGTAACAATCTAACGATTGTCCCAATGTAACAGTCAGAATGCGCTCATACATACTAACAACTGTCTCAAGGTAACAGAACGAGCTCATACATACTAACAACTGTTTCAAGGTTACAGTCAGAATGCGCTCATACATACTAACAACTGTTTCAAGGTTACAGTCAGAAGGCGCTCATACATACTAACAACTGTCTCAAGGTAACAGTCAGAATGCGCTCATACATACTAACAACTGTCTCAAGGTTTACAGTCAGAAGGCGCTCATACATATTAACAACTGTCTCAAGGTAACAGTCAGAAGGCGCGCATACATACTAACAACTGTCTCAAGGTAAACCCACACACCCCCGAAAGACGACAGCAAAGAGAACACAGATCTCGCGACTGGGGCTTGAATACTTAAGTCTACTGCTTCCACAATGCACTACAAAGCTAGGTCAAGGACGCTCAACATTTCCAGCAAACGACATGTGCGCGGTACAAAACAAAGACAGCGCAACCGTCAGACAATAAAAGTTAAATTGCAAGTTCGAAAGAGACTGTCAGCTGACATTTAATGGATACCAAGGTAGGATATGAAGTAGAGCAATGATATGGACAGGTCCCGATCCTCTAAATCTAAGGAGATAAACCTTAAATCTAAGGAGATAAAAAGTAAAGTAAATTCATAGTGACAACTGTCAAAATTGGTCCGGTTGCACACAATTTTACAGGATCCAACCTACAAGAGTTTGGAAGGGGGTGTGGGGAGGGGGGTGGGGGCTCAGTGTAAAGAGTCGAATTTTCAAAGTGATCAGTGTCGTTTTTTTTAAATGGCTCTATCGGTGCCGATGTCGCATTTTAAGATCATTAGTGTCGAGATTTGTCGTGGCTTTAACATAAAAGAACGACCGATCCATCAACTAAATGCCCCAGTCAATGTCAAGCCCTGGGGGGCTGGGACGGCATGGGGGAAGTAGAAATTTAGAAAATCTTGTTGTCTAAATCCTCACCAAACGGCCAAGGCGTCCCGTCTAACTTCCCTGGAAACAACTTATCCTCTGGCTAGCTCAGCCCCAAACTGATCGAACGCATTTGAATAATATGTACGTCACTCACGCGGTGGAGCCACCGCTCACCAGACTTTCTGAGATTGGGGCTTGTGGAATTCGAGACGAGCAACAGACCGATGCACGAGCAAGCGACCGGCTATATTATCGAGCTAAACCAGAAGTACAAGCATTTTATTAATGAAATCTGACCTTCACTTCATCGAATGTGTTCTTAAGCCATTGGTCACCACAGCCTTTCGGTTGCGCATCAAACGGGTCACACCCAAATAAGATATTTTTATTCAAGATAAGCTTGGGCAGCCAGTCCCCATGGTTTGGCCCTAAAAGTGAGGTCCAGTGGGTTTAATTCTGGGAGCATTGCATCTGAGCGTTATTTAGAAATTCCCCAATGATGTCACAAGATTGACAGGTGAGCTTTGATACAGTGTCTTTTCCAACCGGTTGCAACGCTTTAGCGTTAATATTGAGCGAGCGGTGGCTATTCTCATCCTCATCATGGGCGACCGAGCTATGAGGATTCCGCTCTCTGGTGGCTGCCCACCAAGCTCCCCGCACGGTGGCGCTATGCAAGCTACGCTTTTACCGCTGCTGTCGGCAGGGGGCACATTTCAAGATTCTTAAAAAACGTAGCAAATTAGCATTATAATTTTCAAGATAAGAACATAAACGAGCTCTGTATATTTAATACAGCAATAAAAAATACATGTACCCTTACACAAAAGTTATAATTGTGACCGCACTCTTTGTTCTCATCACCTGATGCGGTGTCTTATTAGACTTAATTAGGCTGGGTAACGGCACTAATTTGTAGAAATGCGCGGTGCATTTTGCCTTTCGAATTGCGCAGCGCCGCCCTGGCGAGCGAGTGTAAAAAAGCATTGAGGAAGTAGGCGACGACAGAGATATAATGGAGCCCTAGCGGAGTGAGTCGAAAGCAGAGAGTGCCCCTGCCCACCTGGGTCTACAACTTGGAAATGTATACTCCAAGAAACCTTAGATCTTAAATGTTGTCATTTTCCTGCGCCGTGTTCCCAAATTTCGGTCAGAAACAGGTCACTAGTTGTTAATCAATCACTTCGAAAATAGGCAGGAAAATAGGACAAACGAACCGGACTCACCTACAATGTTCGTAAGACGGCGCTGATCGACTGAGAGCTTCATAAACTAAACGTTCGGCTGACGCAGGGTCAGCAAAACAGGCAATTTACACGTTTTACTGGTGCATGAAGGGTGCCCAGGACCGTTGTGAACACGGCGTGGACGTTGCCGTCAAACATAGACTGGGTAGGACAATCGAAAATCCTGTCGCAGTTTCTGACAATATTACTTCGTATGCCCTCAAATGGGGCGTCCGTTAGCATACTCAGCGTATGCGCTCAAAGGCTATATGCCACAACTGAACATAAAGACCGTTTTAGGACATTCTGAGGGACGTCATTAATCACGCACGTCATTAATCACGCACGTCATTAATCACGCACGTCATTAATCACGCACGTCATTAATCACGCACGTCATGAATCACGCACGCGTTGGGGATGACTATGTGTATTGGCAGAGTTGCATAGGACATTGTGGGGTCTGAAAAATCAACGAAAATGAACAAGGTTCTCTGGAGCGACGTGCGTAGAGTGATCAACACATCTTTCCAAGGTAGATTCAAGCATAAGGTGTCACCGCCACTCAAGGTCCGGTCAATTGGCATCAGCTAGATCCGACAAAAACGTCGAGATCTGTTTCCGGTCATCAAGTGCGGATGGAGATGAATCGTTTGTCGAGAGCAAGGTAAGGATACTCCCCGCAGGAAACTATACCACAAAACAAATCTCAATCACGGATCGACACACTTGGCACGCAGGAGACAGCGACAGGCGTAGTTTTATGCAGACGTTGAAGCAAAGGCTGCGAGCTATTAAAAAATCTTCTGGGGCCGTATGCATAAGCGCGGGATAGGTGAGTTATCCCGTGGATAGTGGCTATCCCGCGGGGTGTCAAAAGTGGTATGCATGGAGGGTGTTAGCGCTATCCCCGGTCGCTATCAGGGGCTAAAGTTGTCTCCAATCTGACCCAGGTACAGCGGGACAATCCCCGGGCTGCCCAAGACAACATGGCGGCCATCATGCTCACGCTTTATAGACTCAGAAGGAATATACGACGAAATCATATTTAAATGCATAATTTTTTCGTTTGAAATGTCTGACGGTACGGAGATGCTTGATTAGACTCGATTCCGACGCGATGATAGCCTTGGTCGCACGAAAATTGTCAGAAACGACATCGAAATGACGAAGCTGACTCCGCTTCTCCAGGTATAGCTCACACTTTGCGTGGAACTTGAATGATTTGAGTCGGTTGCGGCCATTGATGGGGTTGGGGATATTGGTGATAGAGGTGAGTGATTGTATGTGGCAGGGCGGCTGGGCAGGAGGTGCAACGAGACGTCCTTCGTGCCACGCCAAAACAACTTTAGCTCATGTTAATCTTCGGGGTTTCCACGCTTATATTATCGAGCTGTAACGCCCAAAATAGTACAAGAGCATACTTTTTTCATTTGTCTTCGCACCTGCCAATTTAGAGTATAATCGATTCAACTCTTCCAGGAAGAGAAGAGCTCATCCAAGAATAGATAATTTGAGCGATGAATCGATCGCGTCTGACGAGTTGGAAGAGTAGTTTCAATATGGCCAACGGAAACTCACTTATAGCTCACAATTTATCGCCCACGTCCATATATTATCGCCCAACTTCAACAGATAGATACATGGGTAACTGCATATATGGGCCCTCATATACCTGAAACATATCTTTCAAATAACAAAATAAAAGGTCTTACATATGTTTCACAGAATTTTATTCATTGTTTCATTCATGTATTTCCCCTAAAACCTATTTTGTCACACTGAGCGAATATTGCATAGTTAGCTTCAGCCATCTTGGAATAGCCTCTACCTCTTCTCTCTTCCACTTACCTGGGCGGAAGAGCAGAAGAGGTCTTCTCGGAATAGAAGAGGCAAAACGATCGTACTGCATGCACTCTTCCGGAAAAGGTAGACTTTGGAAGAGGCGAATCGATCACGCCCTAAAATTCTGCGAGCAAGGAAAGTGACGTCAAAGGGGAATACAAACGCATGTGCTTTTATATTGAGACTCAGATTATCTCTGCTCATTGGCTTGAACTCAACGAAACGCACTCAACCATACAAACAATACACGCCCTCGACCACAGATGTCTACGCACTGCATCAAAGCTGACCTGTCAATCTTGTGACATCATTGGGGAATTTTCCAATAACGCTCAGATGAAATGCTCAGACAAATCAACCCGCCGGATCTCACTTTTGCTACTTTGACTAACGCGTTTATAGTGATACCGAGGATTAAAACATGTAAACTCCTATTAAAACAAATTATTTGTTTATCTTCCCTAAACTAACACTGAGCAGGACAAAATCGTGGCACGAACACTTTAAGGTGTGTCCAATGTACAAAAGCGTAAAGGCCTAATGAACATATGACGCAATAGAAGCTCTGAGATAAGCTCCCGGCAGCCGGCCTGCTGGGCTGCAGACTGTCAGCACCCGGGCGTCGGCCATGGATGCGTAATTAATTTGCATATTATAAAACTATTATCAAAGACGGATGAGCACATTTACTGTGCGTCACTCACAATTTTAGTTCCGTCTAGCAGGATCACAGCTACCGATACTTTGATTGGACTCCTGTGCTAACATACATTCTTCATACTAAGTGGTCTTGAGTAGGTATCGAGGGGGTCGGGGCAGGCAGGAAGGCGATGGTTAACGAGGGGGGCGGGGGGGGGGGGGTGGGTATAGACCTCAACTTCACAACTGGCTGGTTTTAGTAGCTAAGGAGCTTGAGGCAAATCGAAGCAATATATACATTTTTCAATAACGAGGGCGGAGGAAATGCTTATTCCTAAATCTCGAAGAAAATATTCCATTGCGCATTAAAGATCACCTAACATCAATTCACGAGGAACGTGAATTCCCATTGCCCTCCCCCCCCCCCCCCCCCGCCCCCACACCCCCTACCCCTCTTCATATGTGCCGCCTGCTGGTTGAAGAGAACTTTCTCGCTGTGACAAATGGATTTTATAACGAGGTTTTGTCGGGAAGTTAAATGCCTGTGGATCAGTAATGATCTAGGTGTAAACAAGGCAGGGAATTCCGGAGAGAAATCATCACAGACATGCGCAGTACACAGAAACACCCTCGTCTACAGTTAGTACGAGCGCTATCCCGGTGTTAGCTATCGCCAGCCTAACCTTGATTCAGGCGTACTGCGGGGGGTCACCCATTACCCCGTGAATAGCTAACACAGGGACAGGCACTATCCGGGGAGAACTTTATCCCCGCTTCATGCAGACGGCCCCTGATGTAGAGGAGTGCTGTGGTAAACGGTCTGCCATTTACGATGCCGCGATGACCGCGTTCGGGCAAATGAAATTTGACAAAGATATGTTTGTCACTCACTCATCAGTGATGGAACCAGTTATAGTAGCTAATAATAAAAACACACATTCAACACAAGGCACATCACCCTGGTGGCTGAGAGCTTATGACCGAAAAGTACGTGTGATGAAGCATCACGTATGCATGGGGGTCGTCTCACTGCGCACCACATTTTAATCCAAACGGGGACCTTCTGTGTCGATTATTAAGGGAATTACATGTACAGCGTTTTGCAATTGGTACCATCGCTGTCCCATAGACCTTTGGTGAGGGCGGTGGGGGGGGGGGGTGGGGGCGCTCGATTCACAGTAAGAGCACCATGCAGAAAGCAGCTGACCGGCAGCGGAGTGGCCAGCAGTACACAGGGTAGGAGTGTGGGGAAGCGGGTGGGTGTACGTGAGGGGGTGGGTGTGCGTGAGGGGAGGGGAGTGCGCCAGCGAAGAGGTTCACTGCTTGCATGCGAGTTTTTTGGCGGGCTTAGTCGATTTACGCAAGAGTGCCAACACTGAGTGTGTAAAGGCGGGCAAGGCGGGGGGTGGGTGGGGTTACGGGGTGGGGGGGGGGGGTGCAACGGCTTTTAGTAGATTTACGCAAAAGTGTTGAACACGGCGAATTTTAGCCATATCTTTTCTTCACGAGTAATACATTTCCACAGTGTCCTATACCATTTTGAAGCTTTACGGTCAATATTGAGGACACCGTGAATTTCGTTAATGTTAAATTGAACTGACCAGTTACGTCCTAACCGCTTAGTCCGATTTACTGAGATTTTAAATACAAGGTTCTAATTTCTGCTCCAGTCTGGTAAATATCTCCGGGCGATAGGTTAAAAAAAGAAGTCGGGTTCGAACCCCCAACTTCCAGGCGCTCTCGCACCTCTACGTTGCGCACTCCAGGTTCAAGCAGAGATTCAATTCAATATAAGCTATATCACCTCTATCCAGAAGAGCAAGTTTGGTGCTCCGAGGTCTTTTAGTTTTCGAGCTACAACCAAGCACTAGACATTTACAATAATCTAGATCACGACATTGACAGAGGGCGGTGAAAGACGGTTGGCTTGGAGATTATTATCTTACGTGACCTTTGTGTCGAAGATCAATTGCATGGCGTATAGGTTTCTATGTTTTTGGCACATGGTAAATGTTAAAAAGGTCATATCTGTCACCATTGGGTGATTTTGGCGTTGCCATGGAAACCAATAAAAAAAATCTTGCACATAGTGTATGCAGCCAACACTTAGGAGGCCTGTACCAAGTAGCGTTAAGCAGAGTCAATTTGTAACTGCAGCAAAAATGGAAAAAATCTTGTGATTTTGGACATAATGCATCTAGGCGGCGGACCGAATGTCCCTGCTAAGCGGCGTTGAGATACATGTATGAAACGTTGTCCAAATCGGGGGGAACAAAACTTCCATTTGCTCATAACTGGGGCTTTCGTCGCCTTGGAAATATTGATGGGATCACCCAGGATTTTTGACATACGGTACCGGAGAGGCACACTTAATGTGCCTGCAAAGTCTCGTAATAGCTCTTAAAATTTAAGGAAAATTTAAGGGAAATTAAGGTAACTAGAAGGATATCGAGGATCTGAGTATATAGACACTACACTGGTGTTTCCAGCTATAGACACTACACTGGTGTTTCTAGCTATAGACACTACACTGGTGTTTCCAGCTATAGACACTACACTGGTGTTTCTCGCTATAGACACTACACTGGTGTTTCTAGCTATAGACACTACACTGGTGTTTCCAGCTATAGACACTACACTGGTGTTTCCAGCTATAGACACTACACTGGTGTTTCTAGCTATAGACACTACACTGGTGTTTCTAGCTATAGACACTACACTGGTGTTTCTCGCTATAGACACTACACTGGTGTTTCTCGCTATAGACACTACACTGGTGTTTCTCGCTATAGACACTACACTGGTGTTTCTAGCTATAGACACTACACTGGTGTTTCCAGCTATAGACACTACACTGGTGTTTCCAGCTATAGACACTACACTGGTGTTTCTAGCTATAGACACTACACTGGTGTTTCTCGCTATAGACACTACACTGGTGTTTCTCGCTATAGACACTACACTGGTGTTTCTAGCTATAGACACTACACTGGTGTTTCCAGCTATAGACACTACACTGGTGTTTCTAGCTATAGACACTACACTGGTGTTTCTAGCTATAGACACTACACTGGTGTTTCTCGCTGTAATATTAGGAGAGTTAGATCCGACCAGAAATGTGTTTTGGACGTATGACGTCACCGTGACGTAGACCTTCGACCAATTTTGCGCGTTAACGAACTTGACATTAGACTTTTGGCATCTGTTGCAGACGTTTAGGAACGATACCTGTACATGGTAGACCGTTATCGCGCATGCAGACAGATACACACCGCGGTTATTAGGACGAAAATCGTATGTCGGCCCTCTCGATCAGACAAACCAGTTTCTGTGGAGCAGAGGCTGGAGAGACACTCAGTACCAAAACACCGACTTATCGAGTCAATTAATGGATAGAACCGGTTGTAACAAAGATTAAAGTCAGATACTCGCTTTAAGTTCGAAACGCTCGATTTATCAAACGGCCGGGTCACTGACCGTGGTGTAGTCACAGACTTGCTATACGGAGACTACAGAGGACTAGAAGGATTGAAGACCTCGCGGTAACACAGTTGGGCGGTGGTTTGGTCCACGAGCAATCAAATCAGTCGTCAGATAATGCAATATCATTTTTATTAGAGCTAGATCTTACAGTAAGGCTCCGCATTACGTATCGCTCACCTAAATATGTACGGAATGATATGAAAAAATTTGGCTTGCGGAGAAGTCATTGCGGACATTGTTCCGGAGATCACACGAGGTCCACCATCCGATTGAGGATTATTTCGATCTCCTTCGGGGTCAGTTCAAGGTCAGCCAGCGTCAACGCGGTCCTGCAATAACGATATTCAACAATGCTACAATTCTGATCATACTGCCGACAAGTAACACCAGTCATTACGCTGCGGCTAAACAAAATCCAAAGAACGAGAAGATGCTTATACTAACGTCTCCAGGATTAGTCTGGCCACCTCCGCGGTCTTCCCTTCAGACACCTTCTGCTCAACTGGAAAGACAGAACCACAGAGCCATAACAGACTGCACACTACGGGCTTGTTTTGGCAATCATGTTTAATTCAAATGTATAAATATATAGTTTGGAGAGTATGCTTACTGAATTGCGACAAGCGGCCGTCCGAGACGATCTGTTCCACAATCTTACTGATGGCGATCATCTCGTAGAGTTCCTCCGCATCCTCTTCTGCAAAAACATCCATGTTTAAACGTTCGGCCCAAAACAGCAAACGTGCAAGTCTTGACAGCCGCGCAGAGAAGTGCTCAAGCAATTTGATCAAGTCGTTCAGTACTTACTGAAGAGGGAAGTGAAGAAGGTGACGAGTTCGCCCTTCTCCAGGGCTGCGCTCATCTCCATCACAACCTCCGCCATCTCCGGAAGAGCTTGCGAGCAATCACTACCTTGACATCTTCCGGCAAGGTCAAGCTCTGCACAGAAGTACAAAGCCACCCTTCAGGAATTCTACGATGGCCCCGACGCCGGCCTCGATTTGTGGGATGGCCGCCGACACGTCACAGACGATCTGTCCCATGGCGAAGGGAGACATGTACTTCTGGATAGTGATGGCCACCTTCAGGACAAGCTCGCCAATCGGTTTGTTGAGGAATACCTCTTGGGTGATCAGGCCCTTGATGTCGTCAAACATGCCTTCCATTGGGACGGTTCCTGTAAACATTTGACATCAGAATATGTATAAACTCTTTCCCACGCACGGACGCCTTCACGCTTAAGCCGCATAAACGCCTTCACGCTTAAGCCGCATAAACGCCTTCACGCTTAAGCCGCACAACCGCCTTTTGACGCCTTCCAACTACCCTTGCCATTTTAAGCAGAAATTCCGGGTCTCTCAACGAGAAACTTTCCGTGATGATCCCTAAGGGTATTCTTAACAATAAAACGTTTCATTCAATGTGTTAACATAAATAGAACACATTTTGGGGTGAATAGCATACACCCACACGATGCGAGTACAAGCCCGCGCACCAACCACTGTGCGAATGCACTGACCTAGATATGGCTGGCCCGGTAAACTTATCAGTAACCTGGTACCGACACCCACGCGCACGCACGGCGCGTATAAGCCCGGAACCAGGCGTTTGGCATCAGGATAGGGCTTGAGCCAGTCAGTGCCGCTGGCTAGGGCAGCGACTGGCTCTGCGGACTAGGTGCGCTCGGCCTGGGCCTCTGCGTGCGGGCTCCCTGCACTGGTTTAGTCAGTTTCTAGTGTGAGTAAATGCACGAGCGGGGGACTTTCTCTGCGTGGGAAAGAGTTAAAATATTGGCTAATCAGCCAAAGTCCAATGCCGGGTTTACCTCGTACCATCATTGCTTCCATAGTCTTAACAACGGGCGGCGTATCGGTCGGTCAACAGTTCACACGGTCAAACCGCGTACCAACCGATTCAACAAATTTCAGTACCGCCACCTAGCGAACATACCATTAGAGCATCGTGCGTCATAGCGCCATGCATACAAACCACACTAACATTCAACATTGTCATAGTGCAAACAATTAAGTCAACGTGATCATCTCAACGCCGATGGCTTGCCAATTTCCCAATCTTGAAATTGATCGAAACTTCAGAATATGCGCTAAGCATACAATGCGTGCAAAACCGGCCCTTCAATTGATGAGTTGGCTGAAAAGTTGATTGGTTTCAATGAACTTTACAACGTATTGCATCGTGTGAACAGGGCATAACCATTACATCTATAGCTCAAAGATAACAACCATCGACGCCACTGACCTATGGCGGCCTCGAAGACCATCACTTTTTCCTGCAGAGCTGCAGAGATGACGTCGATCGCCTCCTTCATGTGGGTCGCCAGGTCATTCACGTAGGGCTTCGTGGCCATCTGGCCGCCGACGGCTCCGGCCGTGACGATTCGTCCTCCACGGCGGGCCACCGGGATTGCATTAGACTCCATGGATTCCATGCTCGCCATGCCAGGTTTCAGTTGCTCCAGGTGATGCATTTCTCCCATTTCCTCCCCGGCGAGCAGCAAGTCCTCCATGACGATGTCTTTCACCATATGCTTGATGAAGCCAGTGATGGCGTGGATCGAAGCAGACTCTCCGCACCCTGCAGTCACAGTCTTGTCCACCACGGTGGTGGCGATGGTTTCAGCAGCTCGCCAGGCAGTCTCCGGATCCACAGCAGGGATGACAGCCGTGTAGTCGATCCCGAGAGGACCCAACTTCTCCGCCAATACGGTGGCCACTGAAACAACAGTATATACTTGAGCGTGCTCAATATCAAACAGACATTAAGTATCTAGGGCATCATTTTTAATGAAGCAGGATTACAGATCAGTATCATACTCTGGGTGATTGCAGCATTTTTAGAAGCACTGGATCGTGGCGGTTTAAATCTGGTACTTTTAGTTCCACATTGCCCAGTGGTGACAGCAGGCCGACCAGCGATACTTACAGTCAGTGCCCAGTGGTGACAGCAGGCCGACCAGCGATACTTACAGTCAGTGCCCAGTGGTGACAGCAGGCCGACCAGCGATACTTACAGTCAGTGCCCAGTGGTGACAGCAGGCCGACCAGCGTTACTTACAGTCAGTGCCCAGTGGTGACAGCAGGCCGACCAGCGATACTTACAGTCAGTGCCCAGTGGTGACAGCAGGCCGACCAGCGATACTTACAGTCAGTGCCCAGTGGTGACAGCAGGCCGACCAGCGATACTTACAGTCAGTGCCCAGTGGTGACAGCAGGCCGACCAGCGATACTT
Source organism: Arenicola marina (assembly GCA_964019135.1). Classification (NCBI taxonomy): domain Eukaryota; kingdom Metazoa; phylum Annelida; class Polychaeta; family Arenicolidae; genus Arenicola; species Arenicola marina. The sequence continues at coordinate 10,056,625 of OZ025265.1, forward strand.
ACAGTCAGTGCCCAGTGGTGACAGCAGGCTGACCAGCGATACTTACAGTCAGTGCCCAGTGGTGACAGCAGGCCGACCAGCGATACTTACAGTCAGTGCCCAGTGGTGACAGCAGGCCGACCAGCGATACTTACAGTCAGTGCCCAGTGGTGACAGCAGGCCGACCAGCGTTACTTACAGTCAGTGCCCAGTGGTGACAGCAGGCCGACCAGCGATACTTACAGTCAGTGCCCAGTGGTGACAGCAGGCCGACCAGCGATACTTACAGTCAGTGCCCAGTGGTGACAGCAGGCCGACCAGCGATACTTACAGTCAGTGCCCAGTGGTGACAGCAGGCCGACCAGCGATACTTACAGTCAGTGCCCAGTGGTGACAGCAGGCTGACCAGCGATACTTACGGTCAGTGCCCAGTGGTGACAGCAGGCCGACCAGCGATACTTACAGTCAGTGCCCAGTGGTGACAGCAGGCCGACCAGCGATACTTACAGTCAGTGCCCAGTGGTGACAGCAGGCCGACCAGCGATACTTACAGTCAGTGCCCAGTGGTGACAGCAGGCTGACCAGCTCCGGCTTCGTCCGCCGGTAGAGTTGGATCTGGCGGCCTGCAACCAATCACTCATATTGACAGAATACACACATGACGATGCACAATTATATAAAAACATTACATTGGGTATGCCAACCCATCCTTTGATTTAGTTTTACTTTTAATTTTTGTTTTTAGTTCAAAATTGTTAATAAAAGCGTAAAAAAACTCGTTAACTTACCACTAGCTACTGCCGCGGCGCACAGAAACACCAGAAGCAGCTTCATGATGACGTCACAGGGTGTCGATGACCTGCAGAAGAGATGTCCAGCCAGAGATGTCCAGAAGAGAGTGACGGCCACAGAGGTCGAATGATGAAGGGATGAGACGCGCTCCTTTTATAACACCTGATAGCCGTGAGCTGTAACGGAGGGGAGCGCCGCGAGAAGGAATCTCATTGGTTCACACTTTCCAAAAAAGATGGGCGAAGTGATCATCTAAGGAAGGCCGTGACGTTAATATTAAGAAACAAACTCAATTTTGGCCCACCTTGGTCTATTTACCCGCAAGACGTATGCAATGTAGGACTTTTTGTTTGTCTTATATCCGCTTTTTTCTTTTTTTTTTTATATTTTATTGATAAATTTTTATCCAAAATACACGCGGATAATAACAGCATCAGTCTAACAGTAAGGCACTAATTACTGACTCAATATCTGCGCAATGTTCTTCGAGTTTCGTTAATTTGTATATTTCGCTATTTCGCTGTAAGTAATATACTATAACTTGATTAATACTTTTTCTACTATTTTTGCCCTCCTGTAACAACCAATATTTATAAATGCAATAGGACACAAGTGACACAATAAGTTGATTAATTAAATTATTCTGAGCGAACCCAAATATGAATTTTGCTTCAATGTCTTTGATCTGTAAAACATCACCCAATGTAGTCCACACTGCCTTTGCCTGGTTGCATTCAAATATCATGTATCTTAGGTTAGAATATAGGTTAGAACCACATGACAGATACCGATTGAAACATTTAAAATTAAACTCTGCAACGAAAGGATCACTAATACCTAAGATTCGACTCCTGTAGTCGACTGCGAGTCTTGGGTTAAGCATAATACGCTATTTAATGCTCTCATATATGGTTTGAGTGCTTCCTTTACTTGTGCTTCGACTATATAGTGGTCTGATTTATCTCTCAAAATACTAAGAATCCGTTAATACTGCATTCTCGATTGGTCCATTTGACCTATGTATATTGCAATTAGTTGTGTAAGTTTATATTATACTGATATGTTATGTAAGCTATGTAGTGCTATGTAAATGTTCATTATTCAACAGCTATGTTATTGTACGTCTACTAAGTTGTCTATTGCAATAAATATTTTATCAAAAAACAAGTCTTAGATTGCTATGCCAAATGACACAATCGATTAGGCTTTTAGGCCCCAGTAAGGTACAGATACGGTAATATAAAAGATACGTGAAGACAAACCTATTCGGACGCCGAGTATTATTCATGATCGAGCCCGGTTCTTACGAATAAATGCCATCATATGACTAATATGACACGGTTACAAAGTCTGGCTGGTTGAGCAAATACAAAAGATTAGTCTACGAACTTACTACAGCAAACCAAATCAACAAATTGTGGATAAGACCAATTTTGTGTTTAACCCACATTATTAACAATATAGGCTACGACTTGCGTTTCTCAATATAGCGGGATACGGCGTGTCATAGATTTAGCGAAACAATTGATGAGTTCAGTTGGCGTCGCTCCCATCTTACTGTCATTTTGTGATTTGTTATGTGTGAGTTTAAGTGGATCGATTGAACTCAAGAACAACTGCCACTGGCGGCGTCGTCGTGGCAGATAAATTCCCACAAAACATGGGTGCAACAGATACCAGAGGTAACCGATTTCGAGTCCATTTTACTTGCTACCCAATTTCACTAAAGTCCATCTCTTGGGTGGTTCGATTACAAAATTACCAATCAATGTTCATTAAACGTTTAAATACGAAAGTTATCGTGACTGAGTATTAAGCTTGACCTAGGTTAATTTTATAGACATCGCGATCCGAAATCGTGAAAAGCGGGCATGATCGGCAAACTATGGCAAACGCGCGGTTCTCCAGTTTTCCGCGCCAAGTGACTACTGCGGAAGTTTGGGGCTGAGGGATGGGTCACTTTTCGGCATACATTGTCAGAGGGCGGTGGGGGCATGAATGTCATAAATACTGTGGAAAATTGAAAGATTTATTGTTCACTTGATGAAATAAAGTGCGTCATCATACACCACCACCAAGAATAATACCTTCCCCTATTACAATTCTTACAATAAGGGTCAAAATACACCAAACAGCAGTTCTAAACTTCTCGTTTGCAAATTAGGTTATCTTACTGGCTTTGGAAAAAGGTTTCAGGCTCACAAGACTCTATCTCAATCTCCCCGTCAATCACCATTGTTACTCACAACTCAATAATTGCTCAAACTGGGTCCGCCTTTCGTCACCAACACAGTGCGGTCTTTATTCTGCGCCTCCCTTATTTTTATTATAACTCACTTATTACTCAGGCAATTGGCGATTATCCGATTCACGGTTATTTAATAGTAAAATTCCCAGTTCACGATTAATGAAAATCCTTGATCACGGCGGTCGGCTAATACCCCATTCCCAGTTCACGAAGAATAATTTTCCTCATTCCGAGTTTACGGTGAAATGAAAAGCCCAATCCCGAGGAACGCCAATACCCTTGCCTCCCTCCCCCCGCCCCCCCCCCCCACCCCCCAAGGCCATCTCTTAGGTCTCAACTAACTTTCCACACTATTTTTTTTTCTTCAAAATATCAAGCAATGTCGACAATATTTGCCAAAAACACCGATAGGAGCTTATGACGCCAAATAAGGCACCCGAGGCACAGATCATTAGAGGACTGAGGCAGGATCCTACCATTGCTCACATGATGACAGTCACGACATCTCCTGCTGTAGTAAATGCCATGCCTGAGTTATGAGTAAGTGAGTTAACGTTCCTGGAGTCCATTACATAGTACGCTCAAGTTTGACATATACGTGCTGAAATGTAACACATATATAAGACCTGTCATGTCTATTTATCGTTCAAACGGGCCCTTCCAGCAAAGTACACGATTTTGTGTTGCTCAGAAATTCGCCAATTGGCGTGGGACATTTGACATTCAAAGGTTTTTGCAATACTATGGCACCGACTTTCTTTCCCCTATAGACGGAGGGGGTGCCTTGCTGCCAACCGAGTCCCACAAATAATACCTTATCCATATTGAACTGCTTATCGACTTAAAGTGAAAGCTAAGACCAGGGATGAATGATTTGTCGTTGAAACTATGAAACCAAATGAGCTCATATCAAGAAGGACATAATTTATGTCCTTATGAATCGCATAACGGAGTAATCGGCGATTGAACGCTAACCACTGCAACAGTCACAGAGGTAGCGCATTGCATCTGATGATGACGTCACGATGGCGGTCCGATATTTCCCGCCCGCCCGCTGTTGTAGCCCGTCACCAGGCTCAATTACTTGACTCATGAGTTCAAAAACAACTCACCGGCCGTCAATCGTATTAGCTGCCAGGGCTTTAGGATATATGGGTTATGTTATCACAAGTAATTAAGCGTATGGCCTACTATTTACGAGTAGGCCTACATATCACAAGTGAAACGGTGTGACTTCTCAATCGGTAACTACCTACGCTCGGCACCGCCCCCCCCCCCCCCCCCCACACACACAAACAATTAAACCATCCTCAACCCACCGCAACCAAGTCGTTAGTTTAATCTTCCTATCCTAGGTTTAGATGATTATAGTCACTCGACACTCCGACACTCGTTACACAGTGTGGTCAATGAGGAGGGCATGTTAAGCAGTTCACGGCCGCAAAATACATTATTTGATTAGGGACGTTCCTTTTTCTTTTAAAGAGTTTGTTTACAAAACCACAAATGCACGTTCCACAGGTGAATCCATCATGGAACTAGAAACCCTCCCCATATCTGCTGGCCTGTATTACATGGACATGGACGCCATCACCCGCCCCGTGACGTAGGGACTCACGTAGTGTCCTTCATGCTGATTGGTTAATAGCAGGCAAAGGGGAATTAAATGTCTGCGCCCACCGAAAGTACACTTATGGGCGACAATATAGGGCTTTGGAGCATAAAATATGTTTTTTCTCTGCAAATTCGTAACTATAATTTGTGCTCTTGTAGGAAAGGTATCTTTAGACTATATTCTTTCATTGGCACTGCCCTTACAGTGGGAATTGGTTTCCCCTTTAATATAAAACCTAAAGGCGAGCGTAGCCTCCAATGCTCCATACCATAGCAATACAATTTGTTTGGTACCATTTGTTTAACCCCCACTTCTTGGTGAGAACCATTTACTGAACCCCTGATAACTTATACATTACTCATTAATCCACCGGCGCTCAGATCTGCTGACACAACCCCAGCATTAATGGCCGGTCAATTAAAACATGTAGGACTATCAATTTTCATGTCTTGCTTTTCTAATTCTGTGATAAAAGAAATAATATCAACTCTTGTTCTGTAATAAAAAAAATCATATCAACTCTTGGCTCCTACAATCTTCTTTTTTTGTAGTTTTGAGGTCATAAATACCTGCATCTATAACTATACAAACTGATGTTCACAAGTAGGGAAGCTATATGCATGTACTATAGCAAACACCTCTCTTTTAATTGTCTCAAGTTTAGCTGCAGGTGTGTATTTAGGTTTTGAGACAACTATTACATAATAGCTCCAGGTATTGAGACAACTATTACAATAATAGCTCCAGGTATTGAGACAACCATTACAATAATAGCCCCAGGTATTAAAACAGTTTTTACTTTTAATAACTTCCTATTCTTGTCTGAATTTTGTTTAAGCTTGAATCCAATTTCGTACATTAAGTTCTGCTGCTTCAGTAGCTGAGATTCAGTAGGTAAGTTTCTGTTTTTAACATTGGCGAAAAGAAAGTCATCCTAACTTAGTCCAAATCCAGGAATCGGTCAACCTTGTGCGACGCATCCTACGCGGACGCCTGATGACGTGATATCAGTGATTAACTGACAACTGTCAAATAAACCCAGTTGAATGTGACACAAACTAAACTTATGTGGTAAGGTGAAATGTTGCTAATGAGACCTAAACACCTAATGTATCATCAACCTTGATCTAAATTTGCAAAAGCTAGACTAAATAATAATGTAAAAGGGTTATAACGTGAACGAAGCTGTGAACTGTTGACCAGTCTGCCGTGAACCGTCGTCTGCGCGTTCGACTTGTGCTGCCACCTGGCGAATACAGCGAGCGCTCTGTCGGGAGAGTGAAGACATGTTGTCGCTATGATAAGCCCTTCAACGGTTTTCCAGTAACTTGTGGATTATGTACCAATTGTTGGTAATTCGTTCCTAAATATCCTGCGGTGCGCTGCGCGTAAGTTTTTAACAAAAAAAAATGAACATGACGTTTCCCAGAAGGCAGTTAACGCATGCGTAAACAATGTGTCACATCTTCCGCTTCCGCTTTCCCCACTGGCGGTCGACTTGCGGTTGATTTTTTCGCTCTTTACAGTATGGGATTGAGATACAGATTTTGTCAGTTTTTTACGTGTGTGTTATCTAAAGAGCTCGCTACGCTCGCTATAAGCACAATGCGGTAACGTTATCGAAGCACAGACTTTTTATATTGATGGGTTTTATTCATATTCATATACATAACGCACGGCCGGAGCCATAGCCCGGCGATAGGAGCCATAGTCCATCGCGCTGAGCCATAGTCCAGTGTCGAGAGCCATAGCCCGGCGATAGGAGCCATAGTCCATCGCACTGAGCCATAATCCAGTGTCGGGAGCCATAGCCCGCGCCCGGAGCCATAGTCCAGCGCACTGAGCCATAATCTAGTGTCGGGAGCCATAGCCCGCGCCCGGAGCCATAGTCCATCGCACTGAGCCATAATCCAGTGTCGGGAGCCATAGCCCGGCGATAGGAGCCATAGTCCATCGCACTGAGCCATAGTCCAGTGTCGGGAGCCATAGCCCGGCGATAGGAGCCATAGTCCATCGCACTGAGCCATAGTCCAGTGTCGGGAGCCATAGCCCGGCGATAGGAGCCATAGTCCATCGCACTGAGCCATAGTCCAGTGTCGGGAGCCATAGCCCGGCGATAGGAGCCATAGTCCATCGCACTGAGCCATAATCCAGTGTCGGGAGCCATAGCCCGGCGATAGGAGCCATAGTCCATCGCACTGAGCCATTGTCCAGTGTCGGGAGCCATAGCCCGGCGATAGGAGCCATAGTCCATCGCACTGAGCCATAGTCCAGTGTCGGGAGCCATAGCCCGGCGATAGGAGCCATAGTCCATCGCACTGAGCCATAGTCCAGTGTCGGGAGCCATAGCCCGGCGATAGGAGCCATAGTCCATCGCACTGAGCCATAATCCAGTGTCGGGAGCCATAGCCCGCGCCCGGAGCCATAGTCCATCGCACTGAGCCATAATCCAGTGTCGGGAGCCATAGCCCGCGCCCGGAGCCATAGTCCATCGCACTGAGCCATAATCCAGTGTCGGGAGCCATAGCCCGCGCCCCGAGCCATAGTCCATCGCACTGAGCCATAATCCAGTGTCGGGAGCCATAGCCCGCGCCCCGAGCCATAGTCCAGCGCACTGAGCCATAATCCAGTGTCGGGAGCCATAGCCCGCGCCCGGAGCCATAGTCCAGCGCACTCAGCCATAATCCAGTGTCGGGAGCCATAACCCGCGCCTGGAGCCATAGTCAAGCGCACTGAGCCATAGTCCAGTGTCGGGAGCCATAGCCCGGCGAAAGAAGCCATAGTCCAGCGCACTGAGCCATAATCCAGTGTCGGGAGCCATAGCCCGCGCCCCGAGCCATAGTCCAGCGCACTGAGCCATAATCCAGTGTCGGGAGCCATAGCCCGCGCCCCGAGCCATAGTCCAGCGCACTGAGCCATAATCCAGTGTCGGGAGCCATAGCCCACGCCCGGAGCCATAATCCAGTGTCGGGAGCCATAGTCCACGCCCGGAGCCATAGTCCAGCGTACTGAGCCATAATCCAGTGTCGGGAGCCATAGCCCGTGCCCAGAGCCATAGTCCAGCGCACTGAGCCATAATCTAGTGTCGGGAGCCATAGCCCGTGCCCAGAGCCATAGTCCAGCGCACTGAGCCATAATCCAGTGTCGGGAGCCATAGCCCGCGCCCGGAGCCATAGTCAAGCGCGCTGAGCCATAGTCCAGTGTCGAGAGCCATAGCCCGCGCCCGGAGCCATAGTCCAGCGAACGGAGCCATAATCCAGTGTCGGGAGCCATAGCCCGTGCCCAGAGCCATAGTCCAGCGAACGGAGCCATAACCGGGAGCCGGGAGCACTAGTCCAGCATGTATTATCACAAGTAATTAAGCCTATGGGCTACCATTTACGAGTAGGCTTACATATCACAAGTGAAACGGTGTGACCTCTCAACCGGTGATTACCCACGCTCGGCACCCCCCCCCCCCCACACACACACAAACAATTAAACCATCCTCAACCCACCGGAAGTCCAGTGTAGGGAGCCATAACTCACGTCCGGAGCCATAGTCCAGCACACTGAGCCATAGTGCAGTGTCGGGAGCCATAGCCCACGTCCGGAGCCATAGTCCAGCACACTGAGCCATAGTGCAGTGTCGGGAGCCATAGCCCGGCAAAAGGAGTTATAGTCCAGCGCACTGAGCCATCATCCAGTGTCGGGAGCCATAGCCCACGTCCGGAGCCATAGTCCAGTGCACTGAGCCATAGTGCAGTGTCGGGAGCCATAGCCCACGTCCGGAGCCATAGTCCAGCACACTGAGCCATAGTGCAGTGTCGGGAGCCATAGCCCGGCAAAACGAGCCATAGTCCAACGCACTGAGCCATAGTGCAGTGTCGGGAGCCATAGCCCGGCGAAAGGAGCCATAGTCCAGCGCACTGAGCCATAGTCCAGTGTAAGGAGCCATAGCCCACGTCCGGAGCCATGGTCCAGCGCACTGAGCCATAGTCCAGTGTCGGGACCCATAGCCCGGCGAAAGGAGCTATAGTCCAGCGCACTAAGCCATAGTCGAGTGTCGGGAGCCAAAGCCCGGCGAAAGGAGCCATAGTCCAGCGCACTGAGCCATAACCCGGAGCCGTGAGCACTAGTCCAGCATTCGGAGCCATAACCCGCGCCCTATGGCATACCTTGCGCCCTGAACTGCAAGACATGTTCATATAAGAAACCGTAGTGATTTGTGTCTGTAATTTGTGTCTGCAGCCGGCCTGCTGTTTCTAGCCTCCAATATTTCCATGTTTAAATAAAGCAAACGATTTCAGATTGCAGAGATGCTTTTAATACGTTCTTGATGATAATAAACGACAAAGACATTAAAACTTTGTTGACGCGGTCTATGCCTGGGCATTAATGGGTTAATCTGGGTATGGGTGTATGATGACGCATTGTAATTTTATCGAGTGAACAATAAATCTTCTTTTCAAAAGTATTTATCACATTCATGCCCCCCCCCCCTCCCTGACACTGTATGCCCAACACTGACACATCCCTCAGCCCCAAACTTCCCTATCGTAGTAGTCACTTGGCGCGGAACAATGGAGAACCGCGCGTTTGCCATAGTTTGAATTCATGCCCGCTTTTCGTGATTTCGGATCGATCAAACTAAATTAGGTTAAGCTTAATACTCAGTCACGATAACTTCCGTATTTAACGTTTAATGAATATTGATTGGCAACCGCCCAAGAGATGGACTTTAGTGAAACAGGGTACCCAAGTAACCCTTGTTTTTTGATAACATGTTTAATGCAATAGACAATTTAGTACCCGCACAATACCATAGCTGTTGATTAATGAACATTTACATAGCACTACATAGCTTACATAGCATATCAGTATAATATAAACTTACACAACTAATTGCAATATACATAGGTCAAATGGACCAATCGAGAATGCAGTATTAACGGATTCTTAGTATTTTGAGAGATAAATCAGACCACTATATAGTCGAAGCATAAGTAAAGGAAGCACTCAAACCATATATGAGAGCATTAAATAGCGTATTATGCTTAACCCAAGACTTGCAGTTGCAACCGATATTAAGTTGTACAAAAACCAGGGAATTCTATCGTTCCTATTATTATCAGAAATTTATTAAACCAGTTATTGAACAAAGATGGCGGGATGATCTGCAGATGCCTGACCATGACTTTTCTAGCTTCTACAGGAGTCGAATCTTAGGTATTAGTGATCCTTTCATCGCAGAGTTTAATTTTAAATGTTTCAATCGGTCTCTGCCATGTGGTTCTAACTTATTCAAATGGAACAAACGGGAGCACAATAGATGTAATAGCAGTCTGGTATGGCTCTGGTTCTGTCCTTCCAGTTGAGCAGAAGGTGTCTGAAGGGAAGACCGCGGAGGTGGCCAGACTCATCCTGGAGACGTTAGTATAAGCATCTTCTCGTTCTTTTTTTTTAGCCGTAGATTAAGGACTGTGTTACTTGCCGGCAGTATGAACAAAATTTGTAGCATTGTTGAATATCGTTATTGCAGGACCGCGGTGACGCTGGGTGACCTTGAGCTGACCCCGAAGGAGATCGAAATAATCCTCAATCGGATGGTGGACCTCGTGATCTCCGGAAAAATGTCTGCAATGACTTCTCGGCAAGCCAAATTTGTGGGGATGATTCCGATGTATGGGTGAGCGATACTTGCAGCGGAGCCTTACTGTAAGATCTAGCTGTAATAAAAATGATATTGCATAATCTGACGACTGCTTTTGATTGCTCTTTGATCCTACCACCGCCCAGCTATGTTACCGCTGTATCTGCAAACTTTCAGTCCTCTGTAGTATCCGTATGACGACCAAGACTGCCCCATTCTATTATTTTATTGACCTTGTTAACACGGCTGTTTGTGACTCGGCCGTTTGATATTTGTTACAACCGGTTAGTGGGTTGGTGGGAGCGAGTATATGTGAGTAGTGTGAATTCTAGGTTAGGGTTGAAATTGGGAATGCAGAGATGGGCGGCAGATCTGGGGCAGACTATAGAACTTCCTACACGTGTTACCTTCGGAAGTGTGGCAAAGGATGCGGCTCGGAAGAGCTCGTGGTTCCCTGAACCTCTAGAGCCTTGCCCATTACCCTTCATCCCATATACAAGGACTTCTCCGCTCCCATCCCCACCACAAACGGCACTGGCATCGCCTGTAAAGACGCAAGGGCGCCGTATGCCTGAAGCGCAAGGTCGCAGTAATTTTCAGTGGGGGGGGGGGGGCGAATTTTGACATCTCTATTTATTAGAACTAAATATTTTTGCCAAACTAACGGACTTGGCACTTGATCTTTCTGATCCGTGTATCATTCCTGCTTTGCCTTCGGTTTTCGACTTGAACAGTGCATCTTTTAAAATATATTGCGGCTAACCTGCATCTTTCCAGACTATCTATACTTTAACAGTATATTTTGTCAAAAAAATTTAGACCTTCACATTTTATTTCTCAGAGTGATCGGCATTTGGCCGACTTTAGCAGTGTATATTTCTCACGGATCGCTATTTAACAGTGTACGTTTCTGATGGCTATCGACTTATCTGTGTACCTTTCGGACGGATTTCGATTTTAACCATGTATCTTTCTCTTGGATTTCGAAGTTAACGGTCGCTGTGTAGCTTTCGAAATGATCCCAACTTTAATAGTGTGTCTGAAGGATCTCCACAATGCCAGTGTAGCTTTCTAATGAATCTATACTTCATCAGTGTATCTCTGAAGGATTTCGACTTTAACGGGATGTCATTCCAACAGTAAAACCAAGACGATGAAAGGCGACACTGGATACTCCGTTAACGTGGCACATTAACTTGACCTCTCACCTTCTCTGGTTTCCGGTCGACCTGGGCACTTTGGTCCTGGACATCGCCAAGAAGACCAGGCAATATATTGCCATCATGTTTGCGTACAGGGTCAAGTTGTGGAACCTCAAATTGAGGGACGCTTGCCAGTTAGTACCATGAATCCGTATTGCATGTTAGATCCTATAAAATGTATTGCTGTAGTAAATGGCAGACGTGAGCAATACGTTAAGTATGCTGAAACAATAGGTTGCCATTAATGTCATAACATGGACGAAGGACCTTGCCATGACGCAATACATTAGTTTCGTCTCCAGGCGCCAACTACGGCTATATCTGATAGAAAACCCTTCGTTAATTAATGTAATGACTTTTTAAGAATCTGTTCGATCATTCGTTAGAAGAAAGTACAAACAAAAGGAGGCGATGAGAAGTGTTTTGCGTTTTTTTTTAATCAGAACTTCAAGCTCAGCAATGAAACCTAAATGAAACCTATATTACGCGTGAAGTTCGTCTCTCTTTTAATTTTCTTTTTTTTTGCTTATGTGTATTTCTTGACTCGGACGAGTTCGAATATATATATATATATATACAAATATTAACCTAACCTTTCATTACTTTATCTCTTTACCTTATTGGAACATTGTCTTACATGCCTCTCCTTGCTCCAGCCATTGATCCCCAGCGCTTGTGGATTATGCATCAAATGAACCAGACCAAAATAAGACGAACGTATTTTTGTTGAAGATAAGTTTGGGCAGCCGTCTCCATGGCTTAAAGCAATATACTTACATGCGCCATCTTAGATTGTTTACATGTTAGAATCAAGACTAAAAGTATCTCAAAATTATGATGCATATATGTTTTAGATCTCTGAGAGTCTGTAAAACAACAATTTCAACATAAAACCCCGCGGTTTATTTTTATCGCGCGCGGACGTCCTAGCGAGCCGCGGTCGACATCACACACAAAATAGCGAACTGCGAACAGGCGCGCAGGGATATAAAGCCGGCCACCAACTTCTGTTCCGTTGACCAAAATGCTTCTCTCCGGATAGCCCAAATGCTTTCAGGATTCAAATGCAAGACGGAATATACTTATTTGACATGGGGAAGAGGTTGGTAATACAAAAAATTACGGAATATATTGCTTTAACCCCTAAGTCATGTGGACCTGCCATGAGTTGGCATCACCGGCTGCTGGGCTGCGTTGCCAAGCTCCTCGCACGGTGGCGCTACGCAAGCTAGCTTTCACCGCTGCTGTCGGCCGGGGGCAAATTTCAAGATTTTTGAAAAACGGTCAAATCAGCAGTAATTTCTTGCAACATCATAATTTTTCAGGAATAAAACATAAAAATAACGAGCTTTGTGTATTTAATACAGCCAAAACCATCTTGTATCCTTTCGAAAAAGTTCTAATTGTGACAGAACTCTCTTTTCACCACCTGATTTGATGTGTTATTAGGCTTAGGCTGGGTCTAAGCACCAACTTGTAGAAATGCGCGACGCATTTTCCTATCGATCTGCGCAGCGCTGCCCTGGCGAGTGAGTGAAAATGCATTGAGGACGTAGGCGATGTGTGTTCGTCGCTTGCCGTAAAGAGCGCCATGACGCTATTTTCGTGGTGGGCGCGTTGGATGAAACCATCAAGCTGCGCGGCATGCGGTACCACCCGATGGACATCGAGACGAGCGTCGTCCGCTGTCACCGCAAGATCTGTTAGAGGTACGTCCGGGGTCTGGTAAGTCCGGGATCTGGTACCCCTCGGTTAGAGGTACGTCCGGGGTCTGGTGACAATGGGCGAGAGGTACGTCCGGGGTCTGGTGACAATGGGTGAGAGGTACGTCCGGGGTCTGGTACCACTGGGTGAGAGGTACGTCCGGGGTCTGGTACCACTGGGTGAGAGGTACGTCCGGGTTCTGGTACCACAGAGTGAGAGGTACGTCCGGGGTCTGGTGACAATGGGTGAGAGGTACGTCCGGGGTCTGGTACCCCTCGGTTAGAGGTACGTCCGGGGTCTGGTAAGTCCGGGGTCTGGTACCACTGGGTGAGAGGTACGTCTGGGGTCTGGTACCACTGGGTGAGAGGTACGTCCGGGTTCTGGTGACAGTGGGTGAGAGGTACGTCCGGAGTCTGGTGACAATGGGTGAGAGGTACGTCCGGGGTCTGGTACCCCTCGGTTAGAGGTACGTCCGGGATCTGGTAAGTCCGGGGTCTGGTACCACTGGGTGAGAGGCACGTCCGGGGTCTGGTGACAATGGGTGAGAGGTACGTCCGGGGTCTGGTACCACTGGGTGAGAGGTACGTCCGGGGTCTGGTGACAATGGGTGAGAGGTACGTCCGGGGTCTGGTACCACTGGGTGAGAGGTACGTCCGGGTTCTGGTGACAGTGGGTGAGAGGTACGTCCGGGTTCTGGTGACAGTGGATGAGAGGTACGTCCGGGGTCTGGTACCACTGGGTGAGAGGTACGTCCGGGGTCTATTGACAATGGGTGAGAGGTACGTCCGGGGTCTGGTACCACTGGGTGAGAGGTACGTCCGGGTTCTGGTGACAGTGGGTGAGAGGTACGTCCGGGTTCTGGTGACAATGGGTGAGAGGTACGTCCAGGGTCTGGTACCACTGGGTGAGAGGTACGTCCGGGGTCTGGTGACAATAGGTGAGAGGTACGTCCGGGGTCTGGTGACAATGGGTGAGAGGTACGTCCGGGGTCTTTTACCACTGGGTGAGAGGTACGTCCGGGTTCTGGTGACACTGGGTGAGAGGTACGTCCGGGGTCTGGTACCACTGGGTGAGAGGTACGTCCGGGTTCTGGTGACAAGGGGTGGGAGGTACGTCCGGGGTCTGGTGACAATGGGTGAGAGGTACGTCCGGGGTCTGGTGACAATGGGTGAGAGGTGTGTCGGGGGTCTGGTGACAATGGGTGAGAGGTACGTCCGGGGTCTGGTACCACTGGGTGAGAGGTACGTCCGGGGTCTGGTGACAATGGGTGAGAGGTACGTCCGGGGTCTGGTACCACTGGGTGAGAGGTACGTCCGGGGTCTGTTAACCCTCGGTGAGCGAATGACGGTGCGTCCGTGTAACAGTGTATAACGGTGCGTCCGTGTAACAGTGAATAACGGTGTGTCCGTGTAACAGTGTATGCCGTTTCGTCCGTGTAACAGTGTATGGCGGTGCGTCCGTGTAGCATTGTATAACGGTGCGTCCGTGTAACATTGTATAACGGTTCGTCGGTGTAACAGTGTATGACGGTGCGTCCGTGTAACAGTGTATGACGGTGCGTCCGTGTAACAGTGTATGACGGTGCGTCCGTGTAACATTGTATGACGGTGCGGCCGTGTAACATTGTATGACGGTTCGTCGGTGTAACAGTGTATGACGGTGTGTCCGTGTAACAGTGTATGGCGGTGCGTCCGTGTAACAGTGTATAACGGTGCGTCCGTGTAACAGTGTATGACGGTGCGTCCGTGTAACATTGTATGACGGTGCGGCCGTGTAACATTGTATGACGGTGCGGCCGTGTAGCAGTGTATGACGGTGCGTCCGTGAAACAGTGTATGACGGTGCGGCCGTGTAACAGTGTATGGCGGTGCGTCCGTGAAACAGTGTATGACGGTGCGTCGGTGTAGCAGTGTATGACGGTGTGTCCGTGTAACAGTGTATGACGGTGCGGCCGTGTAACAGTGTATGACGGTGCGTCGGTGTAACAGTGTATGACGGTGCGACCGTGTAACATTGTATGACGGTGCGTCCGTGTAACATTGTATGACGGTGCGTCCGTGTAACAGTGTATGACGGTGCGTCGGTGTAACAGTGTATAACGGTGTGTCCGTGTAACAGTGTATGACGGTGCGACCGTGTAACATTGTATGACGGTGCGTCGGTGTAACAGTGTATGACGGTGCGACCGTGTAACATTGTATGACGGTGCGTCCGTGTAACAGTGTATAACGGTGTGTCCGTGTAACAGTGTATGACGGTGCGTCGGTGTAGCAGTGTATAACGGTGTGTCCGTGTAACTGTGTATGACAGTGCGGCCGTGTAACAGTGTATGACGGTGCGTCCGTGTAACAGTGTATGACGGTGCGTCCGTGTAACATTGTATAACGGTGCGTCCGTGTAACATTGTATAACGGTGCGTCCGTGAAACAGTGTATAACGGTGCGTCCGTGTAACATTGTATGACGGTGCGTCCGTGAAACAGTGTATGACGGTGCGTCAGTGTAGCAGTGTATAACGGTGCGTCAGTGTAGCAGTGTATAACGGTGTGTCCGTGTAACAGTGTATGACGGTGCGGCCGTGTAACAGTGTATGACGGTGCGTCGGTGTAACAGTGTATGACGGTGCGACCGTGTAACATTGTATGACGGTGCGTCCGTGTAACATTGTATGACGGTGCGTCCGTGTAACAGTGTATGACGGTGCGTCGGTGTAACAGTGTATAACGGTGTGTCCGTGTAACAGTGTATGACGGTGCGACCGTGTAACATTGTATGACGGTGCGTCGGTGTAACAGTGTATGACGGTGCGACCGTGTAACATTGTATGACGGTGCGTCCGTGTAACAGTGTATAACGGTGTGTCCGTGTAACAGTGTATGACGGTGCGTCGGTGTAGCAGTGTATAACGGTGTGTCCGTGTAACTGTGTATAACGGTGCGTCCGTGTAAAAGTGTATGACGGTGCGTCGGTGTAGCAGTGTATAACGGTGTGTCCGTGTAACAGTGTATGACGGTGCGGCCGTGTAACAGTGTATAACGGTGCGTCCGTGTAACAGTGTATGACGGTGCGTCAGTGTAGCAGTGTATAACGGTGTGTCCGTGTAACAGTGTATGACGGTGCGTCAATGTAGCAGTGTATAACGGTGCGTCCGTGTAACATTGTATGACGGTGCGTCAGTGTAGCAGTGTATAACGGTGCGTCCGTGTAACAGTGTATAACGGAGCTTCCGTGTAACAGTGTGTAACGGTGCGTCCGTGTAGCAGTGTATGACGGTGCGTCCGTGTAACAGTGTATGACGGTGCGGCCGTGTAACAGTGTATAACGGTGCGTCCGTGTAACAGTGTATGACGGTGCGTCCGTGTAACAGTGTATGACGGTGCGTCCGTGTAACAGTGTACAACGGTTTGACGTGGTTGACTGGTTGTTATCCTTGTCCTTTCAGTGCTGTCTTCACATGAACCAACCTGCTGGTCGTTGTCGTGGAACTCGACGGCAATGAGAATGAGGCTCTGGACTTGGTTCCCCTGGTAACAAACGCGGTCCTGGACTACCTCATCGTAGGGGTGGTGGTGGTGGTCGACCCGGGGGTGGTGCCCATCAACTCACGCGGAGAAAAATAACGGATGCACTTAAGCTGTTAAGGGACGGTTTTCTGGCCGACCAGCTCGACCCCATCTATGTGGCCTATAACATGTAGTGGGAAACCGTACGGCAGGCCGACCAGGAAACCACTCGGTACGCCAACCAGGAAACCACTCGGTACGCCAACCAGGAAACCACGCGGCACGCCAACCAGGAAACCACGCGGCACGCCCTAACCCTAACCCTAACCCTAACCCTAACCCTAACCCTAGTTTGTGTGACCTGTGTGTCGGGTGTCTACAGTGTGTGTGTGGCTGGTGAGTCGTTCAGTGGCCACTGTAGACTGCCTACGTCACCAATATAAGCATTTGTAAAGTGGAATGCGTGACGTCATTACAGTGAACCATTTAAATGAAAGGGTGTGCTTTTCTCTCCTGTCGCTTCGCGGTGTTGATGCCAGATTCTGGCCATCAAAACCGCTGACATGTATAATTGTCTTTTGTTTGATGCGGATACTTGTATTTTGACAAATCACCTGTTGTAGAGTAACAACTTGCAACAAGCGTCTGCTGATCAGTTAAAACATGTTCGCCGTGCAGTTACCTGTGACTCTCCTATCTCTATCTGACTGTGGGTTATTCAAACCGGGGAGTGCCGTGTCGCAGACCGCTCTAACCGGGGAGTGCCATGTCGCGGGCAGCTCTAACGGGGGAGTGCCGTATCGCGGACCGCTCAAACCGGAGGAGTGCCGTGTCGCGGACCGCTCTAACGGGGGAGTGCCGTGTCGCGGACCGCTCTAACCGTAATGTGCCGTGTCGCCGACCGCTCTACCGGGGAGTGCCGTGTCGCAGACCGCTCTAACCGGGGAGTGCCGTGTCGCGGACCGCTCTAACCGCAATGTGCCGTGTCGCGGACCGCTCTAACCGCAATGTGCCGTGTCGCGGACCGCTCTAACCGCAATTTGCCGTGTCGCGGGCCGCTCTAACCGCAATGTGCCGTGTCGCGGACCGCTCTAACCGCAATGTGCCGTATCGCGGACCGCTCTAACCGGGAAGTGACGTGACGCGGATCGCTCTAACGGGGGAGTGCCGTGTCGCGGACCGCTCTAACCGCAATGTGCCGTGTCGCGGACCGCTCTACCGGGGAGTTCCGTGTCGCGGGCCGCTCTAACGGGGGAGTGCCGTATCGCGGACCGCTCTAACGGAGGAGTGCCGTGTCGCGGACCGCTCTAACCGTAATGTGCCGTGTCGCGGACCGCTCTACCGGGGAGTGCCGTGTCGCAGACCGCTCTACCCGGGGAGTGCCGTGTCGCGGACCGCTCTAACGAGGGAGTGCCGTGTCGCAAACCGCTCTAACCGCAATGTGCCGTGTCGCGGACCGCTCTAACCGCAATTTGCCGTGTCGCGGGCCGCTCTAACCGCAATGTGCCGTGTCGCGGACCGCTCTAACTGGGAAGTGACGTGACGCAGATCTACACGGCGGCCCTGCTCGGTCACTAGTGTTCCACACGGCGGCCTTGCTGGGCGACTTGAAATACTTGTACCGATGGCATGACAAGCTATGCAATGCAGACGTCCTGTATGGGGTCCAGGTTGTGCACAGTACGTTTATCATGTTTACCTGCATGTGTAGTGTGTGTGTGTGCTTGTCTAGTTGATCGTGCTGTACATTAAAGCTACCGCTGTACAGAGTGACGTCACGTGCACAATGTCACCATATTGGTTCCTCTTTATCAGGCAAATAACTCGCTAGGTTTGCTGAATTATTGCCGTTGACTATTTTATTGCATTTATTATTGGGTCCCGAAAGTGTGTGAATAGGAGTATTGTAAAAGTTGCTTGTGTATATATCTGCTTAAGTCCCAATTATCGCCTGCGTGACGTCATGGAAAGATGTTGGTATGACGCAATGGAAGTCCTAATGACATCATATTAAGAGGTCAGTGTGACTTCTGTAGAGCACATGGGCTGGTTTTCCACTGTGGCTGACAGTGGTTGGTTACCTGGCAGACAGAGCTTTGTAGCAACAATATAATATTATCATTATTATTAATCATACTTAACTTTGTCCTGGCCAGATTTGAAACACCTGTTTTGTGGCGTGTTTGTCATGTGACTCGGGCACCAATGGGTCCCAGCCACACGCCAAGTGCTAAGCAGCCACCCTAAATGAACCCAGGATTGTCCATTGTATGACTGAATTGGTACGACTGAACGCATGAGTGAAAGTGTATGCCTGTGAAATGACAGTCTGAGTCACAACCTAGGACTAGGTCTGAGCCACAGCCTAGGACTGAGTCACAGCCTAGGCCTAGGGCTGAGCCACAGTCAAGGACTGAGTCCAGCCTAGGACCAGGATTGAGCCACAGCCTAGGACTGAGTCCAGCCTAGGACTGAGTCCAGCCTAGGACTATGGCTAAGCCACAGCCTAGGACTAGGACTGAGCCACAGCCTAGGACTAGGGCTGAGCCTCAGCCAAGGACTGAGCCCAGTCTCTCCACAGAAATACTTATCTAACTGTATGCTGTGTTTATCATTGCAAACTAATGTTAAATATCACAAACCATATTCAATCATTCTAGCGGTTAATGTGTTAGAAATTGTTATCTGTTGGTATATGTGGGGTAATGACACTGTTCTTGGTATTGTAGTGTGATATCAGTGGTAACCAAAGTAAACGTAGACTTGTACAGTTGCTGTCATGTCCGTGACACATTCTGAAGCCGGTTGCATCAGCTGGACATTTTCGAGTGGCTTGATCCACGCTTATGTCGTGCGTTATCATTAGAGGTCCTGGTAACCCAGTATGGGTGCACTGTAATGTGATTAGATGTTCTGATAATCCAATATGGGTGCCCTGTAATGTGATTAGAGGTCCTCATAATCCAGTACGGGTGCACTGTAATGTGATTAGAGGTTCTGATAATCTAGTATGGGTGCACTGTAATGTGATTAGAGGTTCTGATAATCCAGTATGGGTGCACTGTAATGTGATTAGAGGTCCTGGTAATCTAGTATGGGTGCCCTGTAATGTGATTAGAGGTTCTGATAATCTAGTATGGGTGCACTGTAATGTGATTAGAGGTCCTGGTAATCTAGTATGGGTGCCCTGTAATGTGATTAGAGGTTCTGATAATCTAGTATGGGTGCCCTGTAATGTGATTAGAGGTCCTCATAATCCAGTATGGGTGCACTGTAATGTGATTAGAGGTTCTGATAATCCAGTACGGGTGCACTGTAATGTGTTTAGAGGTCCTCATAATCCAGTATGGGTGCCCTGTAATGTGATTAGAGGTTCTGATAATCCAGTACGGGTGCACTGTAATGTGATTAAAGGTACTGATAATCCAGTATGGGTGCCCTGTAATGTGATTAGAGGTTCTGATAATCCAGTATGGGTGCCCTGTAATGTGATTAGAGGTTCTGATAATCCAGTACGGGTGCACTGTAATGTGATTAGAGGTCCTGGTAATCCAGTATGGGTGCACTGTAATGTGACTAGAGGTTCTGATAATCCAGTACGGGTGCACTGTAATGTGATTAGAGGTTCTGATAATCCAGTATGGGTGCCCTGTAATGTGATTAGAGGTCCTCGTAATCCAGTATGGGTGCCCTGTAATGTGATTAGAGGTTCTGATAATCCAGTATGGGTGCACTGTAATGTGATTAGAGGTCCTGGTAATCCAGTATGGGTGCCCTGTAATGTGATTAGAGGTTCTGATAATCAAGTATGGGTGCACTGTAATGTGATTACAGGTTCTGATAATCCAGTATGGTTGCCCAGTAATGTGATTAGAGGTCCTGGTAATCCAGGATGGGTGCACTGTAATGTGATTTGCTTGTGGTCGTGTCTGTGTGAGGGGGTCCTCCGACATCCATCGTTATAGCTCTGCTTACACTTATGGTGGTAACTGTACATCTATCAATCTAGGGTTACAGATGTGTGCTTACATTTCTGAAACTGGGGTTACATATGTGACCATGTAAGTGTATTCGGAGCTTATACATATGTGTGCTTACATCTATAAGACGAGGATTACATATGCCTAGACTCTTCTGGAAGACCTATTATAGTGTATGGCTGGTCCTTGTGGACTGCAGACGGCCAGCGTATTGTTAGTATTTAACCATATCGGACGGCTGCACCCCCCCACCCCACCCCCCACGCCAGTGGCGACGGGGCCATGTTCGGCTACAGCAATTCCATACAGCAATATATGTATAATATGAATATACGCTTCTTTTTTTACAGTATGAACGAGAATGTCGCTGAATGTATGCTGTGTAATTTGTTCTACTATCTACACTTACGGTCAAGTTCATTGTCCTCTCAGTCTTGGCTGGATCCTTGTCACAAGGTTATAGCAATTTTTTTTCTTGTAATAGAGAATTTGCTTTGTGCGCCGCGTAATCGTATTACGTAAATCGGGTTGACAGATATTTTAGTGTTGTGCTCCACGTTAAGCTACGAAGGCTTGAGGCAGAGGGTCTGGTGTTGGTCAGACTGCCAGGGCTAGAGGCAGAGGGTCTAGTGTTGGTCAAGCTACCAGGGCTGGAGGCAGAGGGTCTAGTGTTGGTCAAGCTACCAGGGCTGGAGGCAGAGGGTCTAGTGTTGGTCAAGCTGTCAGGGCTAGAGGCAGATTGTCTAGTGTTGGTCAATCCCCCAGGGCTAGAGGCAGAAGGTCTAGTGTTGGTCAAACTGTCAGGGCTCGAGGCAGAGGGTCTAGTGTTGGTCAAGCTGTCAGGGCTCGAGGCAGATTGTCTTGAGTTGGTCAAGCTCCCAGGGCTTGAGGCAGAGGGTCTAGTGTTGGTCAAGCTGTGAGGGTTAGAGGCAGAATGTCTAGTGTTGGTCAAGCTGTGAGGGCTAGAGGCAGAGGGTCTAGTGTTGGTCAAGCTGTCAGGGCTAGAGGCAGATTGTCTAGTGTTGGTCAAGCTCCCAGGGCTTGAGGCAGAGGGTCTAGTGTTGGTCAAGCTGTGAGGGCTAGAGGCAGAGGGTCTAGTGTTGGTGAAGCTGTCAGGGCTAGAGGCAGATTGGCTGGTGTTGGTCAAGCTCCCAGGACTAGAGGCAGAGGGTCTAGTGTTGGTCAAGCTGTCAGGGCTAGAGGCAGATTGGCTGGTGTTGGTCATGCTCCCAGGACTAGAGGCAGAGGGTCTAGTGTTGGTCAAGCTGTCAGAGCTCGAGGCAGAGGGTCTAGTGTTGGTCAAGCTCCCAGGGTTAGAGGCAGAGGGTCTAGTGTTGGTCAAGCTCCCAGGGTTAGAGGCAGAGGGTCTAGTGTTGGTCAAGCTACCAGGGTTAGAGGCAGAGGGTCTAGTGTTGGTCAAGCTACCAGGGCTAGAGGCAGAGGGTCTAGCGTTAGTCAGGCTACCAGGGCTAGAGGCAGAGGGTCTAGTGTTGGTCTGGCTGCCAGGGCCAGAGGCAGAGGGTCTAGTGTTGGTCAAGCTGTGAGGGCTAGAGGCAGAGGGTCCAGTGTTGGTCAAGCTACCAGGGCTGGAGGCAGAGAGTCTGGTGTTGGTCAAGCTGTTATTTCTCTTTCCTATTTGGGAACGGGAAATGAAATGAAACTTGCAAAAATATGCTATCTAATATTCTACTGCCAAGGTAAATAAATAAATGTGCTTTTGTGTATGATTGTAAGTTTGTTTGAGTTCAAACCATTTCGCCAAATGCCCTATACATGTACGTCGGAACGTCGGGGGGGGGGGGGGGGGTGGTGGCAGGTAGTACTGTCAAGTCTCAATCCATTTATAATAACCAAGTACTGCCAAGATAACTTATAACTGGAATGATAAATTATATACGTATCAACACATTAGCGGCCGATATAAATGTTAAACAAGACCACGAAAATTAGTGATTTATTACTTTTTCTCATATATGTACTCCAAACATAGATGTGAAGTTTAGTGTATGTTTGGGTGTTCCAGTAACAATGGTAAGTCCAATCCCGGTGGAGTGGCATGGAAGTAGACAATCGGCATGTCTCTTGTCGTGCATCTGATCCGGTTTACCGAGCGTGGCCAGAGAGACCTGTTTCAGGGCTAGGTCCGAGAGACTTTTAATACATGAATCCCTTCAGTCCACCTCGGTCCGAGCGACCTTTAATACATGAATCCCTTCAGTTCACCTCCTCGGTCCGAGCGACCTTTAATACATGAATCCCTTCAGTCCACCTCCTCGGTCAGAGCGACCTTTAATACATGAATCCCTTCAGTTCACCTCCTCGGTCCGAGCGACCTTTAATACATGAATCCCTTCAGTTCACCTCCTCGGTCAGAGCGACCTTTAATACATGAATCCCTTCAGTCCACCTCCTCGGTCCGAGCGACCTTTAATACATGAATCCATTCAGTCCACCTCCTCGGTCCGAGCGACCTTTAATACATGAATCCCTTCAGTCCACCTACTCGGTCCGAGCGACCTTTAATACATGAATCCCTTCAGTCCACCTCCTCGGTCAGAGCGACCTTTAATACATGAATCCATTCAGTCCACCTCCTCGGTCACAGCGACCTTTAATACATGAATCCCTTCAGTCCGCCTCCTCGGTCCGAGCGACCTTTAATACATGAATCCCTTCAGTCCACCTCGGTCCGAGCGACCTTTAGTACATGAATCCCTTCAGCCCACCTCCTCGGTCCGAGCGACCTTTAATACATGAATCCCTTCAGTCCACCTCCTCGGTCAGAGCGACCTTTAATACATGAATCCCTTCAGTCCACCTCCTCGGTCAGAGCGACCTTTAGTACATGAATCCCTTCAGTCCACCTCCTCGGTCCGAGCGACCTTTAATACATGAATCCCTTCAGTCCACCTCCTCGGTCCGAGCGACCTTTAATACATGAATCCCTTCAGTCCACCTCCTCGGTCCGAGCGACCTTTAATACATGAATCCCTTCAGTCCACCTCCTCGGTCCGAGCGACCTTTAATACATGAATCCCTTCAGTCCACCTCCTCGGTCCGAGCGACCTTTAATACATGAATCCCTTCAGTCCACCTCCTCGGTCCGAGCGACCTTTAATACATGAATCCCTTCAGTCCACCTCCTCGGTCCGAGCGACCTTTAATACATGAATCCCTTCAGTCCACCTCCTCGGTCAGAGCGACCTTTAGTACATGAATCCCTTCAGTCCACCTCCTCGGTCCGAGCGACCTTTAATACATGAATCCCTTCAGTCCACCTCCTCGGTCCGAGCGACCTTTAATACATGAATCCCTTCAGTCCACCTCCTCGGTCCGAGTGACCTTTAATACATGAATCCCTTCAGTCCACCTCCTCGGTCAGAGCGACCTTTAATACATGAATCCCTTCAGTCCACCTCCTCGGTCCGAGCGACCTTTAATACATGAATCCCTTCAGTCCACCTCCTCGGTCCGAGCGACCTTTAATACATGAATCCCTTCAGTCCACCTCCTCGGTCCGAGCGACCTTTAATACATGAATCCCTTCAGTCCACCTCCTCGGTCCGAGCGACCTTTAATACATGAATCCCTTCAGTCCACCTCCTCGGTCCGAGCGACCTTTAATACATGAATCCCTTCAGTCCACCTCCTCGGTCCGAGCGACCTTTAATACATGAATCCCTTCAGTCCACCTCCTCGGTCCGAGCGACCTTTAATACATGAATCCCTTCAGTCCACCTCCTCGGTCAGAGCGACCTTTAATACATGAATCCCTTCAGTCCACCTCCTCGGTCAGAGCGACCTTTAATACATGAATCCCTTCAGTCCACCTCCTCGGTCAGAGCGACCTTTAATACATGAATCCCTTCAGTCCACCTCCTCGGTCCGAGCGACCTTTAATACATGAATCCCTTCAGTCCACCTCCTCGGTCCGAGCGACCTTTAATACATGAATCCCTTCAGTCCACCTCCTCGGTCCGAGCGACCTTTAATACATGAATCCCTTCAGTCCACCTCCTCGGTCCGAGCGACCTTTAATACATGAATCCCTTCAGTCCACCTCCTCGGTCAGAGCGACCTTTAATACATGAATCCCTTCAGTCCACCTCCTCGGTCCGAGCGACCTTTAATACATGAATCCCTTCAGTCCACCTCCTCGGTCAGAGCGACCTTTAGTACATGAATCCCTTCAGTCCACCTCCTCGGTCACAGCGACCTTTAATACATGAATCCCTTCAGTCCACCTCCTCGGTCAGAGCGACCTTTAATACATGAATCCCTTCAGTCCACCTCCTCGGTCCGAGCGACCTTTAATACATGAATCCCTTCAGTCCACCTCCTCGGTCCGGGCGACCTTTAATACATGAATCCCTTCAGTCCACCTCCTCGGTCAGAGCGACCTTTAATACATGAATCCCTTCAGTCCACCTCCTCGGTCCGAGCGACCTTTAATACATGAATCCCTTCAGTCCACCTCCTCGGTCCGAGCGACCTTTAATACATGAATCCCTTCAGTCCACCTCCTCGGTCAGAGCGACCTTTAATACATGAATCCCTTCAGTCCACCTCCTCGGTCCGAGCGACCTTTAATACATGAATCCCTTCAGTCCACCTCCTCGGTCAGAGCGACCTTTAATACATGAATCCCTTCAGTCCACCCCCTCGGTCCGAGCGACCTTTAATACATGAATCCCTTCAGTCCACCTCCTCGGTCAGAGCGACCTTTAATACATGAATCCCTTCAGTCCACCTCCTCGGTCCGAGCGACCTTTAATACATGAATCCCTTCAGTCCACCTCCTCGGTCAGAGCGACCTTTAATACATGAATCCCTTCAGTCCACCTCCTCGGTCCGAGCGACCTTTAATACATGAATCCCTTCAGTCCACCTCCTCGGTCCGAGCGACCTTTAATACATGAATCCCTTCAGTCCACCTCCTCGGTCCGAGCGACCTTTAATACATGAATCCCTTCAGTCCACCTCCTCGGTCCGAGCGACCTTTAATACATGAATCCCTTCAGTCCACCTCCTCGGTCCGAGCGACCTTTAATACATGAATCCCTTCAGTCCACCTCCTCGGTCAGAGCGACCTTTAATACATGAATCCCTTCAGTCCACCTCCTCGGTCCGAGCGACCTTTAATACATGAATCCCTTCAGTCCACCTCCTCGGTCCGAGCGACCTTTAATACATGAATCCCTTCAGTCCACCTCCTCGGTCCGAGCGACCTTTAATACATGAATCCCTTCAGTCCACCTCCTCGGTCCGAGCGACCTTTAATACATGAATCCGAGCCATGGCAGGTACCAGACTTTCCGGGTCAGTTTTGTGGCCCATCCTGTCCGAATACAGACCAAGGAGGTGCCCACGGTGGGCCGGGCCGAGAGATATCAAATGACGCTGTGGTTGGTTGGTTGTCTAGGGGGCAGGGCGGATCCAAAAAATCTGGATAGGGGTGGGGGGGGGGCGGGTTCAGGGTCAGTGAAAAAAAGAAGGGGCTTTACCTACCTCCCCCCCCCCCCTTTATCCTGCGACCACACAGACATGACCACAGCGGGGCTCGAACCACCGATCAACGTGCCGTTAGGCTCTCAGGTGGCCAGAGCGCTCATTGCAAGCACTCTAACCCGCTGAGCTATCGGGTCGGCCCTAAATGACACTTTGGACGTTCACAACATAATCTAAGCTTGAACCAATACATGGGCCGGATGTATGAACTTCATCTTTTTAAAACTCCGATCTGCCAGCAGAGGGCGTTTCGCTGAAAAACTATAGTTCCTTGTGAGGAACGAGCTCAATCTGCTGACAGAGTGGTAGAACTCAAAACAATGTCGTCAACCGTGGCATACGGCGTGTTCGACTTACCAAAGCATAGTTTCATTTGTTTACAGTTTAAGTATGTATTTAGGCTATGGCTATGTGCTTATGACGTTATGCCACCATAAACTTTACTCTGTAACGTTAGTTCACCGGTAAGAAATATGTATAGAGTTGCTCTTTGCCCCGTACAGTCATGAAATTAATTGAAGCTTCCAATGTTCGCGGACAGTTTCCGTGGCGGCTATGTCTGCAAGACCCTTCATCGCCAATATAATTAGCTGCGATTCCAGCACCAATCATGTTTCTCAGGAAATTTGCACGGTTACCTATATTTGTCTTTATTTTTATTACAAGAACTAATTGAGTCCAGCTCAGATGCCGACAACTCCGTCATAGATGTTGAGCATCTGTGTTCTTTAAAAACTGAGTTAGAAGAAATAACTAAAGAGCGAACGAAAGGAGCCTTTGTCATGTCAAAGCCATCTGGGCGGAATATGGCGCAAAATCCTCCAAATATTTTCTGGGCCTATATCGGAGACATTATAGGAATAAGTGTGTGACCAAACTTAAGCCTGAGAAGCTTGACAACGGAAGACCCTCCGTGGAACAAAAGCGTTGGTTCATCTCCTTCTTACCAAAGAATGACAAAGATCGGACGTTATTAAAAAATTGGAGACCAATTTCTCTTCTCAACTCGGATTATAAGATCGGGGCTAAAGCCATAGCCAAGAGACTTCAGACCCACCTCCCCTCTCTCGTGAGTCCCGATCAAACTGGTTAAATCAATGGGAGATATATTGGGGAAAACATCAGGCAGATCACTGACATAATGAATATCACGAGCTTACGGCGAATACCGGGTCTCATTCTTCTAGTTGACTTCGAAAAGGCATTAGACTCCATAGAATGGCCTTATATAGATGAGGCTTTATGCTCTTTCAAATTTGGTGGTAAGTTCCGCAAGTATGTAAGAACTCTTTATGGAGATAGCATTAGTAGTGTCTTGAATAACGGATTCACTTCAGATTGGTTCACACTCGAGAAAAGTGTCAGACAATGTTGCCCTCTCGCGCCTTTTTTATTCGTCTTAACTGTAGGGTTATTAGCTATTTCCATACGGAGGGACAAACTAATTAAGGGTATAAACTGTAGTTCCATAACCTCGAAACTCGCACCACTCGCAGACGACACTGCCTGCTTTCTAGCGGATGTGGACTGAGCGATAAGACGCCTCACCCTCCTAAACCAATATGCACAGTTATCTGTAACGCTGTAACTTAGATAAGACGGAAGCTATTTGGATAGGGGCCAATTCTGGCAAACCTCCTGGAGATTTTCCAGTTAGATGGTCACCAGCGAACAACTTCAGCACGTTGGGTATCACGCTCAGCCCAGATAAAGTTGAAATGGCACATCTGAATTTAGGAATTTATCGCAACCAATTAATAAAGGAGGCTTGAAAATGCCCATCCTGGAGGTAAAGTTAGCATCCCTCCAACTGGGTTATGTCATGTCAAGAAATTGTATGACGAGGACGTTAAGATTTGGAAGGAATGCCTTCAAGCATACTTCCCCCAGATGCATATACAGGACCTAGTCAATACTAGATGCCGCATACCCGATATGTATTTAGAATCTGTACCTTTATTACAAAGATATTCTAACAGCATGGGCGAAGCTTCAAGCTCATTTTGTGCCAGAGAGTATTCCGGGTAATTCGACAAGAAATACTGTGGTATAATCCGTTGATAAAGATTGGCAACGAGTCGGTCCTCTACGGCAAGTGGTATAAATGTGGCATTGCTAAAATTAATGACAGTTTTTTGTCCGAGGTTAAACTGGATGATAAACATGGGGTAAATTTACACTTTCTGGAGTATTGTAGTATTAGACAAGCTATTCCCCGTGTCTGGAGAATACGCCTTCATAGTAGCAATTGTTTCCAGTCCTTGCATCAATTGGACTTTTTATCTCTTCGTGTAAATCTCTCCATAATATACTTTCTTCTCGTCCATCAAGTTGTGTACAGATGGACAAGTGGCTTGATGTCTTCCCGTTCCACGAATCGGATTGGGGCAAAATGTGTTCTCTGCCTTTTAAATGTATCTTTGAAACCAAACTCCAATCCTTTCACTATTCAATCCTTTACAGGTTTGCTCCCCACAACAAATATCTGAACATAATTAGACTGGCGGAGAGTGGTTTGTGTGATTCATGCTCAGAGATAGATACACTCATTCACGGATTCAGCGACTGTATCGTAGTACGTAGATTTTGGAATGCCCTCAGATTGGTGGCACTCAGCCACATCTGATACTGTAGTTGCTTATACTAAGACAATTATTTTAGGATCCTACGTTAAGCCGGTCTACTCCTTAAATAGTGCGTTCCTTTTAGCCAAGTGTTATATTCACGTATGTAAGTGTAACTCTGAGCCTATCATGTTAAATTCTTATATATCCAAGCTAACATATCACATAACAAACGAGCAGTATATCCTGTGTAAAAAAATCAGTTAAAGGTATTCATGTCTCGATGGGAGAAACTTTTATTTGTCATATCTTAATTGCCATGTATGTGTCAATGTATTACCACAATATTTCTCATGTCTGTATCGCATCAAGGAAATAAAGAAAAAAAGAAAAAAAGAACTATGTTTTTAGAAGTTTGTAAAGTGGTTATGTCAAGATTTTCATTTTGGCGGAAATTATAGTCAATTTTGTGAAGGTGGTAATTTCGAATTTTGGCAAAAACTGTCCTGATTTTGCATAATTGCACTTTATTATTACCATTTTGTTATTTTTTGTGGCTACTATTTACATTTTTGAATATCATTCCTGTATTGCTTAATCTTGCTTGTTTAATCTTTCCAAAGAGCTATTACTGATGATAATGACTTCTAATGAGTTCTTTTAACTTGCTATTATGGGTTGCTTACTGACAGCTTATTGGTATTACTAAATACAATCATACAATTAACATAATATAACTACAGAACAATATTGAAGCAGTCGGGGTTGTTGTGCAATTATGTGGTGAACATCAACACTGAACGACCAATATCGTAATCTTCGTCCAAGTGACGGAGGTGCAGGTTCCGGTTTTATTGTTGGTCATGCCTCGGGCCAAATGGGAAGTTCCTTTTCATTTGGTCTAATGCAGTCGATGTTCGCCCTGGATGAGTGGGGTCGCCGGTTCGAATGCTGTCAGGTCGGGGTGTGAATTTCGGCGTCCACTCGGGCCTGGGATCAAAAATACTATCAATGAAGTAAAAGTAAGCAACTGCGAATGGATTTGGTCATCAATCATTTTAAAACAAGTATCGACGAATGGAAACAAATATTTGTAGTATTTTTAGCTTGAGCCGTAGTGCTCACTGTCTGGTCCGGCAGTTGAACTTAACATGAGTAGGTTGCGCCGGTGTCCGACGCGGAAATGCCCCCCATGCGGAGATGCCTCCCCTGTGTCAATCATAATGGCACCGTACGAACACATGGAGCGGAGAGGGTCTCAATATCATGGATTGTATATAAGGGGGACATCTTCGCATTGGGGGGCATTTCCGCATGTGACACCGGCATCATTTTGGGCGTGCTTGCTGTCTCGCTGCCAGGGAGTGGCCGGAGTTGTACTCCGGCTACTTAGGCTGAGTTCGGATATGCGACCGGAGTAATCGGCGCAGATATTTGGAGCATGCGCACTCATACTTTCCGCTCATGTGCGGATCAATATAAACCGAACGCAAAATCCGTGGTCCGCGCGAATGTTAGACTTGCTAAACACAAATCATTAAGATCGTTAAACAGTACCATAAAATAAATCAACTGATACGTGTTGTGTTCATTATTTCATTCTCGTTACATAATATTTACAGATTTTATGCGGGTCGCAATACTAATTTATATATATGAAACGTACTGTGGGGCTTGGCAGCCATGTTGGAAATCCTCGTGATCCTCCTCTGGGTGGGGAGTAAGGTCCAGGAGTAAAATGTACCACGTGACCGCGCTATCGGACCACAATCTCCGTGTTCGGTTATGCACTCTGCGGAGTCCGGCTACTCCGCTCCCATACCCGAACTCAACCCTCAACCCTTGAGGGAAGGGAATATCTGTCAAGCTCCCCGCACGGTGGCGCTACGCAAGCTAGCTTTCACCGCTGCTGTCGGCCGGGGCCAATTTCAACATTCTTGAAAAACGGTCAGATCAGCTGTAATTTCTTGCAACATTATAGTTTTCAAGAAAAAAATATAAAAATAACGAGCTGTGTGTATTTAATACAGCAAAATACATCTTGTACCCTTTCAAAAAAGTTATAATTGTGACCGAAATCTATTTTTCATCCCCTGATTTCATGTGTTAGGCTTGGGCTAGGTCCCAGCACCAATCTGTTGAAATGTGCGACGCCTTTTTCCTATCAATTTTTGCAGCGCCGCCCTGGCGAGCGAGTGTAAAAATGTATTGATGACGCAAGCGACAACAGAGATATAATGGAGCCCTAGCGGAGTGAGTCGAAGGTAGAGAGTGAATATCTCTATGTACGAATGCGTGGGTTTTTTTCTCTTCGAAGATTGATTACTGTAAGACATATATATATATGTCAACAAAACTTGCTAATTTAAAAAACTCTCGTTTTGTATGTTCTATAATTTATCTCATAGCGTAACCGTGCATGCCTAGCGACAGCGCACCGTCTGGTTTCGCCATCTAGCGATGCATGTCTCAGTTAATATGTAAATAAAATAAGGAAGGAAGAGAACTTATGGCTTAGGACAGCGAGTATCCAGAGTTTGTTTATGTTCCGAAATATCGGCTTACAGGCCACTACATTGGCGACGAGGATGGGTCATAACCCTATGGCGCTGCGTGACTACCTACTTGTAATCTGATAATGAGTATTCAAGATACCCCGGCCGCGTAGAGATCTGCAAGTTCACTTCAGCTAACACCGTCATACCACTAGCGGACACAGTCTTTGCTCTCTTTGGTATTCCGCAGACGCTAAAGACGAACAATGGACCGCCCTTCCAGAGCCATCAATTTCAAAAGTTCGCAGAACACCTAGCTAAGTTTCAAACACCGCCGTATAACACCGGAATGGCCGAATGCTAACGCTGAAGTTGGAAAGGCGATGCGCTCAGCCCATGCGGAAGGCAAACATTGGAAACAAGAGCTTCATAGTTGGAAAGGCGATCCGCTCAGCCCATGCGGAAGGCAAGAATTGGAAACAAGAGCTTCATAGTTGGAAAGGCGATCCGCTCAGCGCATGCGGAAGGCAAGAATTGGAAACAAGAGCTTCATAGTTGGAAAGGCGATCCCCTCAGCCCATGCGGAAGGCAAGAATTGGAAACAAGAGCTTCATAATGGGAAAGGCGATCCGCTCAGCCCATGCGGAAGGCAAGAATTGGAAACAGGAGCTTCATAGTTGGAAAGGCGATCCGCTCAGCCCATGCGGAAGGCAAGAATTGGAAACAAGAGCTTCATAGTTGGAAAGGCGATCCGCTCAGCGCATGCGGAAGGCAAGAATTGGAAACAAGAGCTTCATAGTTGGAAAGGCGATCCCCTCAGCCCATGCGGAAGGCAAGAATTGGAAACAGGAGCTTCATAGTTGGAAAGGCGATCCGCTCAGCCCATGCGGAAGGCAAGAATTGGAAACAGGAGCTTCATAGTTGGAAAGGCGATCCGCTCAGCGCATGCGGAAGGCAAGAATTGGAAACAAGAGCTTCATAATGGGAAAGGCGATCCGCTCAGCCCATGCGGAAGGCAAGAATTGGAAACAGGAGCTTCATAGTTGGAAAGGCGATCCGCTCAGCCCATGCGGAAGGCAAGAATTGGAAACAATTACAGAGCTACCCCAAATTCAACCACCCGAGAATCACCAGCACAATCGATATTCGGAAGAGAATTGAGGATAAAGCTTCCAAGCTTCCCTCGGGACAACGAACAGCGAGACCAAGATGTGAGGCAAGAAGATGAGAGGTCAAAGCAAAAGATGAAAGAGTACTTTGGCAGAAAATTGCATGCCGAACAATCCGGTATCAAGGTTGGAGGCTCAATGTGCTGTCCCGACGGAAGGAAAACAAACTCACCACACCATATGATCCTAGGCCTTATACGTTGTTACAAAGAGAAATGGATCAATGGTTACAGCTCTAAGAAATAGACGTCAACTGACGAGAAATACACCTTTCTTCAAGAGGACCGCGATCGACATTGAGGAGGACTCATAGAACTCAGATGGAGGAGGCAAACCTTGGCCGTGTCCTGGAGAGGAACCGGACAAAGGAAGTTAACGCGCCACACTCAGCAACCACTCCGGCTGAGAAGTGGAACTCGTTGGAACGATCAACTAGAGTGTAAACCGCCTAGACATCTGGCAGAATGTGTACGTTAAGTAGTCAATTTTAAGTCAAGTGTCAATATATACATACATATCATATCCTCTTCAGTCATGTTCTTAGGCTAGAAGCCTGTTGACTGATCCTGGATTTAGTTTTCCTCGTTATCGTTCATTTCGACTATTTGCGCGTTGAGCGGAAGGCAGACATCGTTTTCATACCAATATTTTCTCCATAATTTGTCGAGTCGGTTTTTGAATGTGTTCATCGTTGGTGCCATTACGATGTCAGCCGGGAGGGAGTTCCAGTTTTGAACGATTCTGTTTGAGAAGAAGTGTTGACGGCGCTTTGTGTTGCAGAAGGGCTTCCTCAGTTTGAATGGGTGGCCTCTTGTTGTGTGGTCATCATCAAATTGAAGTAGTTGCCTAGTTAATCTCCCTTGGTTGTCGTGGACTATGTACTTATAGGCCCTTATCATATCGCCCCTAGCTCTCCTAGCTCATGCTTGGTAACTTCAATTTAGTTAATCGCTCTTCGTATGGTAGATCTTTCAAGCCACGTACCAATTTTGATGCCCGACTTAATACACCTTCAATTAGTTTTTTGTCCTTCATTAGACATGGGCTACACACTGCCGTACCGTATTCCAAGTGGGGTCTTATCAGTGCTGCGAACAGCATCTTTAGCGACGGGCCGTCTAGATAGTCATACGACCTTCGTACGAGTCCGAGTAATCTGTTTGCCTTACCAACTTGTATTGCAATGTGCTTAGAGAACTTTAGTTCACTGTCCATATGGATTCCCAGATCATTTTCGATCTCGGTTGTTTCCAGTCTCACCAATTCGGCATCTGAAGTCATTGTGTAGGCGTGGTGAGGGTTTTCACTGCCAAGGTGGAAAACATTACACTTGGTTGGATTAAATTTTAGCTGCCATTTATCTGCCCATGTTGTCAGATTACATGTAATATCCAAGCATAATCCGTGGTCTAGGGCATCGGTCCAGGCATCCAGAACTGTGAGAAGATTTGTCTCGCACGAGCGGCCCGCAATGAATCCGTGTTGGTAATCTGATAAGAGCTTGTTTGAGATCATGTGCTCCATAAACTTATCCCGGATAATCGATTCGAGCACCTTACACACAACACTGGTGAGGCTCGCGGGTCTGTAATTTTGTTGAGTCATCTTTCTTCCCTTTTTTAAACAGTGGGGTGACGTGCGCGTCCTTCCATGCCTGTGGAAGCTTGCCCTCTTGGATGGAGGCGTTAAAGATGACAGTCAGTGGATTAGAAAGCTCATTTGCTAGTTCCTTTAACATCAGAGGGTGTAATTTGTCCGGTCCTGGAGATTTTCCTGGGTTCAGATTACTGAGCTTCTTAATTACCTCGTCTTCTGTTACAATAAATTATCATTCAGCCGGTGTTGAACTTGCTTGACGCCGGGTTCCGGTACATCTAACGTGTTTTCTTTCGTGAATACGCTAGCAAAGAACTTACTTAGGACTTCAGCTTTACCATCGTCACTTGTTACAACATTGTTGCCATCCGTCAGAGTGCTAACCCCTTCTTTGGTTCGCAGTTTGCTTCTGGCGTAGGCAAAGAAGGCCTTTGGATTAGATTTTGCGTTTTTTGCTATTTTCTTCTCATGTTCGACAACCGCCTTTCTACAAGCCCATTTGGCCTGATTCCTCGTCCTGGCGTATATTCCCGGTAGTCGTTCCCATCTCTGCTGCTGATGTATCTCTTAAAAGCCTCCCCTTTCCCCCTTTAGCTTTGTTAGTGTATCTTGGTTCATCCATAGAGATTTGTGCTTTGTATTTATTGCAGCCTTTTTGGGAATAAACAATTTCATACCGTCCATCAGGCGTGTTTCAAAGCAGTTCCATTGGTTTTCGACTGATATGCAGCTCAGTTCCGCTGGCCAGTCAATCCGCTGCAGATGTTGCCTCATGCTGACGTAATCCCCCTTGGCATAGATGAATCTTTTTGTCTTCTGGGGTGCCTCCTTTTAACAGTTATATACAAAATGTAGGCAGGCGTGGTGGCTTTTCCCCAGTGGGCATTCATGTTTTAAGTCTGTCACCATGCTGTCTTCAGTCGTCAGTATTAGATCCAGCACACTCGGTGTTTGCTCAGCTCGGAAGTGAGTGGGCTCGTGTACATGTTGAAACAGGAATGTATCACGGAGGCATTCCGTAAACTTGTATGCTCTATGTAGCCTTGACACATGGCTCTCTTGACCTCGCACCTGAAGGAGACGAGAGAGAGCCATGAAGCCAGTTTCGGTTGTGAGCGTTGATTTCAAAATCAGCGCCCTTCGGCCGTCGATTGCAGAAAGTACAGAAATAAACGGTCGATTATCAATTTGTCAAGTTCTTCTTCATTGTTCTTCCCGGCAGAGGGCGTTACGCTTACGCCATAGTCCTAGGAAAAATTGTGATGCGAGGAACGAGCTCCGTCTGCCGGGAGATCGACGAGAACTGTGACGTAACAGCGACATGGCGGCGGGAAGAGTTGTTGAAAATTGTTGTTGAAAACTTTCACCAGTACAAAAAGTGGTGGATTTTGTTTGTTTTCAATCTCATTGCCCTTGGAACTATAAAGGTATGAAGAACAACTTGACAAATTAATAAGGAACGTTTGTTTCTGTACTTTCTGCAATCGACGGCCGAAGGGCGCTGATTTTTAAATCAACAATCGCAACCGACACTGGCTTCATGGCCCTCCGGCCCGTTCCCCAGAGCGGATAAGCCAGGGAGGGGCATGCAACAGGGCTATGCTCTATGCTCACTGGAGACAAACGTTATTCCTTCTGGCCATGAAATCTCAGGGTGGTTGAAGTCGCCAAGTAGCAGAACGTGGGATGTGTGACTCGAGTACTTTCTGATAAGGTCGTTGATAGAGTCGTTGTTCTCTGCTGAACTATTTGGTGATCGGTAGATACAACCCACGGTCATGCGATCATTCTCAATATGGAGCAGAATAATCTCCTGACACAACATGGAAGAGTAAGGGCCGTGCGTGCGTCTTCCCTCTTCGTAATTAAAGATAGTTAAGATTCATAGAGAGTAGAAGTTTTGAGTCATTCACTTTATTAGTATTCTAGTAAAACCAGTTCAACTGAAAACTATGGAACCGAATTACAATACTTTCATTACTTCTCTACTGCAAATTAATAACCGAACAGAGACACTATATCCGAGAAAAGGAGGGATGTAGTGCTACCGCTCATAGCGTAACCGTGTATGCCTAGGGACAGCGCACCGTCTGGTTTCGCCATCTAGCGATGCATGTCTCGACCAGTTAATATGTAAATATAATAAGGAAGGGAGAAAATGTCCGGTTTCCAAAATCAAATATATTTCTCTTCGGCTTACCAATAGTGCGAGTGCCATCTCCCAGCAGAGGGCGTTCCGCTCTGCGCTGTTGCTGCCTCTGCTGGTGAAAATGCCCTTTGTTGCTAACAGCCACCCTGCCTTTGACGCACTCCGCTAGGGCTCCATTGTATAAAAGCTAGCTTGCGAAGAGCCACCGTGGAGCTTGCTGAACAGCTAACTTCGCTGGGAACCAGCCTGCCTGTCCGAAACAGACCGCTGGTAACGGGTATCCTCCAATTTAGAAAGGGCCGGAATTCCGGCCTTTTTCCTTAGTCGCCAAATTAAAAAAATATAACTGATGTTCCCATACTGCACCTCATAAGTGTTTCTATATACCTTCACGAAACCTCGCATTGTAATTCATCTAAGGAAATATCTAATTGCGACATATGCTTGGCCTTATAAGACGGGGGTCTGACCTCGAAACTATGGAAAGCCAAAGTGGAATTTAATCGACTGATGAATGCAACTGATCGTGAGACCTTGCGGAGAGGAGACAGTATGAACATGATCAAGTTCCAGATTGCGGGTGGGTGTCAGACGGCTTACCACGTGTTTTAAATTATGAAAAAGAAAGAAAACAGTTACATACGTTTGTACGTGCGTGCGCGTCCGTCTTCCCTCGTTTGCAATACTACATTTCAATAATGAACGTGTGTTTTAGATCTTTTCTAGCTTACCATTAAACACATATGGAGTATTACCGAATTGTACTACAGGATGTCATGTCATTTTGTGGTAAAAGGATGAAATTTGGCTCACCTGTTAGTAATTCATGTTTAATCTAATTTAGTTAAATGTCGAGTCAGATTTGATCCCCGGCGGCCATGTTTTTAAATGGTGGACAATGTCACCAATTATAGGCGATATCTTGGACTCACAATAAGAAGGATAAAACTGTTATTTTGATGTCTGTCCATAGGTTTTTGTGTAAGCAAAGGTAAAATAAGTCCTCACTGGATATTCAAGGACAATGCATCATGCCATTTCCCTATATAGGGATCCTGCGCCTCTTAGTTTTTTTTAAAGATATTGAGCATGTTTGCTGGCCTTTGTCCACCATCATGGAACTAGAGGATACGTTGCACCTAGATACACACAAATATCTTCTGTTTAATTCAGCGACCCAGAAAACCTATGCATAGACATAAAATATTAGTTCGATCGTCGATTTGCGAGATATTGAACTTTTTTGGGGTAGTTTTGCCCGTCCAAAGCCGCCAGGGGTAAAGTCGACTTAAATTGACATTACCTAAATTTAACTGAATACAAGGATACTATAAGGACAAGTGTGCTAACTTTCATGCTTTTATCACCAAATGCACAACTCGACCTAATTTGTCGTTTAGCCGCTGAACTATCACGGAATATAGGCAATGTTTCCGTTTCGTCAACACACTTATAACCAGTAATGACGACGAGGACGACATCAGTTTCGTATAATATTTGCCAAAATATCCTCCTCCCGGCAAACAAATTCAATGTCTCTCTATTCCTAATCTCTATGTTTCATATGCTATGTGAAATCCAAATTATTATCCAATTTACTTCACAATGTAATATGTTATTAAATAATGGGACATCTATCCAACTGATGTAAAGACATGTATACAACAATTTTACGGTTAATTTCTTGAAGATATGAAAATTCATTTTGGCTTGCCATAGCATCTGCACGACCACTGGCGCTCGACCAATCACGGAGGCTTAAAAATTACTTGTTACCGGCCTATGTCGTCTGTCCACGCAAACTGCATGCAGTCAGTGAATCGTTGGTGGGGCAGCATTCACATGCATGATCAGATGTATAAGATATAAACTTGATGACCGGGGGTGGGGGGGGGGGCACTCTCAAAACGTGCGTTCATAGAGCGGTTGCCGCGAAAAATAGCCCTTCCTAGCGGAGTTTGGCGGTAACACGCCCCGACCGAGTGGTTTTGGCGGTAAAACAAATAAAAAAACCGTCCGTCTACTCAACAAAAATTGGCGCTCGGTGGGGCGTTTTACGGCCAAAATCCCATCGGAAAGGGTATTTTTTGCTGCAACCCGCTCTATGAACGCACATTTTCAGAGCCCCCCCCCCCCCCCGGTCGCAAGTTTTCAAATATCCGCACTATAGGGGTATCTTTTTCATCACAGATGTCCGCTCCCTCAGGCTTCAAGGGGCACCCGCGGAACCTCCCCACCAGATTCGTATAACAGTGTGCCCCCCCGGAGCCCAGGCCCAGCTTTCGCTACTTCGTTGCCGACTCCGCTGCCCGCCTCGGGTGCCCGCCTGTCTCGCTTTGTCAGTCATGGTCCCTAAAAGCACATTAACCTTGTTGACACCTTTAGCTTCACTGTCTGTATCACACTTTTTTGGCTGGTCAGATAATTCCGGATAGGGTAAAGATTCCGTCGAAGTGGCCAGTTTCGACAGTCGCTGACAGTTTCCGGTGGAGAGAAGTTGGACTTTCCTGCCTGCGGCGACGTACTAAATATTCATGTGTTCATGATTAATTAAAATATGGAAAGTTGAGGAACCGGAAGTTCTAACCGGGTGTGAATTACAAAAACGCGGCCTAGTGATATGCTGCGAGCAGCTCTAGGCCGGTTCCCAGCCTAAACAGCTAGCCTGGTTCCGTGGCCCCAACTTCCTGTCGTTTCGAAACTCGCGCCTTGGGATTCCCAATAGTTGCTTCTGGGTGTGTTTCCGGGAAGGGAAACTAGCCCCTTTCACCAGTTATAGGGTATACACCGCGCAAGAGGCGTTATCTGGGCTCAGTTGTCGGCGAATGAATGGCGGCGCAGGTGTGTCAATGCTGGTGAACGATTTCACAGAGAAAGTAATATCAATATCTCCTGAATATGGTAGGTCTACTATGTCTACGACATTGCTAGATCTGTAAGTCTTAATTACCATTTTAATAATTGGCGTTATCATTTTGGCATCATAGACTTTGGCGTCAAAGCTTTGACCACGGGCACTCGGTTCGTGAGATAGAAGTCCTACGGCCTGTGTATACCCTATATATAACATTGTTATATATAGGGTATATATATATATACACAGGCCGTAGGACTTCCATCTCATGAACCGAGTGCCCATGGCTTTGACAAGTTTAAGGAAATTTTGTCACGGTCGACGCATAAATATCAGGTGAAACTTGAAAGGGTTGCTTATGCAAAATCTGTGCTTTATCACATAGTCATTGAATTGCTGTCAATTCTGATTATCTTTTTATATTTCTGTTATGTACATTTCATTATTATAATTGGTTTGTTTCAAAACTTTTACGTCATCAGATCATGGATAAAGTCAAATTCATTAATGCTGTTCACACTGTTTTTGGTCAATATCTTTGTTAAAATTGGAGTGAGCGCTAAAAAATTTACAGACAGGCTGCAGGACCAAGAGACCCAAACAATGTACAAGATTACTTCGGTTAATATAGGAATAATAGATTGCCACAGAAAGGTAAGTATCATTAAATTTTTTGGGTCTCTTGGTCCTGCAGCCTGTCTGTAAATTTTTGAGTGCTCACTCCAATTTTAATGAAAATATAAGCCAAAAACAGTGTAAACAGCATTAATGAATTTGACTTCAAAGGTAAAAGTCTGCACGCTGCAAAGTTGGAGGAAAATTTAGGACTACAGGCAGCATTTATGCCCTAATTGTGCCCTATCAATTATGCATATCTGGTTCGTTCTGTTACAATTTATTATTAAGCTTAGGTTTACTTTTATTATTAAACTTACCATTTTCAGAATTGGCGTTATTATATTGGCATCATAGACTTATTAGTAAACTTAGGTTTACTTTTCTTTATTTTAAAATCTTTAAATGAAAGTCAGTTTGTTTTTATTTTGATTCCAGATGCTGAGAAAGGACCAGTAATGGATAACCAGCCATTAGTTTGCTGTGTCTGTGGACAGTTGATAACCCTCGAATTCTCATTCTGTCCATATTGTGGTAATTTGAGTAAGGATATCTTTTTTTGGGTCTTTTAACTGAAAATGGTTGTCATAGTCACTAATGTAGCAGATACATTTTTATTAGTATAGGTTCAATAATTTTAGTGACCTTTGGGTTTATCATTTAATGCAAAAATGGGGAAAAAATACTTGCTCCCTGATGGAATGGAATGCATGAACTTAACAACCACAAATGCATGCAGAGTCCCAGTGTTTAGATCTATCTGTTTCTGAATAAAATTTGCCTGTTTTTAGACATCAAGTAACCATTGGTTCTAATAGTTGGCATCCATGCTATGTCAATCATTCATTAGATAGAGAAAAGTTTGAAAATATTTTGAAATTTATAATTTAACATTAACAGCATCGATCAGATAAAGTTAAATTTATATCTGTGTTGATATGCCTAAACTATTAAATATTGCAATAGGTGAAATTTCAGATCAGCGTGTAAGGTGTGGCAAAATTGGCACAAAAATATCTTATGAAAGTATTACCGGTAGTAGTGTTTGAATGATCAAAGCATTTTGTGAATTTAGGCATTTATTAAACAAACATTAATGTTTCATTTTGATAAATATATATCAAGACATCTTTATGTGAGATATGCTTTTCAATACCTTAATTGTATGGCAAAATGTGAAGTAGACATATCAATGCAAAACAGTGCATACGTCAAGAACAGTCATTTCTTAACTTAAATGAATTAAATACAAAACAGCTCCTACAGGGGTGATGAAGGGTTGGTGAAGATGTCACCCACAATAGAGGAAGATTTGGAGATGTCACTCCTAACCAGTAGAAGATTTAAAGATGTCACCCCTAACCAGAGGAAGATTTGGATATGTCACCCATGATAAAGGAAGATTTGGAGATGTCACCCCAAACCAGAGGAAGATTTGGAGATGTCACTCCTAACCAGTAGAAGATTTAAAGATGTCACCCCTAACCAGAGGAAGATTTGGATATGTCACCCACGATAGAGGAGGATTTGAAGATGTCACCCCGAAAGAAGAGGATTGGGAGATGTCACCCCCAACCAGAGGAGGAGTTGAAAATGTCACCCTGAAAGAGGAGGATTTGGAGATGTCACCTCTAACCAGATGAGGATTTGGATATGTCACCCCTAAGGAGGAGGATTTGGAGATGTCACCCCTAACCAGAGGAAGATTTGAAGATGTCACCCCTAACCGATGAAGATTTGGAGATGTCACCCACGATAGAGGAGGATTTGGGGATGTCACCCCTAACCAGAGGAAGATTTGGATATGTCACCCCGATAGAGAAAGATTTGGGGATGTCACCCCTAACCAGAGGAAAATTTAGAGATGTCACCCACGATATAGGCGGATTTTGAGATGTCCCCCCTAACCAGAGAAAGATTTGGAAATGTCACCCACGATAGAGGAGAATTTGGAAATGTCACCCATAACTTGAGGAAGATTTGGAGATGTCACCCCTAACTGGAGGAGGATTTGGAGATGTCACCCCTAACTTGAGGAGGATTTGGAGATGTCACTCTTAACTTGAGGAGGATGTGGAGATATCACCCCTAAAGTGGAGGATTTTGAGATGTCACCCCTAAAGTGGACGATTTAGAGATGTCACCCCTAAAATGAAGGATTTGGAGATGTCACCCCTAAAGTGGACGATTTAGAGATGTCACCCCTAAAATGGAGGATTTGGAGATGTCACCCCGAAAGTGGACGATTTGGAGATGTAACCCCGAAAGTGGACGATGTCATGTTCTCTTGCATTCTTTATTTAGACTGACGGTACATACGAATCAGATAGTGCGGTGTAGTGCGTGTAGGAATATCGGAAC
The DNA here is from genome assembly GCA_964019135.1 of Arenicola marina. Classification (NCBI taxonomy): domain Eukaryota; kingdom Metazoa; phylum Annelida; class Polychaeta; family Arenicolidae; genus Arenicola; species Arenicola marina. The sequence continues at coordinate 10,098,590 of OZ025265.1, forward strand.
TACTTCCGGTTTAGTTACCATATAAGGGTGCACGAAATAGTTCCATAATATTGTCACATCCCTCTCTTTAAGCAAATAATCTAGAACAACATAATAATGTTCCAGTCTGATCCAGGCAAAAAGTTCAGTCTCCTGATCAGACTATAATCAGCGTTCATAATAACTATATCAATGCAATGATTACATTGTCATATAACTTAAAGTTATTTACTGATAATTGAATTTATTGTTCATAACGGACAGGTTTCCGTATTTCACGTCCATGTCGGGTTCGATAGTTCATCTCATATTCAGGGTTGGAGGCTGTGTTGTCGTATTCCTGGATATTGCTTGCAGAGCCCAGGGTGTTGGTAGACCGGTCATCTCGTGTTGGATTCTGGGGATTGCATGGCAACTGCGGATGAGTGTCAACACTCTGTCGATCCGCAGGTGAATGTTCAGAATATTGAGACACACCTGGCGGGTCATCAGCAAAACGTACCCGCCTAACTGTCGGGGGTGCGTCCCTGATCTGTTGTCGGTTGCGCCGAAGAACGTTTCCGCTGGGTCCAGCGACAACATATGACCGTGGTTCCGGACTTCGTTGTTGTACAGTAGCTTGTTCCCATTGGCCAGACTTAGGGTTTTGTATCCTGACTGGCTGGCCAACGATTAATGGGGGTAAATCACGTGCCCTCTGGTCATGATAGTATTTCTGCTGTTCCTGTCTTTGTATAAGACGCTCATGGATCAGATCCCTGTTAAAACAATTGTTTCGCAACTTGACAGGCAGATTCCCTTGTATCTTCCTGTTGTACAACAGCTCAGCTGGACTAGGAATGATATAGTCTGTGGGCGTTGTTCTTAGACACAGGAGTGCAAGGTCAGGGTCTATTTTACTGGCCTTAGCTTTCCTCAATGCATTCTTGACTGTTTGGATAGTTCTCTAGATGTAACCATTGGACTGTGGGAAGTGTGGTGACGATGTGATGTGATCAAACTCCCATCTCCTTGCAAATTCACTTTAGAGATGTCACCCCTAAAATGGACGATTTGGAGATGTCACTCTAAAGTGGACGATTTGGAGATGTCACCCCTAAAGTGGATGAGATGTCACCACTAACCAGAAGAGAACTCTAAACGAGTGTCAACATTTTAAAGCTGAAATTTAGAAGCCATGTAATAAGTTTATATTTGTAATTTTATGTTAGCTATTTTTTTATGTTTGAAATGTCTTACATTAAGTGGTTTGCAGTTATTTTCAAAATGAAACGACAAAAAATCTATATTTGGACAGAATCATGCATTTCGGCAAGCGCATTTGTCTGTGACAAATCCAGCGAGTGCCCTACCTATTCATGCAACCATAATACAGTTTGACAGTGAAAATAACCTTCGAGTTTAAAATTAAAGATGACCTCATTCATCCTGCGCCAGTTTAATCACACACCAAAGTGACCGTTCAATAGCAACACAATGTAAACAACTGGTCGATAGGTAGAGATTGACATCGAGGGGCCACTAACAGCTATGGCAAGCGGACACCGCATTAACTTATGGAACACCATTACTGGCGCTGAGCTTTCCCCTTTCCTGAGTGGTTGTGCTAACATGGGTGTCTGGTATTATCGTTTAATGTCGCTAGACTATTATATTTCCATGTTTTGTTGGTCTGTTATTAAATTATTTATGTATTATTGCAGATAATTTTTGCCATCCACCATATGGTGGGTCTCAACATGCGTCTCATGGAAGCACTGCTACGAATCTACCGGTGCGACCCGCCTTCCGACAACAGTTCTACGCACCAGCGTCATATGGGTCCCCTCAAACAGTTCCTTGGGGTCCCGTCACGCCCTCTAGCTGGTCAGCGCTAACTGGTCCCCCTCAAACAACCCTTGGGGGTCCTGTCACGCCCTCTAGCTGGGCAGCGTTAACTGGTCCCCTTCAAACATCCCGTGGGGGTCCCGTCACGCCGAACGTTCTCCCAGGCTCACCTGAACAGTCAGTCAATGAGGGTGCTTCGAGCCAGAACTACAACAGTGCACAAATCACCGATCTGCTTGCGGAGGAGGTAAGCGGTTTAAAGAAAGACTTCTCTAGGACCAATGAGGTAGTGACAACGACCGTGACCGAGGACCGTGCTTTCATAGCAACCGGGGACCGTTCTCCCGTGGCGACCGGACACCGTGCTCCCATAGCAACCGGGGACTCTGCTCCATACGAGCCCACGCATCATTTCATTCCTGCGGGTGTAGATGAGGCTTTACAGACCATACAGCGGGACACTTCTACAGCTGCTGATCTCATCGTGGACGCATCCCGATCTGATAGTCCTGCGGCTAAACAAAGCAGGAAGCGAGATGCAAATGGAAGGCCCAAAGAAAGCTGCCAAGTTGCCATGAAAACAACGTTTGCGACAGAGAAGATAAAAGACAAGGCGGGAGTCACTGCTCCAGAATGTGATGTGGAGAAGAGAGACGGCAATGAAGGTGCCAAGGGAGGAGTCACTGCTCCAGAAGGTGATGTGAAGAAGAGAGATGGCAATGGAGGTGCCAAGGGAGGATTCACTGCTCCAGAAGGTGATGTCAAAGTGGACACGGACCACCCTCTCCAAGAATGTGAAGACAAGAACGGAAAGGTAAAGCTCTGATTTTACATATGTATGTCTGCTTTTCATTTGAGTATGTTTCTAAACTTGGTGCTTACCTTTGCAACGGTTTATTCACTAATTCGTTCTTTGATTAAAGGTCAAGGTCAGCGAAGTTAGAGGGGGAGGACAACAATATTGAACAACAACAATAATGCAGATTCTGAAATGTTCCAGGTTGGCATCATGTTGCGGGTGAAGAGGGTGGGGTGTTCCTCGTCTCCTAAGGGTAAAGAGGGTGCGTTGTTTCTCGTCTCTTCAGGGTAAAGAGGGTGCGGCGTTTCTCGTCTCTTACGGGTAAAGAGGGTGCGGTGTTCCCCGTCTCCTAAGGGTAAAGAGGGTACGGTGTTCTTCGTCTCTTCCGGGTAAAGAGGGTACGGTGTTCCTCGTCTCTTCAGGATAAAGAGGGTGCGGTGTTCCTCGTCTCTTAAGGATAAAGAGGGTGCGGTGTTCCTCGTCTCTTAAGGGTAAAGAGGGTGGGGTGTTCCTCGTCTCTTCAGGGTAAAGAGGGTGCGGTGTTCTTCGTCTCTTAATGGTAAAGAGGGTACGGTGTTCTTTGTCTCTTCCGGGTAAAGAGGGTATGGTGTTCCTCGTCTCTTAAGGATAAAGAGGGTGCGGTGTTCCTCGTCTCTTAAGGGTAAAGAGGGTGGGGTGTTCCTCGTCTCTTCAGGGTAAAGAGGGTGCGGTGTTCTTCGTCTCTTAATGGTAAAGAGGGTGCGGTGTTCTTCGTCTCTTCCGGGTAAAGAGGGTACGGTGTTCCTCGTCTCTTAAGGGTAAAGAGGGTGCGGTGTTCTTCGTCTCTTAATGGTAAAGAGGGTGCGGTGTTCTTCGTCTCTTCCGGGTAAAGAGGGTACGGTGTTCCTCGTCTCTTAAGGGTAAGGAGGGTGCGGTGTTCTTCGTCTCTTCCGGGTAAAGAGGGTACGGTGTTCCTCGTCTCTTAAGGATAAAGAGGGTGCGGTGTTCCTCGTCTCTTAAGGATAAAGAGGGTGCGGTGTTCCTCGTCTTCTAAGGGTAAAGAGGGTGCGGTGTTCCTCGTCTCTTCAGGGTAAAGAGGGTGGGTGTTCCTCGTCTCTTAAGGAATAAGAGGGTGCGGTGTTCCTCGTCTCTTAAGGGTAAAGAGGGTGCGGTGTTCCTCGTCTCTTAAGGGTGAAGAGGGTGCGGTGTTCCTCGTCTCTTAAGGGTAAAGAGGGTGCGGTGTTCCTCGTCTCTTAAGGGTAAAGAGGGTGCGGTGTTCCTCGTCTCTTACGGGTGAAGAGGGGGCGGTGTTCCTCGTCTCTTAAGGGTAAAGAGGGTGCGGTGTTCCTCGTCTCTTAGGGGTAAAGAGGGTGCGGGGTTCCTCGTCTCTTAAGGGTAAAGAGGGTGCGGTGTTCCTCGTCTCTTGAGGGTAAAGAGGGTGCGGTGTTCCTCGTCTCTTAAGGGTAAAGAGGGTGCGGTGTTCCTCGTCTCTTAAGGGTGAAGAGGGTGCGGTGTTCCTCGTCTCTTAAGGGTAAAGAGGGTGCGGTGTTCCTCGTCTCTTAAGGGTAAAGAGGATGCGGTGTTCCTCGTCTCTTCAGGGTAAAGAGGGTGCGGTGTTCCTCGTCCCTTAAGGGTAAAGAGGGTGCGGTGTTCCTCGTCTCTTAAGGGTAAAGAGGGTGCGGTGTTTTTCGTCTCTTAAGGGCAAAGGGGGTGCGGTGTTCCTCGTCTCCTAAGGGTAAAGAGGGTGCGGTGTTCCTCGTCTCTTAAGGGTAAAGAGGGTGCGGTGTTCCTCGTCTCTTCAGGGGAAAGAGGGTGCGGTGTTCCACGTCTCTTACGGGTAAAGAGGGTGCGGTGTTCCTCGTCTCTTAAGGGTAAAGAGGGTGCGGTGTTTTTCGTCTCTTAAGGGCAAAGAGGGTGCGGTGTTCTTCGTCTCTTCAGGGTAAAGAGGGTACGGTGTTCCTCGTCTCTTCGGGGTAAAGAGGGTGGGGTGTTCCTCGTCTCCTAAGGGTAAAGAGGGTGCGGTGTTCCTCGTCTCTTCAGGGTAAAGAGGGTGGGGTGTTCCTCGTCTCTTTAGGGTAAAGAGGGTGCGGTGTTCCTCGTCTCTTAAGGGTAAAGAGGGTGCGGTGTTTTTCGTCTCTTAAGGGCAAAGAGGGTGCGGTGTTCCTCGTCTCTTAAGGGTAAAGAGGGTGCGGTGTTCCTCGTCTCTTAAGGGTAAAGAGGGTGGGGTGTTCCTCGTCTCTTACGGGTAAAGAGGGTGCGGTGTTCCTCGTCTCTTAAGGGTAAAGAGGGTGCGGTGTTTTTCGTCTCTTAAGGGCAAAGAGGGTGCGGTGTTCCTCGTCTCCTAAGGGTAAAGAGGGTGCGGTGTTCCTAGTCTCTTAAGGGTAAAGAGGGTGGGGTGTTCCTCGTCTCTTAAGGGTAAAGAGGGTGCGGTGTGCCTCGTCTCTGAAGGGTAAAGCGGTTGCGGTGTTCCTCGTCTCTTAAGGGTAAAGAGGGTGCGGTGTTCCACGTATCCTAAGGGTAAATAGGGTGCGGTGTTCTTCGTATCTTCAGGGTAAAGAGGGTACGGTGTTCCTCGTCTCTTCGGGGTAAAGAGGGTGCGGTGTTCCTCGTCTCCTAAGGGTAAAGAGGATGCAGTGTTCCTCGTCTCTGTTGTGGGTGAAGAGGGTGCGGTGTTCCTCGTCGCTGTTGTGAGTGAAGAGGTTGCGGTGTTCCTCGTCTCTGTTGTGGGTGAAGAGGGTGCTGTGTTCCTTGTCTCTGTTGTGAGTAAAGAGGGTGCGGTGTTCCTCGTCTCTTAAGGAGAAAGAGGGTGGGGTGTTCCTCGTCTCTTAAGGTTAAAGAGGGTGCGGTGTTCCTCGTCTCTTAAGGGTAAAGAGGGTGGGGTGTTCCTCGTCTCTTAAGGGTAAAGAGATTGCGGTGTTCCTTGTCTCTTAAGGGTAAAGAGGGTGCGGTGTTCATCGTCCCTTTGAGGGTAAAGAGGGTACGGTGTTCCTCGTCTCTTATGGGTAGAGAGGGTGGGGTGTACCTGGTCTCTTCAGGGTAAAGAGGGTGCGGTGTTCCTCGTCTCTGTTGTGGGTAAAGAGGATGCGGTGTTCCTCGTCTCTGTTGTGGGTGAAGAGGGTGCTGTGTTCCTTGTCTCTGTTGTGAGTAAAGAGGGTGCGGTGTTCCTCGTCTCTTAAGGGTAAAGAGGGTGCGGTGTTCTCCGTCTCTTAAGGGTAGAGAGGGTGCGGTGTTCCTCGTCCCTTAAGGGTAAAGAGGGTACGGTGTTCCTCGTCTCTTAAGGGTAAAGAGGGTGGGGTGTTCCTCGTCTCTTCAGGGTAAAGAGGGTGCGGTGTTCCTCGTCTCTTAAGGGTAAAGAGGGTGCGTTGTTCCTCGTCTCTTAAGGGTAAGGAGGGTGCAGTGTTCCTCGTCTCTTACGGGTAAAGAGGGTGCGGTGTTCCTTGTCTCTTAAGGGTAAAGAAGGTGCAGTGTTCCTCGTCTCTTAAGGGTAAGGAGGGTGCGGTGTTCCTCGTCTCTTAAGGGTAAAGAGGGTGCGGTGTTCTCCGTCTGTTAAGGATAAAGAGTGTGCGGTGTTCCTCGTCTCTTCAGGATAAAGAGGGTGCGGTGTTCCTTGTCTCTGTTGTGAGTGAAGATGGTGCTGTGTTTCTCGTCTCTGTTGTGAGTGAAGAGGGTGCGGTTTTCCTCATCTCTGTTGTGAGTGAAGAGGGTGCGGTGTTCCTCGTCTCTGTTGTGGGTGACGAGGGTGCGGTGGTCCTTGTCTCTGTTGTGGGTGAAGAGGGTGCGGTGTTCCTCGTCTCTGTTGTGGGTGAAGAGGGTGCGGTGTTCCTCGTCTCTGTTGTGGGTGAAGAGGGTTCGGTTTTCCTCGTCTCTGTTGTGGGTGAAAAGGGTGCGGTGTTCCTCGTCTCTGTTGTGAGTAAAGAATGTGTGATGTTCCTCGTCTCTGTTGCGGGTGAAGAGTGCGGTTTTCCTCGTCTCTGTTGTGGGTGAAGAGGGTGCGGTTTTCCTCGTCTCTGTTGTGGGTGAAGAGGGTGCGGTGTTCCTCGTCTCTGTTGCGGGTGAAGAGGGTACTGTGTTCCTCGTCTCTGTTGTGGGTGAAGAGGTTGCGGTGGTCCTTGTCTCTGTTGTGGGTGAAGAGGTTGCGGTGTTCCTCGTCTCTGTTGTGGGTGAAGAGGGTTCGGTTTTCCTCGTCTCTGTTGTGGGTGAAGAGGGTGCGGTGTTCCTCGTTTCTGTTGCGGGTGAAGAAAGTGTGTAAAACTCTGATTTTACATTTGTATGTCTGGTTTTGAGTATGTTTGCAACGATGATGTTGCAACTCCTAACATTTTCCCACATAGTAATAAAAACTAGTTCAATTTGTTACTTCAGTTCGTTGGTGAGCAACAACGGTAAAAGGTCAATGAACAACAATGTCTTGCAACCTTTCGTTACGGGTGAACGTTTCCCGGTTAATTGTTACTTATTCTGTTGTTTAGGCGTATTCGAAAAAGCCAGAAGGAAACTATGTGGAACCAAAGAAAAATTGGTAAGAGACAAAGTATGATACCAGGAGTGATACAATGTGTGATGCAAGGTGTTATACGGTGTGATGCTATGTGTGATACAAGGTATACAAGGTGTGATACAATGTGTGATACAATGTGTGATGCAAGGTGTGATACAATGTGGGATGCACAGTATGATACAATGTGTGGTACACTGCGTGATATAATGTGTGATACAAAGTGTTATATACGGTATGATACCATGTGTGATACAAGGTATGATACAATGTGTGATACAATATGTGACACAATGTGATACAATGTATGATACAATATGTGGTACAATATGTGATACAATGTGTGATACAATGTGTGATACAGTGTGCGATAGACGGTGATACAAGGTGTGATACAATGTGTGATACAAAGTGTGATACAGTGTGCGATAGACGGTGATACAAGGTGTTATACAATGTGTGATACAGTGTGCGATAGACGGTGATACAAGGTGTGATACAATGTGTGATGCAATATGTGATACAGTGTGTTATGCACGGCATGATACAATGTGTGATTCAGTGTATGATACCAGGAGTGATACAATATGTGATACAATGTGATACATTGTGTGACCAGGTGTTATGCATAAGATGGTACATAGTGTGATAGATGGTTTGATGCTGGTATGATACAAGATGTGATATAAGATACTATTTCAGACATATGACCTTATATGTTGTATTACATGGGTCATGGACATTTACTACATGCAAACGTACAAAAACATGCGACTGACCAGCATAATGCTGACTTGGTCGAATAATTAAAATACGCTCCAAACCATTAGCTCTGTTGGAATAGTTTGGAATATATTGAAATACCCAATTCATGACAATGTGAGTCTTATTGCCTTCTGACCTTCTCGCTTCCTTCACTATAACCCTTTCTGACGGTCAATGGTGACTGCGTTAGGTCCACTAATAAACTTTTGTAATGACAGTTATGTTTGTTTTGCTTTTAGTGAGAAATCCAACGCAAAGAAAGCGGCTGAGTCTGAAACTGTCACTGTGTGCTTCCACGTCGTGGTCGCTCCAGATTTCAACCTGCAGCCGAAAGACCAAATAGTTATCAGATTCAGTGAGGATCGTCTCGGTGGTTGGAAAGGCGACGGATGGAAACTCGAGCGTAAAAGGTATGTTAAGGTAGCTTGCCGGATCACCGTGGCTCCACCTAATGTGTACTATGTAAAAGTGACCGTGACAGTGTCTCCACCTTGCGAGCTCTTTCTTTTTTGATGTTTCAATATTGATCAAGTTTGAATAATTAAGACCAAAATCTACGATTTTCGTCTGATGTCGGTGTGTTCGGTTTGTTATGGCGAAAATCGCCATCATGTCGTTCAGTTCTGTTTGTGTGTGTTTGTGTGTGTGTCTGTCTGTCTGTCCACGCGATAACTGTCGCACACTTGCAGCTATCGTTGTGAAACTTCGCCAACAGATGACAGAAGTCTAATCTCAGGTCAAGTTCGTTGCCGGGTAAAATCGGTCTAACGTCAACGTCACGGTGACGTCATACGTCCAGAACACATTTTCCGGTCTAACTCGCTTAATATTACAGCTAGAAACACGAAATTAATGTCTATATACTCAGCTCCTGAATATCTTTCTCGCTATCGCTATCAAATGTTACGAGCAATGAGCAATTTTTTTTTTTTAATCTCAAAGCGATTGTTACGAGACTTTGCAGGGACATTAAGGGTTCCACTCAGGTATATAATGTGCAAGATGAATGCAATCGGACAGTTACTTTTTGTTTCCATAGCAACGCAAACATGGCCCAACAGTAAAAGATAGGACATTTTTTAAATTTACCGTGAGCCCAAAACATAGAAACCTATAAGCCACGCAACTCATCTTTGACAAGATTACTTAAGGTCGTATCTTAAAATCGATTATATTTCAGCAACCTGGTTCAAGGGTCAATGTCGTGACCTTGACTATTGTAAATTTCGAGTTCTCGGTTGTAGCTTGAAAACTAAAAAACACCTGAACACCAAACTTGTCCTGTTGGATAGCGGTGATGTAGCTTATGCCAAATCCGATCTCAATTTGAACCCGGAGCGCGCAACGTAACGGTGCCAGAGCGCCTGGAAGTTAGGGTTTGGAGCCAATTTTTAAGCTATCGCCCTCCAATATTTACCACAGACTGGCGCATAACTTAGGACCTTATATTTAGAATCTCACTAACATTGGACTGGCGGTTATCACGTAACGGGTCATTTCAATTTAAAATTAACGAAATTCACGGTGCCCTCAATATTAACCGTACAAACTTCAAAATGGCATAGGACACCGAGGAATTGTCATGCCCGTCAGGAAAAAATATGGTTAAAATTCGCCGTGTTAACACTTTTGCGTAAATCGACGAAAAGATCGTTGCCGTCCCCACCCCGGCCTTCTCCATGCCCGCCAATACACACACGCATTCCGGCTTTGATGCGCTTCACTGGCGCCCACTCCTGCCCTTATCCACACCCACCCCCTACCTTACACCCCTACCCTGTATATTGCTGGCCGGTCTGCTGCCGTTCAGCTGCTTGCTGCATGGTGACCTTACCGCGAACCGAGAGCCCCCCCCCCATCCCCCCGCAGGCCTCACCTGAGGTCGACGTGACATCAGCATGGGAAACTACGAAACGCTGTAATTCCCTTAATAAGCGGCCCAGAAGGTCCCGGTTTCATTTACGCACTCCCCTCCCCTCAATCACCCGCACCTTCTACCCTTCACCCCTACCATGTATACTGCTGGCCACTCCGCTGCCGGTCAGCTGCTTTCTTCATGGTGCTCTTACCGTGAACCTGGCGCCCCCCCCCCCCTCCCCCCGCGCGCCTACACCTGAGGTCGAGATGACAGCGATTGCATCAGCATGGGAAGCTTCGAAGCGTTGTAATTCCTTTAATAATCGACCCAGAAGATCCCGGTTTGAATTATTGTGTGCAGCGGGACGTCCCCCATGCAACAGTCATGCGTCATCAGACGTCCATTTGAGCCATCAACTCTCAGCCGCCAGGGTGATGTGCCTTGTCTGTCTGTCGGAGCATTATCTGTCGAATGCCTAAAGATATCGTTCTCTTCTTTTACCAAAACATTCCGACAGCCCATCGACAGGTCAAGTTGGTAGATGGGCAATATAACTCAAAGGTCAACGTCACAATGACGTCATACGTCCGAAACACATTTTCCGCTCTAGCTCTCTTGCAGCTAGAGAGCCGCAATTAGTGTCAAATTACTCAGCTCCTCAAAGTCTTTCTCGTTATTCACATCAAATGTGACATAGGATCAAAAGTTTTCGCGCCACAGGGCTCTTGAAAATTGAAAATTTTGGAAAAAAAAAATTTTCATCCTAAACGAGTTTATAAAATTTGAGATATCGACCCCTCCTTCTGCCCAGACAATGCCACGGCCCACCGTCAGGCTAGGTTTGTAGATGGGCAATGTAGGTCAAAGGTCAAGGTAACAAGAATTTTTCAAATTTCGCTTAACCATTGAAAGATAGGACCAAAAATCGGAAAAATCACTACTACTGTCTGAGTTTTCATTTAATGACTCTCACAATTATTTCTATTATTAGGCCTATCGGTACCTTATATATCGTCTGCAAATTGTGAAAATCGCCAAAATAGTTTTTCTGCGAAAAATTCTCAGTTTAACATGGGACCCTGCAGGAGCATTTTGGGTCAAGATCAAGGTCACGAAATATGTTTTCCCGCGTAACTCCGTAAATATTGAGTTGTTTCAGAGCATTTTTCAGAGACAGGCGCAAAAGTAATGTGCCCTCAGATTTCACCTCACATTTATAGTTTTTGAGTTATTGGATGATCAAATTGTAACTTAATCAAAATTATAAAAAATGCGGTGACTACACGCATGCAGGTAGATTACCTATATGTGGTGGAATATGTACCAATATTACTAACATCACGTGTGCCAAAGGCCATCGAAATCGAACCAGTAGTTTGGACGCAAAGAAATAATCAAACATTAACATGGCCAATCCCATTATAAAGACATGACGCGTAAGTCCGCAATGACGTTTCGGCCTATCTCCCAATGTTGTCGCTAGCCCTTTGCCATTTTATAGTGAAAAAGTCATCAGGCCGAATGTTTCATCAAGCAAAATGTGTTTCCAGAATAAAAAAACAAAACAAAAAAAACAAAAAAAACACCCAGCTGGGTTTGAACACCCAAACTTCATACTCAAAGTCGAAAGCCTTATCCTCTACGCCAAACTGTCGTGTCGCATATGGCGGCTACTGCTTCAGAAGTCACCAAACCCGCTCGACCAATCATTTTTCATACGAAATCCTGCCCTCGGTCCTGCATAAGCTCGACCGAAATAATGTCCTGCTTTTTGGCTGAAAAACGACTCAATTTCTCCATAAAGGGGACAGGTCAGACAAGCGTAAGACAACAATATTAACAGTAAGAGACTTAATTAGTGGATGGGGTGAGGCGTGTTGGAAGAGAGAGACGGTGACATGGGGTCGGATGGGGGGAGGCGTGTTGAAAGAGAGAGACAGTGACATGGGGACGGATGGGGTGAGGCGTGTTGGAAGAGACAGACAGTGACATGGGGACGGATGGGGTGAGGCGTGTTGGAGGAGACAGACAGTGACATGGGGACGGATGGGGTGGGGCGTGTTGGAAGAGACAGACAGTGACATGGGGACGGATGGGGTGAGGCGTGTTGGAAGAGACAGACAGTGACATGGGGGCGGATGGGGTGAGGTGTGTTGAAATAGATAGTGACATGGGGACTGATTGGGTGGGGCGTGTTGGGAGAGACCGACAGTGACATGGGGACGGATGGAGTGAAGCGTGTTGGAAGAGAGAGACAGTGACATGGGGACGGATGGAGTGAAGCATGTTGGAAGAGACGGACAGTGACATGGGGACGGATTGGGTGAGGCGTGTTGGATAAGAGAGACAGTGACATGGGGACGGATGGAGTGAAGCGTGTTGGAAGAGAGAGATAGTGACATGGGGACGGATGGAGTGAAGCGTGTTGGAAGAGAGAGATAGTGACATGGGGACGGATGGAGTGAAGCATGTTGGAAGAGAGAGATAGTGACATGGGGACGGATGGAGTGAAGCATGTTGGAAGAGAGAGATAGTGACATGGGGACGGATCCAGTGGGGCGTGTTGGATGAGACAGACAGTGGCATGGGGACGGATGGGGTGAGGCGTGTTGGAAGAGACAGATAGTGACATGGGGACGGATGGGGTGAGGCGTGTTGGAAGAGACAGACAGTGGCATGGGGACGGATGGGGTGAGGCGTGTTGGAAGATAGACAGTGACATGGGGGCAGATGGGGTGAGGTGTGTTGGAAGAGACAGACAGTGACATGGGGGCGGATGGGGTGAGGCATGTTGGAAGAGACAGACAGTGACATGGGGACGGATTGGGTGAGGCGTGTTGGAGGAGACAGACAGTGACATGGGGACGGATGGAGTGAGGTGTGTTGGAAGAGACAGACAGTGACATGGGGACGGATGGAGTGAGGCGTGTTGGAAGAGACAGACAGTGACATGGGGACGGATGGGTTGAGGCGTGTTGGAAGAGACAGACAGTGACATGGGGACGGATGGGGTGAGGCGTGTTGGAGGAGACAGACAGTGACACGGGGCCGGATGGGGTGAGGCGTGTTGGAAGAGACAGACAGTGACATGGGGACGGATGGGGTGAGGTGTGTTGGAAGAGACAGACAGTGACATGGGGACGGATGGGGTGAGGCGTGTTGGAAGAGACAGACAGTGACATGGGGACGGATGGAGTGAGGCGTGTTGGAAGAGGCAGACAGTGACATGGGGACGGATGGGTTGAGGCGTGTTGGAAGAGACAGACAGTGACATGGGGACGGATGGGGTGAGGCGTGTTGGGAGAGACAGACAGTGACATGGGGACAGATGGGGTGAGGCGTGTTGAAAGAGACAGACAGTGACATGTGGACGGACGGGGTGAGGCGTGTTGGATGAGGCAGACAGTGACATGGGGGCGGATGGGGTGAGGTGTGTTGAAATAGATAGTGACATGGGGACGGATTGGGTGGGGCCTGTTGGGAGAGACCGACAGTGACATGGGGACGGATGGAGTGAAGCGTGCTGGAAGAGAGAGATAGTGACATGGGGACGGATGGGGTGAGGCGTGTTGGATGAGACAGACAGTGACATGGAGACGGATGGGGTGAGGCGTGTTGGAAGAGACAGATAGTGACATGGGAACGGATGGGGTGAGGCGTGTTGGAAGAGACAGACAGTGACATGGGGACGGATGGAGTGAAGCATGTTGGAAGAGAGAGATAGTGACATGGGGACGGATCCAGTGAGGCGTGTTGGAAGAGACAGACAGTGACATGGAGACGGATGGGGTGAGGCGTGTTGGAAGAGACAGATAGTGACATGGGGACGGATGGAGTGAGGCGTGTTGGAAGAGACAGACAGTGGCGTGGGGACGGATGGGGTGAGGCGTGTTGGAAGGGACAGACAGTGACATGGGGACGGATGGGGTGAGGCGTGTTGGAAGAGACAGACAGTGACATGGGGACGGATGGAGTGAAGCATGTTGGAAGAGAGAGATAGTGACATGGGGACGGATCCAGTGAGGCGTGTTGGAAGAGACAGACAGTGACATGGAGACGGATGGGGTGAGGCGTGTTGGAAGAGACAGATAGTGACATGGGGACGGATGGGGTGAGGCGTGTTGGAAGAGACAGACAGTGGCATGGGGACGGATGGGGTGAGGCGTGTTGGAAGATAGACAGTGACATGGGGGCGGATGGGGTGAGGTGTGTTGGAAGAGACAGACAGTGACATGGGGGCGGATGGGGTGAGGCGTGTTGGATGAGACAGACAGTGACATGGGGACGGATAGGGTGAGGCGTGTTGGAGGAGACAGACAGTGACATGGGGACGGATGGAGTGAGGTGTGTTGGAAGAGACAGACAGTGACATGGGGACGGATGGAGTGAGGCGTGTTGGAAGAGACAGACAGTGACATGGGGACGGATGGGTTGAGGCGTGTTGGAAGAGAGAGGAGAGTGACATGGGGACGGATGGGGTGAGGCGTGTTGGAGAAGACAGACAGTGACATGGGGCCGGATGGGGTGAGGCGTGTTGGAAGAGACAGACAGTGACATGGGGACGGATGGGGTGAGGTGTGTTGGAAGAGACAGACAGTGACATGGGTCGGATGGGTTGAGGCGTGTTGGAAGAGACAGACAGTGACATGGGGACGGATGGAGTGAGGCGTGTTGGAAGAGACAGACAGTGACATGGGGACGGATGGGGTGAGGCGTGTTGGAGGAGACAGACAGTGACATGGGGGCGGATGGGGTGAGGTGGGTTGGAAGAGACAGAGAGTGACATGGGGACGGATGGGGTGAGGCGTGTTGGAAGAGACAGACAGTGACATGGGGACGGATGGGGTGAGGCGTGTTGGAAGAGACGGACAGTGACATGGGGACGGATGGGGTGAAGCGTGTTGGAAGAGACAGACAGTGACATGGGGACGGATGGGGTGAGGCGTGTTGGAGGAGACAGACAGTGACTTGGGGACGGATGGGGTGAGGCGTGTTGGGAGAGACAGACAGTGACATGGGGGCGGATGGGGTGAGGTGTGTTGAAATAGATAGTGACATGGGGACGGATTGGGTGGGGCGTGTTGGGAGAGACCGACAGTGACATGGGGACGGATGGAGTGAAGCGTGTTGGAAGAGAGAGATAGTGACATGGGGACGGATGGGGTGAGGCGTGTTGGAAGAGACAGACAGTGACATGGAGACGGATGGGGTGAGGCGTGTTGGAAGAGACAGATAGTGACATGGGGACGGATGGGGTGAGGCGTGTTGGAAGAGACAGACAGTGGCATGGGGACGGATGGGGTGAGGCGTGTTGGAAGATAGACAGTGACATGGGGGCGGATGGGTGAGGTGTGTTGGAAGAGACAGACAGTGACATGGGGGCGGATGGGGTGAGGCGTGTTGGATGTGACAGACAGTGACATGGGGACGGATGGGGTGAGGCGTGTTGGAGGAGACAGACAGTGACATGGGGACGGATGGAGTGAGGTGTGTTGGGAGAGACAGACAGTGACATGGGGACGGATGGAGTGAGGCGTGTTGGAAGAGACAGACAGTGACATGGGGACGGATGGGTTGAGGCGTTTTGGAAGAGACAGACAGTGACATGGGGACGGATGGGGTGAGGCGTGTTGGAAGAGACAGACAGTGACATGGGGACGGATGGAGTGAAGCATGTTGGAAGAGAGAGATAGTGACATGGGGACGGATCCAGTGAGGCGTGTTGGAAGAGACAGACAGTGACATGGAGACGGATGGGGTGAGGCGTGTTGGAAGAGACAGATAGTGACATGGGGACGGATGGAGTGAGGCGTGTTGGAAGAGACAGACAGTGGCGTGGGGACGGATGGGGTGAGGCGTGTTGGAAGAGACAGACAGTGACATGGGGACGGATGGGGTGAGGCGTGTTGGAAGAGACAGACAGTGACATGGGGACGGATGGAGTGAAGCATGTTGGAAGAGAGAGATAGTGACATGGGGACGGATCCAGTGAGGCGTGTTGGAAGAGACAGACAGTGACATGGAGACGGATGGGGTGAGGCGTGTTGGAAGAGACAGATAGTGACATGGGGACGGATGGGGTGAGGCGTGTTGGAAGAGACAGACAGTGGCATGGGGACGGATGGGGTGAGGCGTGTTGGAAGATAGACAGTGACATGGGGGCGGATGGGGTGAGGTGTGTTGGAAGAGACAGACAGTGACATGGGGGCGGATGGGGTGAGGCGTGTTGGATGAGACAGACAGTGACATGGGGACGGATAGGGTGAGGCGTGTTGGAGGAGACAGACAGTGACATGGGGACGGATGGAGTGAGGTGTGTTGGAAGAGACAGACAGTGACATGGGGACGGATGGAGTGAGGCGTGTTGGAAGAGACAGACAGTGACATGGGGACGGATGGGTTGAGGCGTGTTGGAAGAGAGAGGAGAGTGACATGGGGACGGATGGGGTGAAGCGTGTTGGAGGAGACAGACAGTGACATGGGGCCGGATGGGGTGAGGCGTGTTGGAAGAGACAGACAGTGACATGGGGACGGATGGGGTGAGGTGTGTTGGAAGAGACAGACAGTGACATGGGTCGGATGGGTTGAGGCGTGTTGGAAGAGACAGACAGTGACATGGGGACGGATGGAGTGAGGCGTGTTGGAAGAGACAGACAGTGACATGGGGACGGATGGGGTGAGGCGTGTTGGAGGAGACAGACAGTGACATGGGGGCGGATGGGGTGAGGTGGGTTGGAAGAGACAGAGAGTGACATGGGGACGGATGGGGTGAGGCGTGTTGGAAGAGACAGACAGTGACATGGGGACGGATGGGGTGAGGCGTGTTGGAAGAGACGGACAGTGACATGGGGACGGATGGGGTGAAGCGTGTTGGAAGAGACAGACAGTGACATGGGGACGGATGGGGTGAGGCGTGTTGGAGGAGACAGACAGTGACTTGGGGACGGATGGGGTGAGGCGTGTTGGGAGAGACAGACAGTGACATGGGGGCGGATGGGGTGAGGTGTGTTGAAATAGATAGTGACATGGGGACGGATTGGGTGGGGCGTGTTGGGAGAGACCGACAGTGACATGGGGACGGATGGAGTGAAGCGTGTTGGAAGAGAGAGATAGTGACATGGGGACGGATGGGGTGAGGCGTGTTGGAAAAGACAGACAGTGACATGGAGACGGATGGGGTGAGGCGTGTTGGAAGAGACAGATAGTGACATGGGGACGGATGGGGTGAGGCGTGTTGGAAGAGACAGACAGTGGCATGGGGACGGATGGGGTGAGGCGTGTTGGAAGATAGACAGTGACATGGGGGCGGATGGGTGAGGTGTGTTGGAAGAGACAGACAGTGACATGGGGGCGGATGGGGTGAGGCGTGTTGGATGTGACAGACAGTGACATGGGGACGGATGGGGTGAGGCGTGTTGGAGGAGACAGACAGTGACATGGGGACGGATGGAGTGAGGTGTGTTGGGAGAGACAGACAGTGACATGGGGACGGATGGAGTGAGGCGTGTTGGAAGAGACAGACAGTGACATGGGGACGGATGGGTTGAGGCGTTTTGGAAGAGACAGACAGTGACATGGGGACGGATGGGGTGAGGCGTGTTGGAGGAGACAGACAGTGACATGGGGCCGGATGGGGTGAGGCGTGTTGGAAGAGACAGACAGTGACATGGGGACGGATGGGGTGAGGCGTGTTGGAGGAGACAGACAATGACATGGGGCCGGATGGGGTGAGGCGTGTTGGAAGAGACAGACAGTGACATGGGGACGGATGGAGTGAGGCGTGTTGGAAGAGACAGACAGTGACATGGGGACGGATGGGTTGAGGCGTGTTGGAAGAGACAGAGAGTGACATGGGGACGGATGGGGTGAGGCGTGTTGGAGGAGACAGACAGTGACATGGGGGCGGATGGGGTGAGGTGGGTTGGAAGAGACAGACAGTGACATAGGGGCGGATGGGGTGAGGCGTGTTGGAAGAGACAGACAGTGACATAGGGGCGGATGGGGTGAGGCGTGTTGGAAGAGAGACAGTGACATGAGGGCGGATGGGGTGAGGCGTGTTGGAAGAGACGGACAGTGACATGGGGACGGATGGGGTGAGGCGTGTTGGAAGAGACAGACAGTGACATGGGGACGGATGGGGTGAGGCGTGTTGCATGAGACAGACAGTGACATGGGGACGGATAGGGTGAGGCGTGTTGGATGACATAGGCAGTGACATTGGGACGGGTGGGAGGAGGCGTGTTGGAAGAGAGAAACAGTGACATGGGGGCGGATGGGGTGAGGCGTGTTGGAGGAGACAGACAGTGACATCTGGACGGATGGGGTGAGGCGTGTTGGAGGAGACAGACAGTGACATCTGGACGGACGTGGTGAGGCGTGTTGGAAGAGACAGACAGATACATCTGGACGGATGGAGTGAGGCGTTTTGGATGAGACAGACAGTGACATGGGGACGGATGGGGTGAGGCGTGTTGTAACAGACAGTGACATGAGGACGGATGATGTGAGGCGAGGCGGTGGGTCAGTGATATGGGAACAGGTTGGGTGAGGTGGTGAGTCAGTAACACAGAAAGAAGCATCTTGCCGCAAAAGCTTTACCTACTAGATCTATATGCGATCACTAATGCTATAGTGTCAGGCTGTTCTCATGACTGTTACACATTTACCATTCCATTAATCTAAATTAGTAAATCTCGGTGATCAGATTATCATTACAAGAAAACTGCATTTATTGCAACTATTGTTCCTCTCTTGTTGGGTCCAAACTTGGCTGTCCGGTTTGAAATTAGTCAAAATGTAGAATGCAAGCATCGTTTTCAGTGAGCTTGGAGATAATTTCTCCTTGTGGCAAACCGAGTTCCCGGTGGATAAATGGTTTCTGGCAAGTTTGCAATACAAGTACGTATGCATTCGTGCAAGCCATGCCGACAAATGGGAAGCCATTCCACAAAAGAATAACAAGGATGTGAATAGATCGTTGACGTCTCCTGATCAGCACAAGTCAATGGGTAAGCTAACATGTCACAATACGTATTTTACGCCATGAATTAATGACATCATTATATGTGACCTTTCTTTTTGTGCACTATTAATAAGATACACAGCCTTTAGTAATATGGGCTGCTAGCTAACCCTGTAAATTGTTAGTTGTAAAGATGTCAGCGCTAAACATAAAGTTTGTAATATCGGAGAACAGTTACTTGGGCCCGAGGCCTTAATGCTATATCATACAAGTAATATACTGATGTGTTAAAGTGACATGTGCCCGAGGCCTTATTGCTATACCATACAAGTAATGTACTGATGTGTTAAAGTGACATGTGCCCGAGGCCTTAATGCTATATCATACAAGTAATGTACTGATGTGTTAAAGTAGCATGTGCCCGAGGCCTTAATGCTATACCATACAAGTAATATACTGATGTGTTAAAGTGACATGTGCCCAAGGCCTTAATGCTATACCATACAAGTAATGTACTGATGTGTTAAAGTGACATGTGCCCAAGGCCTTATTGCTATACCATACAAGTAATGTACTGATGTGTTAAAGTGGCATGTGCCCGAGGCCTTAATGCTATACCATACAAGTAATATACTGATGTGTTAAAGTGACATGTGCCCAAGGCCTTAATGCCATACCATACAAGTAATATACTGATGTGTTAAAGTGACATGTGCCCGAGGCCTTAATGCTATACCATACAAGTAATGTACTGATGTGTTAAAGTGACGTGTGCCCGAGGCCTTAATGCTATACCATACAAGTAATGTACCGATGTGTTAAAGTGACATGTCCCCGAGGCCTTAATGCTATACCATACAAGTAATGTACTGATGTGTTGAAGTGACATGGGCCCGAGGCCTTAATAGTATATCATATTATAAGTAATGACGCTCTTGTTGCATAGCAACTAAACATCGTTAGCTAATGCTGCAATGGTGTATTAGTCACTTTACTTGTCGTTAGGTGGCGTGCTTCACCAGTACGACGGCATCATTCGGCAGAAGTGCGACGGCGGCTGGTTGAGGCCTTTCAAGGAGCTTTTCACGACAGCGAAGGACACGGCGCAGAGAGAGTGGAAACTGGCCATGGCGGCCATGATGCCTGACTGGACCAGCAACAATGGCGGCCAGAAGGGATACTCCAACGAATTTGAGGGGAAGATCCTGCACGTTGAGCGGGTCACCAGATGTATGAGAACTTCCTTTATCTGCGACAAAGGTGTAAAGCCAGACGAGGACGTGATTCGACAGGTATTACAAACTGTGGGAGTGAGATGTGCATGACCGGGCTCCACACACGGACGTGTTAAGTACGAGTGTGTAGTGTGTAGAATGAGTGAGATGTGGAGGGCCGGGCTCCACACACGGACGTGTTAAGTACGAGTGTGTAGTGTGTAGAATGAGTGAGATGTGGAGGGCCGGGCTCCACACACGGACGTGTTAAGTACGAGTGTGTAGTGTGTAGAATGAGTGAGATGTGGAGGGCCGGGCTCCACACACGGACGTGTTAAGTACGAGTGTGTAGTGTGTAGAATGAGTGAGATGTGGAGGGCCGGGCTCCACACACGGACGTGTTAAGTACGAGTGTGTAGTGTGTAGAATGAGTGAGATGTGGAGGGCCGGGCTCCACACACGGACGTGTTAAGTACGAGTGTGTAGTGTGTAGAATGAGTGAGATGTGGAGGGCCGGGCCCCACACACGGACGTGTTAAGTACGAGTGTGTAGTGTGTAGAATAGTGAGATGTGCAGGACCGGGCTCCACACACGGACGTGTTAAGTACGAGTGTGTAGAGTGTAGAATGAGTGAGATGTGGAGGGCCGGGCTCCACACACGGACGTGTTAAGTACGAGTGTGTAGTGTGTAGAATGAGTGAGATGTGCAGGACCCTGCTCCACACACGGACGTGTTAAGTACGAGTGTGTAGTGTGTAGAATGAGTGAGATGTGGAGGGCCGGGCTCCACACACGGACGTGTTAAGTACGAGTGTGTAGTGCGTAGAATGAGTGAGATGTGGAGGGCCGGACTCCACATACGGACGTGTTAAGTACGAGTGTGTAGAATGAGTGAGACGTGGAGGGCCTGGCTCCATACACAGACGTGCTAAGTACGAGTGTGTAGTGTGTAGAATGAGTGAGATGTGGAGGGCCGGGCTCCATACACAGACGTGTTAAGTACGAGTATGTAGTGTGTAGAATGAGTGAGATGTGGAAGGCCGGGCTCCACACACGGACGTGTTAAGTACGAGTATGTAGTGCGTAGAATGAGTGAGATGTGGAGGGCCGGGCTCCACACACGGACGTGTTAAGTACGAGTGTGTAGTGTGTAGAATGAGTGAGATGTGGAGGGCCGGGCTCCACACACGGACGTGTTAAGTACGAGTGTGTAGCGTGTAGAATGAGTGAGATGTGGAGGGCTGGGCTCCACACACGGACGTGTTAAGTACGAGTGTGTAGTGTGTAGAATGAGTGAGATGTGGAGGGCCGGGCTCCACACACAGACGTGTTAAGTACGAGTGTGTAGTGTGTAGAATGAGTGAGATGTTGAGGGCCGGGCTCCACACACGGACGTGTTAAGTACGAGTGTGTAGTGTGTAGAATGAGTCAGATGTGGAGGGCCGGGCTCCACACACGGACGTGTTAAGTACGAGTGTGTAGCGTGTAGAATGAGTGAGATGTTGAGGGCCGGGCTCCACACACGGACGTGTTAAGTACGAGTGTGTAGTGTGTAGAATGAGTGAGATGTGGAGGGCCGGGCTCCACACACGGACGTGTTAAGTACGAGTGTGTAGTGTGTAGAATGAGTGAGATGTGGAGGGCCGGGCTCCATACACAGACGTGTTAAGTACGAGTGTGTAGCGTGTAGAATGAGTGAGATGTTGAGGGCCGGGCTCCATACACAGACGTGTTCAGTACGAGTGTGTAGTGTGTAGAATGAGTGAGATGTGGAGGGCCGGGCCCCTCACACGGACGTGTTAAGTACGAGTGTGTAGTGTGTAGAATGAGTGAGATGTGGAGGGCCGGGCTCCACACACGGACGTATTAAGTACGAGTGTGTAGTGTGTAGAATGAGTGAGATGTGGAGGGCCTGGCTCCATACACAGACGTGTTAAGTACGAGTGTGTAGTGTGTAGAATGGGTGAGATGTGGAGGGCCGGGCTCCACACACGGACGTGTTAAGTACGAGTGTGTAGTGTGTAGAATGAGTGAGATGTGGAGGGCCGCGCTCCACTCACGGACGTGTTAAATACGAGTGTGTAGTGTGTAGAATGAGTGAGATGTGGAGGGCCGGGCTCCACACACTGACGTGTTAAGTACGAGTGTGTAGTGTGTAGAATGAGTGAGATGAGGAGAGCCGGGCTCCACACACGGACGTGTTAAGTACGAGTGTGTAGAGTGTAGAATGAGTGAGATGTGGAGGGCCGGGCTCCACACACAGACGTGTTAAGTACGAGTGTGTAGTGTTTAGAATGAGTGAGATGTGGAGGGCCGGGCCCCACACACGCACGTGTTAAGTACGAGGGTGTAGTGTGTAGAATGAGTGAGATGTGGAGGGCCGGGCTCCACACACGGACGTGTTAAGTACGAGTGTGTAGTGTGTAGAATGAGTGATATGTGGAGGGCCGCGCTCCACTCACGGACGTGTTAAATACGAGTGTGTAGTGTGTAGAATGAGTGAGATGTGGAGGGCCGGGCTCCACACACGGACGTGTTAAGTACGAGTGTGTAGTGTGTAGAATGAGTGAGATGTGGAGGGCCGGGCCCCACACACGCACGTGTTAAGTCCGAGTGTGTAGAATGAGTGAGATGTGGAGGGCCGGGCTCCACTCACGGACGTGTTAAGTACGAGTGTGTAGTGTGTACAATGAGTGAGATGTGGAGGGCCGGGCTGAACACAGGGACGTGTTCAGTACGAGTGTGTAGTGTGTAGAATGAGTGAGATGTGGAGGGCTGGGCTCCATACACAGACGTGTTAAGTACGAGTGTGTAGTGTGTACAATGAGTGAGATGTGGAGGGCCGGGCCCCGCACACGGACGTGTTAAGTACGAGTGTGTAGTGTGTAGAATGAGTGAGATGTGGAGGGCCGGGCTCCATACACAGACGTGCTAAGTACGAGTGTGTAGTGTGTAGAATGAGTGAGATGTGGAGGGCCGGGCCCCGCACACAGACGTGCTAAGTACGAGTGTGTAGTGTGTAGAATGAGTGAGATGTGGAGGGCCTGGCTCCATACACAGACGTGTTAAGTACGAGTGTGTAGTGTGTACAATGAGTGAGATGTGGAGGGCTGGGCTCCATACACGGACGTGCTAAGTACGAGTGTGTAGTGTGTAGAATGAGTGAGATGTGGAGGGCCGGGCTCCACACACGGACGTGTTAAGTACGAGTGTGTAGTGCGTAGAATGAGTGAGATGTTGAGGGCCGGGCTCCACACACGGACGTGTTAAGTACGAGTGTGTAGTGTGTAGAATGAGTGAGATGTGGAGGGCCGGGCTCTACACACGGACGTGTTCAGTACGAGTGTGTAGTGTGTAGAATGAGTGAGATGTGGAGGGCCGGGCTCCACACACGGACGTGTTAAGTACGAGTGTGTAGTGTGTAGAATGAGTGAGATGTGGAGGGCCGGGCTCCATACACGGACGTGCTAAGTACGAGTGTGTAGTGTGTAGAATGAGTGAGATGTGGAGGGCCGGGCTCCACACACGGACGTGTTAAGTACGAGTGTGTAGAATGAGTGAGATGTGGAGGGCCGGGCTCTACACACGGACGTGTTAAGTACGAGTGTGTAGTGTGTAGAATGAGTGAGATGTGGAGGGCCGGGCTCCATACACGGACGTGCTAAGTACGAGTGTGTAGTGTGTAGAATGAGTGAGATGTGGAGGGCCGGGCTCCACACACGGACGTGTTAAGTACGAGTGTGTAGTGTGTAGAATGAGTGAGATGTGGAGGGCCGGGCTCCACACACGGACGTGTTAAGTACGAGTGTGTAGAATGAGTGAGATGTGGAGGGCCGGGCTCTACACACGGACGTGTTAAGTACGAGTGTGTAGTGTGTAGAATGAGTGAGATGTGGAAGGCCGGGCTCCACACACGGACGTGTTAAGTACGAGTATGTAGTGCGTAGAATGAGTGAGATGTGGAGGGCCGGGCTCCATACACGGACGTGCTAAGTACGAGTGTGTAGTGTGTAGAATGAGTGAGATGTGGAGGGCCGGGCTCCATACACGGACGTGCTAAGTACGAGTGTGTAGTGTGTAGAATGAGTGAGATGTGGAGGGCCGGGCTCCACACACGGACGTGTTAAGTACGAGTGTGTAGTGTGTAGAATGAGTGAGATGTGGAGGGCCGGGCTCCACACACGGACGTGTTAAGTACGAGTGTGTAGAATGAGTGAGATGTGGAGGGCCGGGCTCTACACACGGACGTGTTAAGTACGAGTGTGTAGTGTGTAGAATGAGTGAGATGTGGAGGGCCGGGCTCCACACACGGACGTGTTAAGTACGAGTGTGTAGTGTGTAGAATGAGTGAGATGTGGAGGGCCGGGCTCCACACACGGACGTGTTAAGTACGAGTGTGTAGTGTGTAGAATGAGTGAGATGTGGAGGGCCGGGCTCCACACACGGACGTGTTAAGTACGAGTGTGCAGTGTGTAGAATGAGTGAGATGTGGAGGGCCGGGCTCCACACACGGACGTGTTAAGTACGAGTGTGCAGTGTGTAGAATGAGTGAGATGTGGAGGGCCGGGCTCCACACACGGACGTGCTAAGTACGAGTGTGTAGTGTGTAGAATGAGTGAGACGTGGAGGGCCGGGCTCCATACACAGACGTGTTAAGTACGAGTGTGTAGTGTGTAGAATGGGTGAGATGTGGAGGGCCGGGCTCCACACACGGACGTGTTAAGTGCCAGTATGTAGTGTGTACAATGAGTGAGATGTGGAGGGCTGGGCTCCACACACGGACGTGTTAAGTGCCAGTATGTAGTGTGTAGAATGAGTGAGATGTGGAGGGCCTGGCTCCATACACAGACGTGTTAAGTACGAGTGTGTAGTGTGTAGAATGGGTGAGATGTGGAGGGCCGGGCTCCACACACGGACGTGTTAAGTGCCAGTATGTAGTGTGTAGAATGAGTGAGATGTGGAGGGCCGGGCCCCACCCACGCGCATGTTAAGTACGAGTATGTAGTGTGTAGAATGGGTGAGATGTGGAGGGCCGGGCCCCGCATACGGACGTGTTAAGTACGAGTGTGTAGTGTGTAGAATGAGTGAGATGTGGAGGGCCGGGCCCCACCCACGCGCATGTTAAGTACGAGTATGTAGTGTGTAGAATGGGTGAGATGTGGAGGGCCGGGCCCCGCACACGGACGTGTTAAGTACGAGTGTGTAGTGTGTAGAATGAGTGAGACGTGGAGGGCCGGGCTCCATACACAGACGTGTTAAGTACGAGTGTGTAGTGTGTAGAATGAGTGAGATGTGGAGGGCCGGGCTCCACACACGGACGTGTTAAGTACGAGTGTGTAGTGTGTACAATGAGTGAGATGTGGAGGGCTGGGCTCCACACACAGACGTGCTAAGTACGAGTGTGTAGTGTGTACAATGAGTGAGATGTGGAGGGCTGGGCTCCACACACGGACGTGTTAAGTACGAGTATGTAGTGTGTACAATGAGTGAGATGTGGAGGGCTGGGCTCCACACACAGACGTGTTAAGTACGAGTGTGTAGTGTGTAGAATGAGTGAGATGTGGAGGGCTGGGCTCCACACACGGACGTGTTAAGTACGAGTATGTAGTGTGTACAATGAGTGAGATGTGGAGGGCCCTGCTCCACACACAGACGTGTTAAGTACGAGTGTGTAGAATGAGTGAGACGTGGAGGGCCTGGCTCCACACACGGACGTGTTAAGTACGAGTGTGTAGTGTGTAGAATGAGTGAGATGCGGAGGGCCGGGCTCCATACACAGACGTGTTAAGTACGAGTGTGTAGTGTGTAGAATGAGTGAGATGTGGAGGGCTGGGCTCCACACACGGACGTGTTAAGTACGAGTGTGTAGTGTGTAGAATGAGTGAGATGTGGAGGGCCGGGCTCCACACACAGAC
The DNA here is from genome assembly GCA_964019135.1 of Arenicola marina. Classification (NCBI taxonomy): domain Eukaryota; kingdom Metazoa; phylum Annelida; class Polychaeta; family Arenicolidae; genus Arenicola; species Arenicola marina. The sequence continues at coordinate 10,124,384 of OZ025265.1, forward strand.
GTGCTAAGTACGAGTGTGTAGTGTGTACAATGAGTGAGATGTGGAGGGCTGGGCTCCACACACGGACGTGTTAAGTACGAGTGTGTAGTGTGTACAATGAGTGAGATGTGGAGGGCTGGGCTCCACACACGGACGTGTTAAGTACGAGTATGTAGTGTGTAGAATGGGTGAGATGTGGAGGGCCGGGCCCCGCACACGCACGTGTTAAGTACGAGTATGTAGTGTGTAGAATGAGTGAGATGTGGAGGGCTGGGCTCCACACACGGACGTGTTAAGTACGAGTGTGTAGTGTGTACAATGAGTGAGATGTGGAGGGCCTGGCTCCATACACAGACGTGCTAAGTACGAGTGTGTAGTGTGTACAATGAGTGAGATGTGGAGGGCCGGGCTCCATACACAGACGTGCTAAGTACGAGTGTGTAGTGTGTACAATGAGTGAGATGTGGAGGGCCGGGCTCCACACACGGACGTGTTAAGTACGAGTATGTAGTGTGTAGAATGGGTGAGATGTGGAGGGCCGGGCCCCGCACACGCACGTGTTAAGTACGAGTATGTAGTGTGTAGAATGAGTGAGATGTGGAGGGCTGGGCTCCACACACGGACGTGTTAAGTACGAGTGTGTAGTGTGTACAATGAGTGAGATGTGGAGGGCCTGGCTCCATACACAGACGTGCTAAGTACGAGTGTGTAGTGTGTACAATGAGTGAGATGTGGAGGGCCGGGCTCCATACACAGACGTGCTAAGTACGAGTGTGTAGTGTGTACAATGAGTGAGATGTGGAGGGCCGGGCTCCACACACGGACGTGTTAAGTGCCAGTATGTAGTGTGTAGAATGAGTGAGATGTGGAGGGCCGGGCTCCACACACGGACGTGTTAAGTGCCAGTATGTAGTGTGTAGAATGAGTGAGATGTGGAGGGCCGGGCCCCGCACACGGACGTGTTAAGTACGAGTGTGTAGAATGAGTGAGATGTGGAGGGCCGGGCTCCATACACAGACGTGTTAAGTGCCAGTATGTAGTGTGTAGAATGAGTGAGATGTGGAGGGCCGGGCTCCACACACGGACGTGTTAAGTGCCAGTATGTAGTGTGTAGAATGAGTGAGATGTGGAGGGCCGGGCCCCGCACACAGACGTGTTAAGTACGAGTGTGTAGTGTGTAGAATGAGTGAGATGTGGAGGGCCGGGCTCCATACACAGACGTGTTAAGTACGAGTGTGTAGTGTGTAGAATGGGTGAGATGTGGAGGGCCGGGCTCCACACACGGACGTGTTAAGTACGAGTGTGTAGTGTGTAGAATGAGTGAGATGTGGAGGGCCGCGCTCCACTCACGGACGTGTTAAATACGAGTGTGTAGTGTGTAGAATGAGTGAGATGTGGAGGGCCGGGCTCCACACACTGACGTGTTAAGTACGAGTGTGTAGTGTGTCGAATGAGTGAGATGTGGAGAGCCGGGCTCCACACACGGACGTGTTAAGTACGAGTGTGTAGAGTGTAGAATGAGTGAGATGTGGAGGGCCGGGCTCCACACACAGACGTGTTAAGTACGAGTGTGTAGTGTGTAGAATGAGTGAGATGTGGAGGGCCGGGCCCCACACACGCACGTGTTAAGTACGAGGGTGTAGCGTGTAGAATGAGTGAGATGTGGAGGGCCGGGCTCCACACACGGACGTGTTAAGTACGAGTGTGTAGTGTGTAGAATGAGTGATATGTGGAGGGCCGCGCTCCACTCACGGACGTGTTAAATACGAGTGTGTAGTGTGTAGAATGAGTGAGATGTGGAGGGCCGGGCTCCACACACGGACGTGTTAAGTACGAGTGTGTAGTGTGTAGAATGAGTGAGATGTGGAGGGCCGGGCCCCACACACGCACGTGTTAAGTCCGAGTGTGTAGTGTGTAGAATGAGTGAGATGTGGAGGGCCGGGCTCCACTCACGGACGTGTTAAGTACGAGTGTGTAGTGTGTACAATGAGTGAGATGTGGAGGGCCGGGCTGAACACAGGGACGTGTTCAGTACGAGTGTGTAGTGTGTAGAATGAGTGAGATGTGGAGGGCCGGACTCCACACACGGACGTGTTAAGTACGAGGGTGTAGTGTGTAGAATGAGTGAGATGTGGAGGGCCGGGCTCCACACACGGAAGTGTTAAGTCCGAGTGTGTAGTGTGTAGAATGAGTGAGATGTCGAGGGCCGGGCCCCTCACACGGACGTGTTAAGTACGAGTGTGTAGTGTGTAGAATGAGTGAGATGTTGAGGGTCGGGCTCCATGCACAGACGTGTTCAGTACGAGTGTGTAGTGTGTAAAATAAGTGAGATGTGGAGGGTCGGGCTCCATACAAAGACGTGTTAAGTACGAGGGTGTAGTGTGTAAAATGAGTGTGATGTGGAGGGCCGGGCTCCACACACGGAAGTGTTAAGTCCGAGTGTGTAGTGTGTAGAATGAGTGAGATGTCGAGGGCCGGGCCCCTCACACGGACGTGTTAAGTACGAGGGTGTAGTGTGTAGAATGAGTGAGATGTTGAGGGTCGGGCTCCATACACAGACGTGTTCAGTACGAGTGTGTAGTGTGTAAAATAAGTGAGATGTGGAGGGTCGGGCTCCATACACAGACGTGTTAAGTACGAGTGTGTAGTGTGTAGAATGAGTGAGATGTGGAGGGCCGGGCCCCACACACGGACGTGTTAAGTACGAGTGTGTAGAGTGTAGAATGAGTGAGATGTGGAGGGCCGGGCTCCACACACGGAAGTGTTAAGTCCGAGTGTGTAGTGTGTAGAATGAGTGAGATGTCGAGGGCCGGGCCCCTCACACGGACGTGTTAAGTACGAGTGTGTAGTGTGTAGAATGAGTGAGGTGTCGAGGGCCGGGCTCCACACACGGACGTGTTAAGTGCGAGTGTGTAGTGTGTAGAATGAGTGAGATGTGGAGGGCCGGGCCCCACACACGCACGTGTTAAGTACGAGGGTGTAGTGTGTAGAATGAGTGAGATGTGGAGGGCCGGGCTCCACACACGGACGTGTTAAGTACGAGTGTGTAGTGTGTACAATGAGTGAGATGTGGAGGGCCGGGCTGAACACAGGGACGTGTTAAGTACGAGTGTGTAGTGTGTAGAATGGGTGAGATGTGGAGGGCCGGACTCCACACACGGACGTGTTAAGTACGAGTGTGTAGTGTGTAGAATGAGTGAGATGTGGAGGGCCGGGCCCCACACACGCACTTGTTAAGTACGAGGGTGTAGTGTGTAGAATGAGTGAGATGTGGAGGGCCGGACTCCACACACGGATGTGTTAAGTACGAGTGTGTAGTGTGTAGAATGAGTGAGATGTGGAGGGCCGGGCCCCACACACGCACGTGTTAAGTACGAGGGTGTAGTGTGTAGAATGAGTGAGATGTGGAGGGCCGGGCTCCACACACGGAAGTGTTAAGTCCGAGTGTGTAGTGTGTAGAATGAGTGAGATGTCGAGGGCCGGGCCCCTCACACGGACGTGTCAAGTACGAGTGTGTAGTGTGTAGAATGAGTGAGATGTTGAGGGTCGGGCTCCATACACAGACGTGTTAAGTACGAGTGTGTAGTGTGTAGAATGAGTGAGATGTGGAGGGCCGGGCCCCACACACGCACGTGTTAAGTACGAGGGTGTAGTGTGTAGAATGAGTGAGATGTGGAGGGCCGGGCTCCACACACGGAAGTGTTAAGTCCGAGTGTGTAGTGTGTAGAATGAGTGAGATGTCGAGGGCCGGGCCCCTCACACGGACGTGTTAAGTACGAGTGTGTAGTGTGTAGAATGAGTGAGATGTTGAGGGCCGGGCTCCACACGAGGACGTGTTCAGTACGAGTGTGTAGTGTGTAAAATAAGTGAGATGTGGAGGGTCGGGCTCCACACACAGACGTGTTAAGTACGAGTGTGTAGTGTGTAAAATGAGTGAGATGTGGAGGGTCGGCCTCCATACACAGACGTGTTAAGTACGAGTGTGTAGTGTGTAGAATGAGTGAGATGTGGAGGGCCGGGCTCCACCCTCGCGCATGTTAAGTACGAGTGTGTAGTGTGTAGAATGAGTGAGACGTGGAGGGCCGGGCTCCAGACACGGACGTGTTAAGTACGAGTGTGTAGAGTGTAGAATGAGTGAGATGTGGAGGGCCGGGCTCCACACACGGACGTGTTAAGTACGAGTGTGTAGAGTGTAGAATGAGTGAGATGTGGAGGGCCGGGACCCACACACGGACGTGTTAAGTACGAGTGTGTAGTGTGTAGAATGGGTGAGATGTGGAGGGCCGGGCTCCACCCACGCACATGTTAAGTACGAGTGTGTAGTGTGTAGAATGAGTGAGATGTGGAGGGCCGGGCTCCACGCACGGACGTGTTAAGTACGAGTGTGTAGTGTGTAGAATGAGTGAGATGTGGAAGGCCGGGCTCTGCACACGGACGTGCTAAGTACGAGTGTGTAGTGTGTAGAATGAGTGAGATGTGGAGGGCCGGGCTGCACACACGGACGTGTTCAGTACGAGTGTGTAGAGTGTAGAATGAGTGAGATGTGGAAGGCCGGGCTGCGCACACGGACGTGTTAAGTACAAGTGTGTAGTGCGTAGAATGAGTGAGATGTGGAAGGTCAGGCTCCACACACGGACGTGCTAAGTACGAGTGTGTAGTGTGTAGAATGAGTGAGATGTGGAGGGCCGGGCTCCACACACGGACGTGTTCAGTACGAGTGTGTAGAGTGTAGAATTAGTGAGATGTGGAAGGCCGGGCTGCACACACGGACGTGTTCAGTACGAGTGTGTAGAGTGTAGAATGAGTGAGATGTGGAAGGCCGGGCTGCGCACACGGACGTGTTAAGTACAAGTGTGTAGTGCGTAGAATGAGTGAGATGTGGAAGGTCAGGCTCCACACACGGACGTGTTAAGTACGAGTGTGTAGTGTGTGGAATGGGTGAGATGTGGAGGGCCGGGCTCCACACACGGACGTGTTCAGTACGAGTGTGTAGAGTGTAGAATTAGTGAGATGTGGAAGGCCGGGCTGCACACACGGACGTGTTAAGTACGAGTGTGTAGAGTGTAGAATGAGTGAGATGTGGAGGGCCGGGCTCCACACACGGACGTGTTAAGTACGAGTGTGTAGTGTGTAGAATGAGTGAGATGTGGAGGGCCGGGCTGCACACACGGACGTGTTAAGTACGAGTGTGTAGCGTGTAGAATGAGTGAGATATGGAGGGCCGGGCTCCACACACGGACGTGTTAAGTACGAGTGTGTAGTGTGTAGAATGAGTGAGATGTGGAGGGTCGGGCTCCATACACGGACGTGTTAAGTACGAGTGTGTAGAGTGTAGAATGAGTGAGATGTGGAAGGCCGGGCTGCGCACACGGACGTGTTAAGTACGAGTGTGTAGTGTGTAGAATGAGTGAGATGTGGAAGGTCAGGCTCCACACACGGACGTGTTCAGTACGAGTGTGTAGTGTGTAGAATGAGTGAGATGTGGAAGGTCAGGCTCCACACACGGACGTGTTAAGTACGAGTGTGTAGTGTGTAGAATGAGTGAGATGTGGAGGGCCGGGCTGCACACACGGACGTGTTCAGTACGAGTGTGTAGAGTGTAGAATGAGTGAGATGTGGAAGGCCGGGCTGCGCACACGGACGTGTTAAGTACGAGTGTGTAGTGCCTAGAATGAGTGAGATGTGGAGGGTCGGGCTCCACACACGGACGTGTTAAGTACGAGTGTGTAGCGTGTAGAATGAGTGAGATGTGGAGGGCCGGGCTCCACACACGGTCGTGTTAAGTACGAATGTGTAGAGTGTAGAATGAGTGATATGTGGAGGGCCGGGCTCCACACACAGAGGTGTTAAGTACGAGTGTGTAGTGTGTAGAATGAGTGAGATGTGGAGGGCTGGGCTCCACACACGGACGTGTTAAGTACGAGTGTGTAGGGTGTAGAATGAGTGAGATGTGGAGGGCCGGGCTCCACACACGGACGTGTTAAGTACGAGTGTGTAGGGTGTAGAATGAGTGAGATGTGGAGGGCCGGGCTCCACACACGGACGTGTTAAGTACGAGTGTGTAGGGTGTAGAATGAGTGAGATGTGGAGGGCCGGGCTCCACACACGGACGTGTTAAGTACGAGTGTGTAGAGTGTAGATAGAGTGAGATGGGGAGGGCCGGGCTCCGCACACAGACGTGTTAAGGACGAGTGTGTATAGTGTAGAATGAGTGAGATGTGGAGGGCCGGGCTCCACACACGGACGTGTTAAGTACGCGGTTTATGCGATGTCAGACACCGCTAAATCCCACGTGGTACAACGCTGTTTTATTGTGAAAATACTGTGATGGTATTTGGTCATTTTGTTAATTGCAGATGTTACGAGAATACGTCAATGCTCAGGTGACACAGTTACAACGGACAGACAGGCATGGTCAGCGTCTCGATGAAACACCCTCAAGGCTCGGCCTTGCCTTGGCGTTTGCAACCATCATCACGCGCCGGAGACTTGCCTTTGACCCCGACGTTGCCTGGCCGCTCTGCCTTTGGTTTCTTACCAAGCCCGGTCCGCCGCAACTCTCCAGGGAATACGACGACTTGAACAGTCAATATGCGCACACCTTAAGGTATGCTTAACGATAAGCTGTAACAGAAGAATCTCAAGCAGTATGTGGTGCACGGTGTAAAGTGACCCGTGTGCACTCTCCCTCCATCTTTCGTTACTCCTTTGTGTAATTATGACTGAGCCTTCCTTGTGACCGTTATGGTAAGATGGCTGACTGTTGGGGCGATGTACTCGGCACCCACGTTTAGCCAATGCTCCTCTCTCACACGGCAAATCAACGCGCGTATGTTTCAGCGACAAGTTTGAGATTGTGGAGCAGTTCATGGAGAGCCTGGTGCAACACGAGCCATGGTGGGTGATGGTCCTTCCTGCTCGCCAACTGTTGAGACGTGAGTCAAGGCAACGTGTCAAGCCGTCTCAAGAACACAGGACGCCCGCGTGGTGGGGTACCAAGGGCAAGTTGGAAAACATCATTAAGCGCTCTCGTCACGCGAAGTATGGTACCGACAGGTCAGTGGGCACTCACAGGACTAGGTCAAGGCCATCAGTAAATGTAGGGCACTTAATTCCCGTCTTAAATCATCTATCATTTTGACAGATCTCTCCTTTCTCTTTCTTTCGTTAGCTATCTGCCTTCATTTGGTTCTCACAGCTATCTTCTCATTGATTGATCAGATGTCTTCGCAAATCTCAGCCTAACAGGTGTTGCTTAGTGATACTGATTTCTGTGTTTAGTGCTGATGCATTGCGTGACGTTGGCTCTGGTGTTGTGTCGTTGAGCAGCCTGGCCAGCCTGGCCGGCGTGGCCGCGGATCACCTGGGGCCGCTCCTCCCCGCAAACCCCATGTTACAACGGACGCTGATGGCCGCCCTGGGCTTCGAAGGGGTCCTCGGGCACACCAACCAACTGCGGTTTACAGTCGATGTGATCACCGCCAACATGTACTACTGTCTGCGCAGCCGCAGTATGATAAACTGGAACGTTCGTATTGCGTGAAACACCTGTTTCTTAACAATCTATACCAATAAAGAGTTGTCCCGCAACCTTTAACATGGCCCTAAAATGCATCAGCTGTGAGTCGATGACGCTGAAATATAGACATCACGTGACCTTGTGAGGTGGTGACGTAACCGCCTTGTTATACACCCCACATGGACCTTTATACTTTCCTCTTTAATTCACAGAAACCCTTGGTAAACGCGTGTTGTAAAGCAATGTTAACACAATATGGTGACAGATTTCTGTATTTGTAATATTGTCACTTCATCTTGTTTTGCAGAACTTTTGTCCGATGCTTGAGGTCATTAATACCCGATTGGTGAAGGATGACTCTTGGGAAAAGAACACTTACGAGTAAGTTATTCCTCAATACGCCCACTGTTGGTTCTGGTTAGAGGTACAGGTGGGTAGAGGGGGCTCAGTCAGACATATTACCAATACCCAGTGTTGGTTGTGGTTAGAGGTACAGGTGGGTAGAGGGGCCTCAGTCAGACACATTACCAATACCCAGTGTTGGTTGTGGTTAGAGGTACAGGTGGGTTGAGAGTCAGACACATTACCAATACCCATTGTTGGTTGTGGTTAGAGGTACAGGTGGGTAGACGGGCCTCAGTCAGACACATTACCAATACCCAGTGTTGGTTGTGGTTAGAGGTACAGGAGGGTAGAGGGGCCTCAGTCAGACACATTACCAATTCCCATTGTTGGTTGTGGTTAGAGGTACAGGAGGGTAGAGGGGCCTCAGTCAGACACATTATCAATACCCAGTGTTGGTTGTGGTTAGAGGTACAGGTGGGTAGAGCGGCCTCAGTCAGACACATTACCAATACCCAGTGTTGGTTGTGGTTAGAGGTACAGGTGGGTTGAGAGTCAGACACATTACCAATACCCAGTGTTGGTTGTGGTTAGAGGTACAGGTGGGTAGAGGGGCCTCAGTCAGACACATTACCAATACCCAGTGTTGGTTGTGGTTAGAGGTACAGGTGGGTTGAGAGTCAGACACATTACCAATACCCAGTGTTGGTTGTGGTTAGAGGTACAGGTGGGTAGACGGGCCTCAGTCAGACACATTACCAATACCCAGTGTTGGTTGTGGTTAGAGGTACAGGTGGGTAGAGGGGCCTCAGTCAGACACATTACCAATACCCAGTGTTGGTTGTGGGTAGAGGTACAGGTGGGTAGAGGGGCCTCAGTCAGACACATTACCAATACCCAGTGTTGGTTGTGGTTAGAGGTACAGGTGGGTAGAGGGGCCTCAGTCAGACACATTACCAATACCCAGTGTTGGTTGTGGTTAGAGGTACAGGTGGGTAGAGGGGCCTCAGTCAGACACATTACCAATACCCTGTGTTGGTTGTGGTTAGAGGTACAGGATGTTGGAGGGGCCTCAGTCAGACACATTACCAATACCAAGTGTTGGTTGTGGTTAGAGGTACAGGTGGGTAGAGGGGCCTCAGTCAGACACATTACCAATACCCGGTGTTGGTTGTGGTTAGAGGTACAGGTAGGTAGAGGGGTCTCAGTCAGACACATTACCAATACCCAGTGTTGGTTGTGGTTAGAGTTACAGGTGGGTAGAGGGGCCTCAGTCAGACACATTACCAATACCCAGTGTTGGTTGTGGTTAGAGGTACAGGTGGGTAGAGGGGCCTGAGTCAGACACATTACCAATACCCAGTGTTGGTTGTGGTTAGAGGTACAGGTGGGTAGAGGGGCCTGAGTCAGACACATTACCAATACCCAGTGTTGGTTGTGGTTAGAGGTACAGGTGGGTAGAGGGGCCTCAGTCAGACACATTACCAATACCCAGTGTTGGTTGTGGTTAGAGGTACAGGTGGGTAGAGGGGCCTGAGTCAGACACATTACCAATACCCAGTGTTGGTTGTGGTTAGAGGTACAGGTGGGTAGAGGGGCCTGAGTCAGACACATTACCAATACCCAGTGTTGGTTGTGGTTAGAGGTACAGGTGGGTAGAGGGGCCTCAGTCAGACACATTACCAATACCCAGTGTTGGTTGTGGTTAGAGGTACAGGTGGGTAGAGAGTCAGATACATTACCAATACCCACGATCTTGCTGCAGAGGGCGTTCCGCTTAGGCTATGGTCCCACGTCTAATTTAACCATCAGATTTATCCCTCATACGCGAAAATTAATGTGCTCGATCTGTTTATTGCAGCCTTGACCCTGACCCAGGTGCCAGTATTGGGAGTGCTGTGGTGCCATTGTCCTCGATCTGTTTATTGTAGCCTTGACGCCGCTGACCCCTGGTGCCAGTATTGGGAGTGGTGTGGTGCCATTGTCCTCGATCTGTTTATTGCAGCCTTGACCCTGACCCCTGGTGCCAGTATTGGGAGTGCTGTGGTGCCATTGTCCTCGATCTGTTTATTGCAGCCTTGACGCCGCTGACCCCTGGTGCCAGTATTGGGAGTGCTGTGGTGCCATTGTCGTCGATCTGTTTATTGTAGCCTTGACTCCGCTGACCCCTGGTGCCAGTATTGGGAGTGCTGTGGTGCCATTGTCCTCGATCTGTTTATTGCAGCCTTGACGCCGCTGACCCCAGGTGCCAGTATGGGGAGGGATGTGGTGCCATTGTCCTCGATCTGTTTATTGTAGCCTTGACGCCGCTGACCCCTGGTGCCAGTATTGGGAGTGCTGTGGTGCCATTGTCCTCGATCTGTTTATTGTAGCCTTGACGCCGCTGACCCCTGGTGCCAGTATTGGGAGTGCTGTGGTGCCATTGTCCTCGATCTGTTTATTGTAGCCTTGACGCCGCTGACCCCTGGTGCCAGTATTGGGAGTGCTGTGGTGCCATTGTCCTCGATCTGTTTATTGTAGCCTTGACGCCCCTGACCCCTGGTGCCAGTATTGGGAGGGATGTGGTGCCATTGTCCTCGATCTGTTTATTGTAGCCTTGACGCCGCTGACCCAAGCTGCCAGTATTGGGAGTGCTGTGGTGCCATTGTCCTCGATCTGTTTATTGTAGCCCTGACGCCGCTGACCCCTGGTGCCAGTATTGGGAGTGCTGTGGTGCCATTGTCCTCGATCTGTTTATCGCAGCCTTGACCCTGACCCCTGGTGCCAGTATTGGGAAGGCTGTTGTGCCATTGTCCTCGATCTGTTTATTGTAGCCTTGACGCCCCTGAGCCCTGGTGCCAGTATTAGGAGTGCTGTGGTGCCATTGTCCTCGATCTGTTTATTGCAGCCTTGACCCAGGCCCCTGGTGCCAGTATTGGGAGTGCTGTGGTGCCATTGTCCTCGATCTGTTTATTGTAGCCTTGACCCTGCCCCCTGGTGCCAGTATTGGGAGTGCTGTGGTGCCATTGTCCTCGATCTGTTTATTGTAGCCTTGACGCCCCTGACCCCTGGTGCCAGTATTGGGAGTGCTGTGGTGCCATTGTCCTCGATCTGTTTATTGCAGCCTTGACCCTGACCCCTGGTGCCAGTATTGGGAGTGCTGTGGTGCCATTGTCCTCGATCTGTTTATTGTAGCCTTGACGCCCCTGACCCCTGGTGCCAGTATTGGGAGTGGTGTGGTGCCATTGTCCTCGATCTGTTTATTGTAGCCTTGACCCTGACCCCTGGTACCAGTATTGGGAGTGCTGTGGTGCCATTGTCCTCGATCTGTTTATTGTGGCCTTGACCCTGACCCCTGGTGCCAGTATTGGGAGTGGTGTGGTGCCATTGTCCTCGATCTGTTTATTGTAGCCTTTACGCCCCTGACCCCTGGTGCCAGTATTGGGAGTGGTGTGGTGCCATTGTCCTCGATCTGTTTATTGCAGCCTTGACCCTGACCCCTAGTGCCAGTATTGGGAGTGCTGTGGTGCCATTGTCCTCGATCTGTTTATTGTAGCCTTTACGCCCCTGACCCCTGGTGCCAGTATTGGGAGTGCTGTGGTGCCAATGTCCTCGATCTGTTTATTGTAGCCTTGACCCTGACCCCTGGTGCCAGTATTGGGAGTGGTGTGGTGCCATTGTCCTCGATCTGTTTATTGTAGCCTTGACGCCCCTGACCCCTGGTGCCAGTATTGGGAGTGCTGTGGTGCCAATGTCCTCGATCTGTTTATTGTAGCCTTGACCCTGACCCCTGGTGCCAGTATTGGGAGTGGTGTGGTGCCATTGTCCTCGATCTGTTTATTGTAGCCTTGACGCCCCTGACCCCTGGTGCCAGTATTGGGAGTGCTGTGGTGCCAATGTCCTCGATCTGTTTATTGTAGCCTTGACCCTGACCCCTGGTGCCAGTATTGGGAGTGGTGTGGTGCCATTGTCCTCGATCTGTTTATTGTAGCCTTGACGCCCCTGACCCCTGGTGCCAGTATTGGGAGTGCTGTGGTGCCAATGTCCTCGATCTGTTTATTGTAGCCTTGACCCTGACCCCTGGTGCCAGTATTGGGAGTGCTGTGGTGCCATTGTCCTCGATCTGTTTATTGTAGCCTTGACGCCCCTGACCCCTGGTGCCAGTATTGGGAGTGCTGTGGTGCCAATGTCCTCGATCTGTTTATTGTAGCCTTGACCCTGACCCCTGGTGCCAGTATTGGGAGTGGTGTGGTGCCATTGTCCTCGATCTGTTTATTGTAGCCTTGACGCCCCTGACCCCTGGTGCCAGTATTGGGAGTGCTGTGGTGCCATTGTCCTCGATCTGTTTATTGTAGCCTTGACCCTGCCCCCTGGTGCCAGTATTGGGAGTGCTGTGGTGCCATTGTCCTCGATCTGTTCATTGTAGCCTTGACGCCCCTGACCCCTGGTGCCAGTATTGGGAGTGCTGTGGTGCCATTGTCCTCGATCTGTTTATTGCAGCCTTGACCCTGACCCCTGGTGCCAGTATTGGGAGTGGTGTGGTGCCATTGTCCTCGATCTGTTTATTGTAGCCTTGACCCTGCCCCCTGGTGCCAGTATTGGGAGTGCTGTGGTGCCATTGTCCTCGATCTGTTCATTGTAGCCTTGACGCCCCTGACCCCTGGTGCCAGTATTGGGAGTGCTGTGGTGCCATTGTCCTCGATCTGTTTATTGCAGCCTTGACCCTGACCCCTGGTGCCAGTATTGGGAGTGCTGTGGTGCCATTGTCCTCGATCTGTTTATTGTAGCCTTGACGCCCCTGACCCCTGGTGCCAGTATTGGGAGTGCTGTGGGGCCATTGTCCTCGATCTGTTTATTGTAGCCTTGACGCCCCTGACCCCTGGTGCCAGTATTGGGAGTGTTGTGGTGCCATTGTCCTCGATCTGTTTATTGTAGCCTTGACGCCCCTGACCCCTGGTGCCAGTATTGGGAGTGCAGGGGTGCCATTGTCCTCGATCTGTTTATTGCAGCCTTGACCCTGACCCCTGGTGCCAGTATTGGGAGTGCTGTGGTGCCATTGTCCTCGATCTGTTTATTGCAGCCTTGACGCCCCTGACCCCTGGTGCCAGTATTGAGAGTGGTGTGGTGCCATTGTCCTCGATCTGTTTATTGTAGCCTTGACCCTGACCCCTGGTACCAGTATTGGGAGTGCTGTGGTGCCATTGTCCTCGATCTGTTTATTGTGGCCTTGACCCTGACCCCTGGTGCCAGTATTGGGAGTGGTGTGGTGCCATTGTCCTCGATCTGTTTATTGTAGCCTTGACGCCCCTGACCCCTGGTGCCAGTATTGGGAGTGGTGTGGTGCCATTGTCCTCGATCTGTTTATTGCAGCCTTGACCCTGACCCCTAGTGCCAGTATTGGGAGTGCTGTGGTGCCATTGTCCTCGATCTGTTTATTGTAGCCTTTACGCCCCTGACCCCTGGTGCCAGTATTGGGAGTGGTGTGGTGCCATTGTCCTCGATCTGTTTATTGTAGCCTTGACGCCCCTGACCCCTGGTGCCAGTATTGGGAGTGGTGTGGTGCCATTGTCCTCGATCTGTTTATTGTAGCCTTGACGCCCCTGACCCCTGGTGCCAGTATTGGGAGTGCTGTGGTGCCGTTGTCCTCGATCTGTTTATTGTAGCCTTGACGCCCCTGATCCCTGGTGCCAGTATTGGGAGTGTTGTGGTGCCATTGTCCTCGATCTGTTTATTGTAGCCTTGACGCCGCTGACCCCTGGTGCCAGTATTGGGAGTGCTGTGGTGCCATTGTCCTCGATCTGTTTATTGTAGCCTTGACGCCCCTGACCCCTGGTGCCAGTATTGGGAGTGCTGTGGTGCCATTGTCCTCGATCTGTTTACTGTAGCCTTGACGCCGCTGACCCCTGGTGCCAGTATTGGGAGTGCTGTGGTGCCATTGTCCTCGATCTGTTTATTGCAGCCTTGACCCTGACCATTGGTGCCAGTATTGGGAGTGGTGTGGTGCCATTGTCCTCGATCTGTTTATTGTAGCCTTGACGCCCCTGACCCCTGGTGCCAGTATTGGGAGTGGTGTGGTGCCATTGTCCTCGATCTGTTTATTGTAGCCTTGACGCCGCTGACCCCTGGTGCCAGTATTGGGAGTGCTGTGGTGCCATTGTCCTCGATCTGTTTATTGTAACCTTGACGCCCCTGACGCCTGGTGCCAGTATTGGGAGTGCTGTGGTGCCATTGTCCTCGATCTGTTTATTGCAGCCTTGACCCTGACCCCTGGTGCCAGTATTGGGAGGGATGTGGTGCCATTGTCTTCGATCTGTTTATTGTGGCCTTGACGCCGCTGACCCCTGGTGCCAGTATTGGGAGTGGTGTGGTGCCATTGTCCTCGATCTGTTTATTGTAGCCTTGACGCCCCTGACCCCTGGTGCCAGTATTGGGAGTGGTGTGGTGCCATTGTCTTCGATCTGTTTATTGTGGCCTTGACGCCGCTGACCCCTGGTGCCAGTATTGGGAGTGCTGGGGTGCCATTGTCCTCGATCTGTTTATTGTGGCCTTGGCCCTGACCCCTGGTGCCAGTATTGGGAGTGCTGTGGTGCCATTGTCCTCGATCTGTTTATTGTGGCCTTGACGCCCCAGGCCCCTGGTGCCAGTATTGGGAGTGGTGTGGTGCCATTGTCCTCGATCTGTTTATTGTAGCCTTGACCCTGACCCCTTCTGCCAGTATTGGGAGTGCTGTGGTGCCATTGTCCCCGATCTGTTTATTGTGGCCTTGACCCTGGCCCCTGGTGCCAGTATTGGGAGTGCTGTGGTGCCATTGTCCTCGATCTGTTTATTGCAGCCTTGACCCTGACCCCTGGTGCCAGTATTAGGAGTGCTGTGGTGCCATTGTCCTCGATCTGTTTATTGCAGCCTTGACGCCCCTGACCCCTGGTGCCAGTATTGGGAGTGCTGTGGTGAAATTGTCCTCGATCTGTTTATTGTGGCCTTGACGCCACTGACCCCTGGTGCCAGTATTGGGAGTGCTGCGGTGCCATTGTCCTCGATCTGTTTATTGCAGCCTTGACGCCCCTGACCCCTGGTGCCAGTATTGGGAGTGCTGTGGTGCCATTGTCCTCGATCTGTTTATTGCAGCCTTGACGCCCCTGACCCCTGGTGCCAGTATTGGGAGTGCTGTGGTGAAATTGTCCTCGATCTGTTTATTGCAGCCTTGACCCTGACCCCTGGTGCCAGTATTAGGAGTGCTGTGGTGCCAATGTCCTCGATCTGTTTATTGCAGCCTTGACCCTGACCCCTGGTGCCAGTATTGGGAGTGGTGTGGTGCCATTGTCCTCGATCTGTTTATTGCAGCCTTGACCCTGACCCCTGGTGCCAGTATTGGGAGTGGTGTGGTGCCATTGTCCTCGATCTGTTTATTGTGGCCTTGACGCCGCTGACCCCTGGTGCCAGTATTGGGAGTGCTGTGGTGCCATTGTCCTCGATCTGTTTATTGTAGCCTTGACGCCCCTGACCCCTGGTACCAGTTTTGGGAGTGGTGTGGTGCCATTGTCCTCGATCTGTTTATTGTAGCCTTGACGCCCCAGGCCCCTGGTGCCAGTATTGGGAGTGGTGTGGTGCCATTGTCCTCGATCTGTGTATTGCAGCCTTGACGCCGCTGACCCCTGGTGCCAGTATTGGGAGTGGTGTGGTGCCATTGTCCTCGATCTGTTTATTGTAGCCTTGACGCCCCAGGCCCCTGGTGCCAGTATTGGGAGTGGTGTGGTGCCATTGTCCTCGATCTGTTTATTGCAGCCTTGACCCTGACCCCTGGTACCAGTATTGGGAGTGCTGTGGTGCCAATGTCCTCGATCTGTTTATTGTAGCCTTGACCCTGACTCCTGGTGCCAGTATTGGGAGTGCTGTGGTGCCATTGTCCTCGATCTGTTTATTGTAGCCTTGACCCTGACCCCTGGTGCCAGTATTGGGAGTGCTGTGGTGCCATTGTCCTCGATCTGTTTATTGCATCCTTGACGCCGCTGGCCCCTGGTGCCAGTATTGGGAGTGCTGTGGTGCCATCGTGCTCGATCTGTTTATTGTAGCCTTGACCCTGACCCCTGGTACCAGTATTGGGAGTGTTGTGGTGCCATTGTCCTCGATCTGTTTATTGTAGCCTTGACGCTCCTGACCCCTGGTGCCAGTATTGGGAAGGCTGTTGTGCCATTGTCCTCGATCTGTTTATTGCAGCCTTGACCCTGACCCCTGGTGCCAGTATTGGGAGGGATGTGGTGCCATTGTCCTCGATCTGTTTATTGTAGCCTTGACGCCGCTGACCCCTGGTGCCAGTTTTGGGAGTGCTGTGGTGCCATTGTCCTCGATCTGTTTATTGTAGCCTTGACCCTGACCCCTGGTACCAGTATTGGGAGTGTTGTGGTGCCATTGTCCTCGATCTGTTTATTGTAGCCTTGACGCTCCTGACCCCTGGTGCCAGTATTGGGAAGGCTGTTGTGCCATTGTCCTCGATCTGTTTATTGCAGCCTTGACCCTGACCCCTGGTGCCAGTATTGGGAGGGATGTGGTGCCATTGTCCTCGATCTGTTTATTGTAGCCTTGACGCCGCTGACCCCTGGTGGCAGTATTGGGAGTGCTGTGGTGCCATTGTCCTCGATCTGTTTATTGTAGCCTTGACGCCACTGACCCCTGGTGCCAGTATTGGGGTGCTGTGGCGCCATTGTCCTCGATCTGTTTATTGCAGCCTTGACCCTGACCCCTGGTGCCAGTATTGGGAGTGCTGTGGTGCCATTGTCCTCGATCTATTTATTGCAGCTTTGACGCCACTGACCCCTGGTGCCAGTATTGGGAGTGCTGCGGTGCCATTGTCCTCGATCTGTTTATTGCAGCCTTGACGCCCCTGACCCCTGGTGGCAGTATTGGGAGTGCTGTGGTGCCATTGTCCTCGATCTGTTTATTGCAGCCTTGACCCTGACCCCTGGTGCCAGTATTGGGAGTGCTGTGGTGCCAATGTCCTCGATCTGTTTATTGTAACCTTGACCCTGACCCCTGGTGCCAGTATTGGGAGTGCTGTGGTGCCATTGTCCTCGATCTGTTTATTGCAGCCTTGACCCTGACCCCTGGTGCCAGTATTGGGAGTGCTGTGGTGCCATTGTCCTCGATCTGTTTATTGCAGCCTTGACCCTGACCCCTGGTGCCAGTATTGGGAGTGCTGTGGTGCCATTGTCCTCGATCTATTTATTGTAGCCTTGACCCTGACCCCTGGTGCCAGTATTGGGAGTGCTGTGGTGCCATTGTCCTCGATCTATTTATT
The DNA here is from genome assembly GCA_964019135.1 of Arenicola marina. Lineage (NCBI taxonomy): Eukaryota > Metazoa > Annelida > Polychaeta > Arenicolidae > Arenicola > Arenicola marina. The sequence goes on from OZ025265.1 coordinate 10,141,495, forward strand.
GCAGCCTTGACGCCACTGACCCCTGGTGCCAGTATTGGGAGTGCTGCGGTGCCATTGTCCTCGATCTGTTTATTGCAGCCTTGACGCCCCTGACCCCTGGTGCCAGTATTGGGAGTGCTGTGGTGCCATTGTCCTCGATCTGTTTATTGCAGCCTTGACGCCCCTGACCCCTGGTGCCAGTATTGGGAGTGCTGTGGTGCCATTGTCCTCGATCTGTTCATCGCAGCCTTGACCCTGACCCCTGGTGCCAGTACTGGGAGTGCTGTGGTGCCAATGTCCTCGATCTGTTTATTGTAGCCTTGACCCTGACCCCTGGTGCCAGTATTGGTAGTGCTGTGGTGCCATTGTCCTCGATCTGTTTATTGCAGCCTTGACGCCGCTGACCCCTGGTGCCAGTATTGGGAGTGCTGTGGTGCCATTGTCCTCGATCTGTTTATTGCAGCCTTGACCCTGACCCCTGGTGCCAGTATTGGGAGTGCTGTGGTGCCAATGTCCTCGATCTGTTTATTGCAGCCTTGACCCTGACCCCTGGTGCCAGTATTGGGAGTGCTGTGGTGCCAATGTCCTCGATCTGTTTATTGTAGCCTTGACCCTGACCCGTGGTGCCAATATTGGGAGTGCTGTGGTGCCAATGTCCTCGATCTGTTTTTTGCAGCCTTGACCCTGACCCCTGGTGCCAGTATTGGGAGTGCTGTGGTGCCATTGTCTTCGATCTGTTTATTGCAGCCTTGACCCTGACCCCTGGTGCCAGTATTGGGAGTGCTGTGGTGCCATTGTCCTCGATATGTTTATTGCAGCCTTGACCCTGACCCATGGTGCCAGTATTGGGAGTGTTGTGGTGCCATTGTCCTCGATCTATTTATTGTAGCCTTGACCCTGACCCCTGGTGCCAGTATTGGGAGTGCTGTGGTGCCATTGTCCTCGATCTATTTATTGTAGCCTTGACCCTGACCCCTGGTGCCAGTATTGGGAGTGCTGTGGTGCCATTGTCCTCGATCTATTTATTGTAGCCTTGACCCTGACCCCTGGTGCCAGTATTGGGAGGGATGTGGTGCCATTGTCCTCAATCTATTTATTGTAGCCTTGACCCTGACCCCTGGTGCCAGTATTGGGAGTGGTGTGGTGCCATTGTCCTCGATCTATTTATTGTAGCCTTGACCCTGACCCCTGGTGCCAGTATTGGGAGGGATGTGGTGCCATTGTCCTCGATCTATTTATTGTAGCCTTGACCCTGGCCCCTGGTGCCAGTATTGGGAGTGGTGTGGTGCCATTGTCCTCGATCTATTTATTGTAGCCTTGACCCTGACCCCTGGTGCCAGTATTGGGAGTGGTGTGGTGCCATTGTCCTCGATCTATTTATTGTAGCCTTGACCCTGACCCCTGGTGCCAGTATTGGGAGGGATGTGGTGCCATTGTCCTCGATCTATTCATTGTAGCCTTGACCCTGGCCCCTGGTGCCAGTATTGGGAGTGGTGTGGTGCCATTGTCCTCGATCTGTTTATTGTAGCCTTGACCCTGGCCCCTGGTGCCAGTATTGGGAGTGGTGTGGTGCCATTGTCCTCGATCTATTTATTGTAGCCTTGACCCTGACCCCTGGTGCCAGTATTGGGAGTGTTGTGGTGCCATTGTCCTCGATCTATTTATTGTAGCCTTGACCCTGACCCCTGGTGCCAGTATTGGGAGGGATGTGGTGCCATTGTCCTCGATCTATTTATTGTAGCCTTGACCCTGACCCCTGGTGCCAGTATTGGGAGTGGTGTGGTGCCATTGTCCTCGATCTGTTTATTGTAGCCTTGACCCTGACCCCTGGTGCCAGTATTGGGAGGGATGTGGTGCCATTGTCCTCGATCTATTTATTGTAGCCTTGACCCTGACCCCTGGTGCCAGTATTGGGAGTGCTGTGGTGCCATTGTCCTCGATCTATTTATTGTAGCCTTGACCCTGACCCCTGGTGCCAGTATTGGGAGTGCTGTGGTGCCATTGTCCTCGATCTGTTTATTGCAGCCTTGACCCTGGCCCCTGGTGCCAGTATTGGGAGTGCTGTGGTGCCATTGTCCTCGATCTGTTTATTGCAGCCTTGACGCCGCTGACCCCTGGTGTCAGTATTGGGAGTGCTGTGGTGCCATTGTCCTCGATCTATTTATTGTAGCCTTGACCCTGGCCCCTGGTGCCAGTATTGGGAGTGCTGTGGTGCCATTGTCCTCGATCTGTTTATTGCAGCTTTGACGCCGCTGACCCCTGGTGCCAGTATTGGGAGTGCTGCGGTGCCATTGTCCTCGATCTGTTTATTGCAGCCTTGACGCCCCTGACCCCTGGTGCCAGTATTGGGAGTGCTGTGGTGCCATTGTCCTCGATCTGTTTATTGTGGCCTTGACGCCACTGACCCCTGGTGCCAGTATTGGGAGTGCTGCGGTGCCATTGTCCTCGATCTGTTTATTGTAGCCTTGACGCCCCTGACCCCTGGTGCCAGTATTGGGAGTGCTGTGGTGCCATTGTCCTCGATCTGTTTATTGCAGCCTTGACGCCCCTGACGCCTGGTGCCAGTATTGGGAGTGGTGTGGTGCCATTGTCCTCGATCTGTTTATTGCAGCCTTGACCCTGACCCCTGGTGCCAGTATTGGGAGTGCTGTGGTGCCATTGTCCTCGATCTGTTTATTGTAGCCTTGACCCTGACCCCTGGTGCCAGTATTGGGAGTGTTGTGGTGCCATTGTCCTCGATCTGTTTATTGTAGCCTTGACGCCCCTGACCCCTGGTGCCAGTATTGGGAGTGTTGTGGTGCCATTGTCCTCGATCTGTTTATTGTAGCCTTGACGCCCCTGACCCCTGGTGCCAGTATTTGGAGTGCTGTGGTGCCATTGTCCTCGATCTGTTTATTGCAGCCTTGACGCCGCTGACCCCTGGTGTCAGTATTGGGAGTGCTGTGGTGCCATTGTCCTCGATCTATTTATTGTAGCCTTGACCCTGGCCCCTGGTGCCAGTATTGGGAGTGCTGTGGTGCCATTGTCCTCGATCTGTTTATTGCAGCTTTGACGCCGCTGACCCCTGGTGCCAGTATTGGGAGTGCTGCGGTGCCATTGTCCTCGATCTGTTTATTGCAGCCTTGACGCCCCTGACCCCTGGTGCCAGTAATGGGAGTGCTGTGGTGCCATTGTCCTCGATCTGTTTCTTGTGGCCTTGACGCCACTGACCCCTGGTGCCAGTATTGGGAGTGGTGTGGTGCCATTGTCCTCGATCTGTTTATTGCAGCCTTGACCCTGACCCCTGGTGCCAGTATTGGGAGTGCTGCGGTGCCATTGATCTCGATCTGTTTATTGTAGCCTTGACGCCCCTGACCCCTGGTGCCAGTATTGGGAGTGCTGTGGTGCCATTGTCCTCGATCTGTTTATTGCAGCCTTGACCCTGACCCCTGGTGCCAGTATTGGGAGTGCTGTGGTGCCATTGTCCTCGATCTGTTTATTGCAGCCTTGACGCCCCTGACGCCTGGTGCCAGTATTGGGAGTGGTGTGGTGCCATTGTCCTCGATCTGTTTATTGCAGCCTTGACCCTGACCCCTGGTGCCAGTATTGGGAGTGCTGTGGTGCCATTGTCCTCGATCTGTTTATTGTAGCCTTGACCCTGACCCCTGGTGCCAGTATTGGGAGTGTTGTGGTGCCATTGTCCTCGATCTGTTTATTGTAGCCTTGACGCCCCTGACCCCTGGTGCCAGTATTGGGAGTGTTGTGGTGCCATTGTCCTCGATCTGTTTATTGTAGCCTTGACGCCCCTGACCCCTGGTGCCAGTATTTGGAGTGCTGTGGTGCCATTGTCCTCGATCTGTTTATTGCAGCCTTGACCCTGACCCCTGGTGCCAGTATTGGGAGTGCTGTGGTGCCATTGTCCTCGATCTGTTTATTGTAGCCTTGACCCTGACCCCTGGTGCCAGTATTGGGAGTGCTGTGGTGCCATTGTCCTCGATCTGTTTATTGTAGCCTTGACGCCCCTGACCCCTGGTGCCAGTATTGGGAGTGCTGTGGTGCCATTGTCCTCGATCTGTTTGGAGCTGTCTGTGACAAAGGCGTTACCCGTGATTACCGTGCTGTGGGCGCTGTGCTGCGCCTGCTAAACACGATCACCCGGAGGCTGCGGGAGACACCCGGCCAGGACGCCGCCCTGCCGCCACACGTGGCTCGTGTGACCGATACCCTGTGCCAGTGGTTGAGGCACGTGCTGCCTACACGTATCGTCAATTACAGACAAACTGTGTTCAACGAGCCTCTGGAGTTGAAGGTTAGTGACGAGTTAGGGCATTAATCGGGGTCGTTACTGATGCTGAATCGCAATAAATACGTATTTGTTCTGGATAATTTAAAATGAACTACTTGATGAACTTCATGTAAACGCAAACGGAGTGTTTTGAACCTCGGGGTCAGTTTAAACATGTAATATATGTTCAAGTAATTTGTGGCGTATTACTGCGAAAAGCAGAGCGGTCAATTATAACTGGTTCTGTTGTTCTAGGTGTACAGTGACCTACTGGAGTGTGTGACTGACGTCACAGACATTCAGGACAGTCTCCTCGACATGTTGAAGAGCAGGTTGAGCCAGGTTCGTGTTACCTTAGTGTTGGTGTGACTGTGTGACCAGCGCCTGTGATCTTGGGGCCGAATGGTGATATATGTGTCATACCATTATGTCATAGGTGAAACCCAACACTGCGAGCGCGATGGATTTGTCGGATTGATCGAACTTTATTGTACCTGTAGTTCGGGCAAAATAGGGATATACCCAAAAGAAATTGCAATAGTAATGAAACCAGTTTTTTTCACATTCCTTAGGTATCTAGGAGTAGTGTTTCCAAAATCTACCAAAATCTATTCATTGGAACATATTTTTAAGGGGGTGGCTTACTTTAACTTATTAACCCCACAAGAAGCAACGTATTTTTACAGAACAAAAATGACAGGCAGGCGAAGCAGTTGAGACCCGTACTATGAATTGTGACCTATAATACCCATATTTCCAGTTTGCGTGATAGAGAGTTATTTAAACTGCAACATACAACAAACATAGATAAAATATATTGTATATAATAAAGTTTATGGGAATCTTTACATTCGGAACCTCTTTTTCGGTTTTCCGACTGTCGGTCGACGCAGTGTATTTGCATGGCGAGCCGGATGGGTCTCAGGTTTGACAGACTTTTTCATACATCGTCCGATATTCGCAATTCAATCGATTGTTGACGCGTTTCATCCTGATCATATGAATAAAATATGTATGGGGGAGGGGAAGGGGATGGGGGGGGGGTAGGAGGTTAAATGATCTTTTTTTCCCACCACGAGGACCAATATTGTATATTTCATCTCTGTCAATGTAACATTTCATCGGTACAGATGGTACTCAGCAGGATCCAAGGGGGAAGGGGCGGGGGCGGGGGTTAGGGGGTTTAAGGAGTTAAAAGAGGGGACATACTCTAAGTTAGGGGAGGCGAGACTGAGATAGTAGGGAGGGCAGACACTCCAAGTTTGGATGGTACCCCGAGTTATTGGAGGGAAGACACCCCAAGTTGGGGCGGTACCCCTAGTTAGGGGAGGGGAGACATTCAACATGCAGGTGATGCCGTAAGATAGGGCAGGGAAGACACTTCAAACTGGGGCTCTACCCCAAGCTAGGAGAGGGGAGGCACCTTAAGTTAGGGGAGGGGACACACCCTAAGTTATGGAAGGGGAGACACCCTAAGTTAGGAGAGGGAAGACACCAAGAGTTAGGGTGGTAGCCTAAGTTAGGGGGTAGGTGGACATTCAATATTCGGGTGGTACACCAAGATAGGGGAGGGGAGACATCCCAATTTAGGGAAGGGGAGACACCCCAATTTAGGGGTGGTGCCCCAAATGAACACCCAACCCCCGTTTTCAAATTGCTAGATCCGCCCCTACTACGTTCTGGGGGGGTGGTGCGCAAGTTCTATCAAGTTGTAGTACCCAAGTTCGGCTAGTACCCCACGTTTGGGGAGGAGAGAGACCCCAAGTTATAAAAGGGAAGACAGGAGTTTTGACAGGAGAGGCACCCCAAGTTAGGGGAGGGGAGACGTCTCAACTTAGGGGAAGGGAGGCACCTCAGATTAGGGGACAGGAGGCACCTCAGATTAGGGGAGGGGAGACATCCAAGATTTGGCATCAAGTTTGGCGATGGGAGAGGCCTTAATTAAGTTGTGGGTTAAGGGAGACGCTCTAAGTTGGACCACCCGAACTTAGAGTGCTACCGCAAGTTAGGAGAGGGTAGACACCCTAAATTAGAAGAGGGGAGACACCCCAAGTTAGGGGAGGGGTGACACTCAGGTTGTGGTGGTATCCTAAATTACGGGAACGTAGACGCCATAAGTTATGGGAGGGGAGAACCCCCAAGTTTGGGGAGGGGACACACCATGTTGGGTGGGGGGGGGGGGGGGTTGCAAGGGGGCATCATGTTCCCTGATAACGAAGAATAAATTTCTTGATTGCCGGGTCACGATAAATTAGAACGAGCACTCCCCGCATACAAAGGAAAGGGCGGATGCGTGTTATAGATTGGCTATTTGCTGATTCACCGTTATTTAATATTAAATTTCCCATTTTACGATTAATTAAAATCCTTGATCACGGCGGTCTCTTTCTACCTCATTACCAATTCACGAAGAATTATTTTCATCATTCTCAGTTCAAGGTCAAGGTCAAATGAAAAGCCCATTGCCGAGGAACATAAATACCTCCACCCCCCCCGCCCCCCTCCCATGTTGAGGTTGAGACACACCTCATTTACCTATAACGTTTCACGTATTAAAAGTGAAACGTTGCAGATAGTCGCCCCCCTCCCCATGTTTTTACCCTGCCTAGACAGGCACGGCCGTAGATCTGCCTAAAGATAAAACGCTTATATAAGTGATTAAATTGTGGAAATCGGACAATTTATGGAAAAGTTACAGTCTGTCACACTTGAGACCCATCCGGCGCGCTGTGCAAATGCACGGTGTCGATAGACGGCCGCAAAACCTGGGGTGGGGGGACCTCATTAAAAAATATGTAGAAATTTTAATATTAATGATATTGTTTTGTTGTTGCATTTGGTAGAGGAAATAACACTCCATAACATATCGTAGGGGTAGGCTACGAAGGTCTGAATTCGTAGTAGGGGTCTCAATTTAAAAGCTTTTCTGCCACTTCGTGTAAGGTCAAATACGTATTCTGGTGTTTCGGGGTAGGGTAAACTACGCCCGTAAAAAATATGTTCCAATCTATAGATTTTGGTAGATTTTGGAAATGATATTACCAGATACATAAGGAATGAGCAAAAACAGGTTTGATTACTATTGCAATTTGTTTCGGGTTGACCCCTGATTCTGCACAGGCTGCTCGGACTACTGTACCTGTATATATCTAGGATAAACGGCAATTTGGCGGTTTTCATGTTATCTTCTGTTATAATGCTAACCCAGGAAGACCGATACTCGGAAGAGATAACGACCAGTGACAATTGTAGATTAAATCGGTAATTGGACTGCAGCTCTATCCTACCGGGTAAGTAAATATCCTGCTGGGTAAGTAAATATCCTGCCGGGCAAGTAAGTATCCTGCCGGGCAAGTAAATATCCTGCCGGGAAAGTAAATATCCTGCCGGGAAAGTAAATATCCTACCGGGCAAGTAAATATCCCACCGGGCAAGTAAATATCCTGCCGGGCAAGTAAATATCCTACCGGGCAAGTAAATATCCTGCCCGGTAAGTAAGTATCCTGCCCGGTAAGTAAGTATCCTGCCGGGTAAGTAAGTATCCTGCCGAGCAAGTAAATATCCTGCCGGGCAAGTAAATATCCTACCAGGCAAGTAAATATCCTGCCCGGTAAGTAAGTATCCTGCCCGGTAAGTAAGTATCCTGCCGGGTAAGTAAGTATCCTGCCGAGCAAGTAAATATTCTGCCGGGTAAGTAAGTATCCTGCCGAGCAAGTAAATATCCTGCCGGGCAAGTAAATATACTGCCGGGCAAGTAAATATCCTGCCGGGCAAGTAAATATCCTGCCGGGCAAGTAAATATCCCACCGGGCAAGTAAATATCCTGCCGGGCAAGTAAATATCCTACCGGGCAAGTAAATATCCTGCCCGGTAAGTAAGTATCCTGCCCGGTAAGTAAGTATCCTGCCGGGTAAGTAAGTATCCTGCCGAGCAAGTAAATATCCTGCCGGGCAAGTAAATATCCTACCGGGCAAGTAAATATCCTGCCCGGTAAGTAAGTATCCTGCCCGGTAAGTAAGTATCCTGCCGGGTAAGTAAGTATCCTGCCGAGCAAGTAAATATTCTGCCGGGTAAGTAAGTATCCTGCCGAGCAAGTAAATATCCTGCCGGGCAAGCAAATATACTGCCGGGCAAGTAAATATACTGCCGGGCAAGTAAATATACTGCCGGGTAAGTAAATATACTGCCGGGCAAGTAAATATACTGCCGGGCAAGTAAGTATCCTGCCCGGTAAGTAAATATCCTGCCGGGTAAATAAATATCCAGCCGGGTAAGTAAATGTACTGCCGGGCAAGTAAATATACTGCCGGGTAAGTAAATATACTGCCGGGCAAGTAAATATACTGCCGGGCAAGTAAGTATCCTGCCGGGCAAGTAAATATCCTGCCGGGCAAGTAAATATCCTGCCTGATAAGTAAATATCCTGCCGGGTAAGTAAATATTCTGCCGGATAAGTAAATATTCTGCCGGATAAGTAAATATCCTGGCGGGTAAGTAAATATTCTGCCTGGTAAGTAAATATCCCGCCGGGTAAGTAAATATCCTGCCGGGTAAGTAAATATCCTGCCGGGTAAGTAAATATCCTGCCGGGCAAGTAAATCTGTATACTGTCTACGTGTATGTTAAGGGGGCTGCATTATATACTGCCTTAGTGTATATCAAGGAAATTGCCTCCTATGCTGTCTACGTGTCTATCAAGGGAGTTGCCTCCTATACTGTCTACGTGTCTATCAAGGGGATTGCCTCCTATACCGTCTACGTGTCTATCAAGGGGATTGCCTCGTATACCGTCTACGTGTCTATCAAGGGAATTGCCTCATATACCGTCTACGTGTCTATCAAGGGGATTGCCTCATATACCGTCTACGTGTCTATCAAGGGGATTGCCTCGTATACTGTCTACGTGTCTATCAAGGGGATTGCCTCCTATACCGTCTACGTGTCTATTATGGGGATTGCATCCTATACCGTCTACTTATCTTGCCTCCTATACTGTCTACTTGTGTATCAATGAGATTGTCTCCTATACTGTCGGGGGCTTCCCTGGTGTAGTGGTTAGCGCACTAGACCGCAGATCAATAGGTCCTGGGTTCGAATCCGGGCTCGTGCACCTAATCTGGGGCATGTTTCATTCCTTCATCCTTCATCGTCTCGGGAGGTTCCATGGCCCAATTTAGCCTGTATGTGCACAAAAGTGGCCTAAAACACCAACATTCCATTCCTATACTGTCTACTTGTGTATCTATGGGATTGCCTCGTATACTGGCTACGTGTATGTTAAGGGGACTGCCTTATATACTGCCTTAGCGTATATCAAGGGAATTGCCTCCTATGCTGTCTACGTGTCTAGCGGGGGGATTGCCTCCTATACTGTCTACGTGTATATTAAGGGGACTGCCTTATATACTGTCTACGTGTCTATCAAGGGGATTGTCTCCTATACCGTCTACGTGTCTATCAAGGGAATTGCCTCCTATGCTGTCTACGTGTCAAGCAGGGGGATTGCCTCCTATACTGTCTACGTGTATATTAAGGGGACTGCCTTATATACTGTCTACGTGTCTATCAAGGGGATTGTCTCCTATACCGTCTACGTGTCTATTACGGGGATTGCATCCTATACCGTCTACTTATCTTGCCTCCTATACTGTCTACTTGTGTATCAATGAGATTGTCTCCTATACTGTCTACTTGTGTATCTATGGGATTGTCTCGTATACTGTCTACGTGTATGTTAAGGGGACTGCCTTATATACTGCCTTAGTGTCTATCAAGGGGATTGCCTCCTATACCGTCTACGTGTCTATTATGGGGATTGCATCCTATACCGTCTACTTATCTTGCCTCCTATACTGTCTACTTGTGTATCAATGAGATTGTCTCCTATACTGTCGGGGGCTTCCCTGGTGTAGTGGTTAGCGCACTAGACCGCAGATCAATAGGTCCTGGGTTCGAATCCGGGCTCGTGCACCTAATCTGGGGCATGTTTCATTCCTTCATCCTTCATCGTCTCGGGAGGTTCCATGGCCAAATTTAGCCTGGATGTGCACATAAGTGGCCTAAAACACCAACATTCCATTCCTATACTTTCTACTTGTGTATATATGGGATTGCCTCGTATACTGGCTACGTGTATGTTAAGGGGACTGCCTTATATACTGCCTTAGTGTATATCAAGGGAATTGCCTCCTATGCTGTCTACGTGTCTAGCGGGGGGATTGCCTCCTATACTGTCTACGTGTATATTAAGGGGACTGCCTTATATACTGTCTACGTGTCTATCAAGGGGATTGTCTCCTATACCGTCTACGTGTCTATTACGGGGATTGCATCCTATACCGTCTACTTATCTTGCCTCCTATACTGTCTACTTGTGTATCAATGAGATTGTCTCCTATACTGTCTACTTGTGTATCTATGGGATTGCCTCGTATACTGTCTACGTGTATGTTAAGGGGACTGCCTTATATACTGCCTTAGTGTCTATCAAGGGGATTGCCTCCTACACTGTCTACGTGTCTATCAAGGGGATTGCCTCCTATACCGTCTACGTGTCTATTACGGGGATTGCATCCTATACCGTCTACTTATCTTGCCTCCTATACTGTCTACTTGTGTATCAATGAGCTGGTCTCCTATACTGTCTACTTGTGTATCAATGAGATTGTCTCCTATACTGTCTACTTGTGTATCTATGGGATTGCCTCGTATACTGTCTACGTGTATGTTAAGGGGACCGCTTTATATACTGCCTCAGTGTATATCAAGGGAATTGCCTCCTATGCTGTCTACGTGTCTAGCAGGGGGATTGCCTCCTATACTGTCTACGTGTATATTAAGGGGACTGCCTTATATACTGTCTACGTGTCTATCAAGGGGGTTGTCTCCTATACCATATGCGTGTCTAGGAGTGGGGGGGGTGCCTCCTATACCGTCTACGTGTCTATCAAGGGTATTGCCTCCTATACTGTCTGCGTGTCTATCAAGGGAATTGCCTCGTATACTGTCTACATGTCTATCAAGGGGATTGCCTCGTATACTGTCTACGTGTATGTTAAGGGGACTGCCTTACATACCGTCTACGTGTCTATCAAGGGGATTGTCTCCTATACCGTATAGGTGTCTATCAAGGGTATTGCCTCCTATACTGTCTACATGTCTATCAAGGGGATTGCCTCGTATACTGTCTACATGTCTATCAAGGGGATTGCCTCGTATACTGTCTACGTGTATGTTAAGGGGACTGCCTTATATACCGTCTACGTGTCTATCAAGGGGATTGTCTCCTATACCGTATAGGTGTCTATGAAGGGGATTGCCTCCTATATTGTCTACGTGTCTATCAAGGGGATTGCCTCCTATATTGTCTACGTGTCCATCAAGGGAGTTACCTCCCATACTGTCTACGTGTCTATCAAGGGAGTTGCCTCCTATACCGTCTACGTGTCTATCAAGGGAGTTGCCTCCCATACCGTCTACGTGTCTATCAAGGGGATTGTCTCCTATACCGTATAGGTGTCTATGAAGGGGATTGCCTCCTATATTGTCTACGTGTCTATCAAGGAGATTGTCTCCTATACCGTATAGGTGTCTATGAAGGGGATTGCCTCCTATATTGTCTACGTGTCTATCAAGGGGATTGCCTCCTATATTGTCTACGTGTCTATCAAGGGAGTTGCCTCCTATACTGTCTACGTGTCTATCAAGGGAGTTGCCTCCTATACCGTCTACGTGTCTATCAAGGGAGTTGCCTCCTATACCGTCTACGTGTCTATCAAGGGGATTGTCTCCTATACCGTATAGGTGTCTATGAAGGGGATTGCCTCCTATATTGTCTACGTGTCTATCAAGGGGATTGCCTCCTATACTGTCTACGTGTCTATCAAGGGAGTTGCCTCCTATACCGTCTACGTGTCTATCAAGGGAATTGCCTCCTATACCGTCTACGTGTCTATCAAGGGGATTGTCTCCTATATCGTATAGGTGTCTATGAAGGGGATTGCCTCCTATATTGTCTACGTGTCTATCAAGGGGATTGCCTCCTATACTGTCTACGTGTCTATCAAGGGAGTTGCCTCCTATACCGTCTACGTGTCTATCAAGGGAATTGCCTTCTATACTGTCTACGTGTCTATCAAGGGAATGCCTCCTATACTGTCTACATGTCTATCAAGGGAATTGCCTCCTATACTGTCTACGTATACCAGGTTGATACCGGAATGGTAAAGGCGGGTGAGGGGGTACACCAGGTTGATACCGGAATGGTATAGGCGGGTGAGGGATGGACACCAGGTTGATACCGGAATGGTAAAGGCGGGTGAGGGATGGACCCCACATGATACCGCAATGGTAAAGTTGTTTGCTGTATTTGGTTTTAAGTTGGACAACAACCCTGAGACATGTCTTCATTTGTACTGTAAGACCAACTTGGAAGGCTTCGATCCCAGAATCGCGGCGTGTTTTCATGAAGCTGCTTTCCAGGCCATTGAAAGAGTGTGCGAGGTGAGTAGAGAGCAGAGTTCTAATTTGCTGAGTTAAGAACATATATAGTTCTGATGTTAGTGATATGTTAAGTACAGATAAAATTCTGAGGTTAGTGTTGTATTAAGTACAGATATAGTTCTGAGGTCAGTGCTGTGTTAAATACAGATGTAGTTCTGAGCTTAGTGATATGTTAAGTACAAATATAGTTCTGCATTTTTAAATTAAGGAAAGTGGTAAAGTGACCGTAAACATCTCGTTGGGATTAGTAACATTACTATTACTAACATCACCATTTCCAATCCAAACCATCACTGACCGTCATTACTAACACCATATTACCAACCCAACCATTAGCAACACCACCAATACTAACACCCCCAATACTAACACCATTACTAACACCACCATTACTAACACCATTACTAACAACACCATTACTAACACCATTACTAACAACACCATTACTAACACCACCATTACTAACACCACCATTATTAACATCACCATTACTAACACCACCATTACTAACACCACCATTACTAACACCATTACTAACACAACCATTACTAACACAACCATTACTAACACCCCCAATACTAACACCATTACTAACATCACCATTACTAACACTTCCATGACTAACACCACCATTACTAACTCCACCATCACTAACACAACCATTACTAACACCACCATCACTAACACAACCATTACTGACACCACCATCACAAACACCACCATTACTTACACAACATTACTAGCAGCAACCATTACTGACACCACCATCACTAACACCACCATTTTTAATCCCACCATTACAAACACCACCATTACTAACACAACTATTACTAACACCACCATTACTAACACCACCATTACTAACACAACTATTACTAACACAACCATTACTAACACAACCATTACTAACACCACCATTACTAACACCATCATTACCAACACCGCCATTACTAACAGCACCATTACTAACACAACCATTACTAACACAACCATTACTAACACCACATTTACTAACACAACCATTACTAACACTACCATTAATAACACCACCATTACTAACACCACCTTTACTAACACCACCATTACTAGCACCACCATTACTAACACCACCATTACTAACACCACCATTACTAACACCATTACTAACACCACCATTACTAACACAACCATTACTAACACAACCATTACTAACACCACCATTGCTAACACCACCATCACTGACAACACCATTACTAACACCACCATTACTAACACAACCATTACTAACACAACTATTACTAACACCACCATTACTAACACCACCATTACTAACACCATTACTAACACCACCATTACTAACACAACCATTACTAACACAACCATTACTAACACCACCATTGCTAACACCACCATCACTGACAACACCATTACTAACACCACCATTACTAACACAACCATTACTAACACAACTATTACTAACACCACCATTACTAACACCACCATTACTAACACCACCATTACTAACACCACAAAATCAGACACGGTTATATTTATGTTTTTCATTTTACGATCATTAAGGACTTTGTAAGCCCAGTCATCCTGATCAGCAATTTCAAATAAAGGGTGTATTAGCATTAAACCTGTCTTTTCGCAAGACTGTCTTATTGCCTACCGCGAGGTCGGATAGTAACTGCCTGGGGACACATTTATTGTCAATGCAACCCGTTACCTCTTTTCTGGTTCTGCATAACGTTTAACTGGTTTATGCATCTCGATATACTTTCCTGTAGCATAACAAAGGAGATATTGGGCGTTGGTGGGGTGACCTTGGTTCATCGAGAGGAAACGACAAGTTGAAGAAGGTTGTATCAGATGTCTTCAAGAAGATGTGGCCGGCAGATGATGCTCAAGACCCCGAGACGATACTGCGCCACTTGCTGACGTGGGAATCGTTCGCCAAGTACATCAAGTTCTTCTGTGAGTGTGAATCCGTTTGCTTTTACCTGAGGCAGGGTGAAGCGGGAGACGGTACCTTGACACTGGGCCAGTCTAACTGGGCCGTGTTGTCTTCCACATGACTCGCGTCGTGTTTGTGACCTGCACAGTGATGCCAGACACACTTAAACTTGTGCTTTGTTGGATATTATTTTGTTAAGTGACATTTCCCTCGCACTCTAAAGATACTACGCTTGTGTGTTGGGGGGGGGTGGTGTTTACAGTCCGTGACTACCTGTCGTCCTCAGTATCAGTGACGTCTGTCTCTGGCTACCGCCCGGGGTCACGACCTTCACTTGACTCGCTCTTTACGTAACGCCGCGGTTTGGTGTCAACAGTTATAATAGCATATGTTTGCCCTCGCCATTCCAATCAATAACAGATCAGATCTCTTGTCCACTTTGGCAACTATCACTGAAGCATAAATAGGATACAGTTTTAAGGTGAGGTGAGGTGTTCTTGTTAATCAGGTGTGCAATTGTGATGGACCCATGCCATGTGTCCTATTATATAGCGGCTCGGTGTTAACCTGTATCTTAAGCCTTATTTGTGTGCACAAATTTCCTTATCTGACCATGAGAAAGTGTTGAACGTGCAGATGATGAACTAACGGAACTGGTACTCGATTAACAACACCGCGTAACATATTTTGCAGACGTGGAAGATACCCTGCTGGATCCCGACTGTCAGGAGCTGCTGATGATAGCAGTGTCGCTCTTCCACGACATGGTTGACAGTCTGTCCTGTGGCGAGATCCAAGTCCGCTTCTTACGCCTCATCCTGGACAACGAAGACGGGTTTGTGAGGCTCCTTGAAACCATTCCTCGCACCGCACGAAAGGCTTCACACCGCGAGGAACCGGCCGCAGACTACGCCAAACAGTTCAAGCGCACTCTGCAGTGGAGAAAAGAGGAGTTTGCGGCGTTCCGGCTGATGAAGCGCAATGTTGGTACCTTCCTGGCCATGTGCGGTCTGCTGAACACGGGTGAGCGGTCCGCGTGGAGGCCATGTCAGACGCCTGTGTTTCTACTCCGTGTATACCTTCTGCTGTACACTATCTAACTTATAGTTCATGATGCCTTTCGCCAAGGACCTTAAAACCTTGTTATGCAATTTGGTTGCAAATGATAGTTAGAAGATATATCTTATAACCTTACTTCAATTTGTAACATATTTGCACTCGCACATCTTGAAAATCATTCAGTACGTGGTTCTGAAGTCCTCCAACTCCCAGTGAGATGATATTGTTTGCTGCCGTTATTTGTTTGCTGCCGTTGTGTGTTTGCCGCAGTTGACACCGAGGACCTGGCTCCACTTCTTGAGGCAGACACGTCCAAACTGAAGCTCTGCGAACTCTGCGTCGTCAGGGAACTAGACAACGCCTCTAGCACACCCATTGTCTTATACTTCGGGCTGGAGGAGAGCGTGACCAAGGCGATGGAGGCTGTCGTACAGTATGCCGACTCCAACACATTTAGAAAACTGTGGAAGAATTGTGGCCGACGTGCAGCAGAAGAAATGGAAGAGGATGAACTCTTGTTGGAAACAGTTGTCGGCGAGGTGTGGGAGTCAACGAAGGTGGCCTTTGATGACCTGTACATGAGACTCCGCAACGGCAACATCACATTGCAAGAGGTGGATGACAACTTTACGGACTATGTCGATGGGGCTGGTGACCTGGAGGCGGAGTGGAGGGACATGGCGGCTGTGAAACGGGACGCTCCGACGGCCTGGGTGGCTACCCGTGGCAAACAGTGCCGCGACTACAAGCAACTGGACCAGTGCAGGAAGGGCGCCCAAGCCCTAATGCAAATGAAAGCAACATTCCACCTGAATGGGGATTTCAAGTCTCTGGAAATTGTACTCGACATGGTAATCTATCGAGTGATTTTTGGGCGTCATTACATGTATTGTCAACAATATCAGCAGTAACTAATGATCAGTGCAGATAATGCCAGATCGTAGTAATGTCGTTATGGCAAGCTCCACGTGGCTTTGTATGCGGAGGGATGTTGCAATCCATAGGGTGCCATAGGATCGATTATATGTATTTAATATGTTGGATGATGTGCCTAGGCTGTGTGATCTGGTGTCAGGGCGGCCCAGCGTCAGGCGTGGGTTCGAACCCCAGTGGTGTCAGGACGGCCCAGCGCCAGGCGTGGGTTTGAACCCCAGTGGTGTCCGGGCGGTCCAGCGTCAGGCGTGGGTTCGAACCCCGGTGGTGTCAGGGCGGCCCAGCGTCAGGCGTGGGTTCGAACCCCAGTGGTGTCAGGGCGGCCCAGCGTCAGGCGTGGGTTTGAACCCCAGTGGTGTCAGGGCGGCCCAGCGTCAGGCGTGGGTTCGAACCCCAGTGGTGTCAGGGCGGCCCAGCGTCAGGCGTGGGTTCGAACCCCAGTGGTGTCAGGGCGGCCCAGCGTCAGGCATGGGTTCGAACCCTGGTGGTTTCAGGGCGGCCCAGCGCCAGGCGTGGGTTCGACCCCAGTGGTGTCCGGGCGGTCCAGCGTCAGGCGTGGGTTCGAACCCCGGTGGTGTCAGGGCGGCCCAGCGTCAGGCATGGGTTCGAACCCCAGTGGTGTCAGGGCGGCCCAGCGTTAGGCGTGGGTTCGAACCCCAGTGGTGTCAGGGCGGCCCAGCGCCAGGCGTGGGTTCGAACCCCAGTGGTGTCAGGGCGGCCCAGCGTCAGGCGTGGGTTCCAACCCCAGTGGTGTCAGGGCGGCCCAGCGTCAGGCGTGGGTTCGAACCCCAGTGGTGTCAGGGCGGCCCAGCGTCAGGCGTGGGTTCGAACCCCAGTGGTGTCAGGGCGGCCCAGCGCCAGGCGTGGGTTCGAACCCCAGTGGTGTCAGGGCGGCCCAGCGTCAGGCGTGGGTTCGAATCTCTGTGGTGTCAGGGCGGCCCAGCGTCAGGCGTGGGTTCGAACCCCAGTGGTGTCAGGGCGGCCCAGCGTCAGGCGTGGGTTCGAACCCCAGTGTTGTCAGGGCGACCCAGCGTCAGGCGTGGGTTCGAACCCCAGTGGTGTCAGGGCGGTCCAGCGCCAGGCGTGGGTTCGAACCCCAGTGGTGTCAGGGCGGCCCAGCGTCAGGCGTGGGTTCGAACCCCAGTGGTGTCAGGGCGGCCCAGCGTCAGGCGTGGGTTCGAACCCGAGTGGTGTCAGGGCGGCCCAGCGTCAGGCGTGGGTTCGAACCCTGGTGGTTTCAGGGCGGCCCAGCGCCAGGCGTGGGTTCGAACCCCAGTGGTGTCCGGGCGGTCCAGCGTCAGGCGTGGGTTCGAACCCCGGTGGTGTCAGGGCGGCCCAGCGTCAGGCGTGGGTTCGAACCCCAGTGGTGTCAGGGCGGCCCAGCGTCAGGCGTGGGTTCGAACCCCAGTGGTGTCAGGGCGGCCCAGCGTCAGGCGTGGGTTCGAACCCCAGTGGTGTCAGGGCGGCCCAGCGCCAGGCGTGGGTTCGAACCCCAGTGGTGTCAGGGCGGCCCAGCGTCAGGCGTGGGTTCGAATCTTCGTGGTGTCAGGGCGGCCCAGCGTCAGGCGTGGGTTCGAACCCCAGTGGTGTCAGGGCGGTCCAGCGCCAGGCGTGGGTTCGAACCCCAGTGGTGTCAGGGCGGCCCAGCGTCAGGCGTGAGTTCGCACCCCAGTGGTGTCAGGGCGGCCCAGCGTCAGGCGCGGGTTCGAACCCCAGTGGTGTCAGGGCGGCCCAGCGCCAGGCGTGGGTTCGAACCTCAGTGGTGTCAGGGCGGCCCAGCGTCAGGCGTGGGTACGAACCCCAGTGGTGTCAGGGCGGCCCAGCGTCAGGCGTGGGTTCGAACCCCAGTGGTGTCAGGGCGGCCCAGCGCCAGGCGTGGGTTCGAACCCCAGTGGTGTCAGGGCGGCCCAGCGCCAGGCGTGGGTTCGAACCTCAGTGGTGTCAGGGCGGCCCAGCGCCAGGCTTGGGTTCGAACCTCAGTGGTGTCAGGGCGGCCCAGCGTCAGGCGTGGGTTCGAACCCCAGTGGTGTCTGGGCGGCCCAGCGTCAGGCGTGGGTTCGAATCCCAGTGGTGTCAGGGCGGCCCAGCGCCAGGCGTGGGTTCAAACCCCAGTGGTGTCCGGGCGGCCCAGCGCCAGGCGTGGGTTCGAACCTCAGTGGTGTCAGGGCGGCCCAGCGTCAGGCGTGGGTTCGAACCCCAGTGGTGTCAGGGCGGCCCAGCGTCAGGCGTGGGTTCGAACCCCAGTGGTGTCAGGGCGGCCCAGCGCCAGGCGTGGGTTTGAACCCCAGTGGTGTCTGGGCGGCCCAGCGTCAGGCGTGGGTTCGAACCCCAGTGGTGTCAGGGCGGCCCAGCGCCAGGCGTGGCTTCAAACCCCAGTGGTGTCCGGGCGGCCCAGCGCCAGGCGTGGGTTCGAACCTCAGTGGTGTCAGGGCGGCCCAGCGTCAGGCGTGGGTTCGAACCCCAGTGGTGTCAGGGCGGCCCAGCGTCAGGCGTGGGTTCGAACCCCAGTGGTGTCATGGCGGCCCAGCGTCAGACGTGGGTTCGAACCCCAGTTGTGTCATGGCGGCCCAGCGTCAGACGTGGGTTCGAACCAAGGCGCGTAAGACGCGTGTGGTTCGCATGTGTCTCTTCGGAAATAGATTGAAAGGATATTCCCAGCTCCTTATAGCCTTGATCTTTCGAAAAGAACGAGAGCTTTAACCTCCTTTTAGCCTTGATCTTTCGAAAAGAACGAGTGCTTTCACCTCCTTTTAACCTTGATCTTTCGAAAGAACGAAAGCCTTAACCGTTGCTATTTTTAGCATGTGTGGCGACCGATGCATTTCACTTGACCTTGTAGATTGACAACAAAGACCAGCCTCTGCGCGCGGTGTCGGAGGAGGTTGTTCGCGCCGGCCAAGGCGTGAAGGGAATAGACGCCAAGCTGAAGACCTGGTTGGACACCTATGTCAAGTGTCGACCGCTCGTGGACTGGCTCCAGAAAGCGCTGGGCGGTGAATATAATGCTCAATCACTAAGTAGTCTGGAATCCTAATGCAGTAGTTAACATTCACCAAGATACCTCATTCAATGATATTCCAGGAGATTGTTCGCTCAATCCATTGAATGTCATTTGAATTAGTTAATATTAAAGTGAAAACGGCTGTAATAATATATTTAAAGTTTCTGACGAGTTACTGATATTGCGGCTTAAATGGACTGTGAGTCAGTTTAGCTATGAGGAGGTATTTTCAGACTACGGGATACATTATGCCGAATATGTGAAATCGAAGGCACATGGGTTCACTTCACATGGATATTGACTGTTAAGTACCGCAGTACCTTCTTCATGAGTGTGTCTATAGCAGAGTAGTGGCCTCAACCCGCTCGTTGTGTGCAGGCCCCAGCGAGGTGAAGGTGCTGGTTGACCTGGCCATGATCACTGCGTCTGGACGGGGAGACATGGAGGTACAGCGGGTCAAGTGCCTCCACGCTGCCGCCATGGGCTTCACACCGCTCATCTACGAACTTAAGCAGGACGACCATCTGGACCGGGTGTTGCATCACTGCCGCTCTGTGCAAAAAGCCATCGACAACGACCCCAAACTGCCGGAAAAACTGGTCAGAAACTTGTTGCTGTAACCATGGTTACGTAATGCGTCTGGTGACTAAGTATGTTTGCGCCGTTATCCCCAGGGTCTTTGGCACACGCCCACATGAGGTCAGTCTGGTCTTTTCTCTCTTTTGTAATCTTGCCGGTGAAGTTTGAAGTAGTTTGCCTTATAGTATAGCAGATTAAAAATTGATGTTTGTCGCACATCAGCGGGACACCAATCGGCAGTTGGAGTGGCTGAAGCGCGTGAAGGATTCCCGTGGGTCCATGGAGCTGAGTGCCATCGCCCAGGCCAAGGCCATCAACCAGCGGGGCATCTACCGGGTGCAGGCTGCTGGCCCTGCCACCCCGCGAGTACGTCGCTCCACCTACCGGCTTACCCCCTCTCTGTCGGTGGGGCACCGACACGCATGCGCACAATACACACAAACGAATTGCTGGGAAAATTGTCTAATTAAGCAGTAAATGTTTTCTGATGTTGCCTGATGTTATATCTAAAGACATCTGTTGATTTACACAGGATGTGGGCTACTCTATATATGCTGGGATTATGTACGTGGCTGTACGTAGTGGTACCTATTTCCACTGTCATTTTCTTGACATGTAGATCTTTTTCGGTTGGATTTTTATATGGCTGCTTATGTAGTCTGTACTTTGATGCTTTCCTGTAGTACCACTTTATTTATAGTTGGATATGGTGGCACTTTATTTCTAGTTGGGTATTGTGGCACGTTATTTCTAATTTTGGATAATGGCACTTCCAAGGATATGCTTCCCAAAATCTTTTAACTGGTTCCCAATATGTCCACAATTGCAGTACTATGATACACACTATACCATGAGGTAAAAACACAGAACTATTTAAGGTCATGATAGTGAATACAGGTTTCTTTTTTTAGTAGTTAATTTACATGTCTATATTAGAAATTATATATAATGAAATATCTTGGGTGATCTTATACTCGCATCAAGTGTCTAATTATTGACAAAATTGAAGTCTGAACGTTATCAATAGTTGACTTGGTCCATTCCTTGTGTGATTATCCTGATTTGCCGAAATGTTCGGAAATTGCGCGTTTCTGTCATGCAACTGATAATTAGATGGTGAATTTTTAAACCTAGCCTTAACAATGAACGGAAAGTGTATTTTATTGTTGTAGGATTGGAATAATATTGTGAAAGACTGAGTGAATTTAGTTTTATTGGACCACAGCACAAGGAAGACGTGATCCAGCTCGTGGTGTCCGGGGAGGGCGAGGAGCCTGCCCTGGAGTATGACTACCAGCGGCTCCAGGACCTCCAGAGCAAGCTGATGCTCATAGCCGGCCAGGCCGACCGGGGCAAAGAGGACGTCGACCGCTTCGTGGAGGTACATATTGAACATTAGGCAGTATATCTGTATGGCCAATAACGGTACGGACGGAAACGAATAGGTTATTGGCCATAACATAAGGTAGCCTTATAAGATACTGAGGAGTTCCATTCGCAAGGGGGCGCTGCTGTACTAGCGGTCCTTATTCTTCACTTCCGGTGCTGTCACTAATTACTTTACAGTGATGGCAGTTACTGAATTTGATCTGTTATGTTAAGATTCGTATTGCGTAAAATTCATGCTTTGTTTCTAAATGCTAAAATTGTGGTGGTCACGTTTTTCTTAAGGAAGACAATTTAAAACAGATTGTGGCTACAACTGATGCCAGCTGATAGATATAAACAGACTGCAGCTAGACTAGACTTGACTAGCAATTTATTTATTTATAGCCCTTGATATAGACGTATGTTTATGTAAAATAATTGTATTTATTGTATTTATAGCCGTATATGTAAAATAGGGTAATAATTTATGACGATAATAAAACTGAACACGCTCGTTCGAACCGCTCCTACCGCTTGTAACCCCCCCCCCCCCTCCCCTCCCGCTTGGTCAGTGAAAGGGTTGGGGAGGAGGCACTTCAAAATAGGGGCTCATTTCGAACGGAGATTTTCACAAACAGTGCGGACATTTACAAGAAAATCACATGACTGCGGGGTAGGAACTGCATACAAATGGGGTCACGGAACTTGTTAACAAGTGCATCTCGTATCGGTGTATGGATCATCAGACGTGGCTACGGAACCGTGCAAAAGTACGATGGTCTCCGTTTTAGGCAAACGGGAGAGATGTTGTTGTACATCTGAAGAAAAGGGGACTTTGGAGCGAGTACATCATTTTTAGAAAAGGGTATCTTTTAATACATCTCTTCCGCGGCATTAATTTTTCTAACGTGAACGTCAATTCTTTCTGGAGCATATAAAGACCTACTGCACACAATGAAACATTATTCATCGTGAACGTTGGCCATTAAGCAAGCTAAAAGGAAGACAGTGCGTTAAACGTTCCTAGCAATGGTTGCCATTGGACGCACTTGAAAGAATGAAGACGAGACCTCATAACGAGCGGGCGTTCCTTCTTTTACATCGCTTGGGAACTGACGTTTGCAGTGAGTGGAACGCGACTTTTTATTTTCTGCCGGGTAATGGCCGCCGCGGGATACGACGTCACAGATTTGCATATGTAACAGTTGGCCCAGTTAGCCAACTTCCGGGACATCGTACTTTCTGACAACAATTTCACGATCAACATTCACTGATGCAGCCACTTCGACTCAGGTGTTAAGCAGGTAGGTAGAGGTAACCTCGCATTTTGTAGGTAGGTCGCATAACATGTCAAGAAAGGGAGTGAAAAACAAATGACCCCTAGTAGCATTATGGGGAAACAATATGTTTAGTGTCCCAAATATTTGCAACTTACAAGTTGCACTTGCGCCAATGTCAGCGTGGCACTGGTTGTATGGCGCGGCCTTACCAGGCATGTCTCTTAAAGTTCATTTGCACTATATTAACGAAATTCCATACGCACTGAATTTATTCGCCACCAATAAAAACAGTATTAGCCATTTTATCACATACGCACGCTAAAAAGTAGAAGATAGACAAGGGCAATTTTTTCATTGATTCGTGACGTCACAAGATGAACCGGTTTTGTTGCGCAATACGGTAAACACGTCTTTTGAGCATGGCGTCTATAGGAGGGTCGGCGTCTTTCCGCATCGATGCATCGATTAAGGCTAGTGAGGGTGAGGAAGGTGAAGTGGAGGAATGCAGGCCATCGGAGCATGTATTCTGCCGCCGTACGTATAAGGAGATCTCCTTGCCCTGGCCTTGGCCCTGGCGTGAGCTTAGCCTTAGTTAAACTGATCGATTGGTTTATATGATATAAGACTTACTATCTGTTGTGATGTGACGTGACTGGTGCGGCAAGCAATTTACCAGTAGAATACTCTGGGGGATAATTAAAGGTAGTTACATTGGTGACCAAAGCAGTCAGAATCAACAACAACATACGTACGGTTAAGGTGTTCGGACAAGTTGGGAATAATATGGCTCATGATTTGCGTTGTGTCAACAAATGTTGTCTACATCAATTGTAGTTCCATACCACTACCGACATACTTCAAGGAAGTACGCTGCTGATTTAGGATTGATCCAACTATTTCTGGTAGGTCATGGGTCATGCATGCAGGGGCGGATCTAGGAATTTGCCAAGGGGGGGGGGGGGGTTGCTCTCGGAAAACTTCCGACCGAGGGGCGTGCTCTCTGAAAAACTTCCGACCGGGGGGGGGGGGGGGGGTTGTAACCGAACAACATACTTGGGGTGTCGACGTCTCACTGAATATATAGTTCCTGAAGTTGGTGAGCTTTTCCGAAGAAATATGGGCAATTTATGTCAATTCAGTTATGAAATATGGATACATGTTTTGATTATATTCATTTTAAGTGTATATCAGCTAGAGACTGGCGGATTATAGACTGGTGAACAAATGCGTAGTCATATGAGACTATGTGCGAAGTGGCCACGAAAAAAAGAGGTGAAGAAGACCCACAAGGGTATGACGTAGAACTTGCTTGTCAAGTATAAACGTAATCCGACCACATATGGCGTGTGTGAATTCATTTTAAAATTAAGCTTTGCTTAAATGCTTCTATTATCGCCTTCGGTCAAAAATGGCGACTGCCGAGGGACACAAGTTTACAGAAAATCATCTGTCAGTCAGTAATATTGGTTTGGTAACGTTAAATTATTCTGCTTGGTCTTAGTTCGGACGATTGGGGAGACAATTAACTTAGTTTTAAGAGATATTGCTGTGGTTATTAGAATGTGCACTTCTCAGAATATTTCTTGTAATAAATAGGAACTATTGCTGTGGTTCTTAGGATGTGCACTTCTCACAATATTTCTTGTAATAAATAGGAAAAGGTGAGTGGTTAGAGGAAAGGCATGACTGGGGCTTCATTCATAGTTTATCTGTGGACATTGTAGCAGAATATTTTAACAATTAAATAGAGGTATGACAGGTGAAACAAAATTTTCAAAAAATTACTCTGGTGTCAATAAACTTCAAGCGCCCGGTAATAGTGGACCCGCTCAATGCCTCCTTCTTGGCTCCAGAGGCTGCTTGTGCGTCTGCTATGAAAGCAATAGAGGAAGGAAAAGCAGCTGTGGTGGAGTTTGCTTGGGGAGCTTACAACCAGCAGAGTCTGCTTCTGTGTCGAAGGTATCACCAATGGAAATTCTTTGGTAATGAGGCAGAACGTGAGATACGTTGGTTCCAATCGCTAGGCGTTAAGCATCCTAATGAGTTTAAGCAACACCAAACGCAAATCGAAAAAAATACCCAATAACCCATACCATGTGTCCAATGGATGGGATATATTCAACATGAGTCCTCTTAGTAGTCTTACCCTACGTTCTTACTGCTTTGAGAATTGGTACTCAGACTGAATTGGTTAACAGCCTTGGTGTTTCCACTGAAGCTTCTTTGTTGAATGGTTCTCCGAACTTCTCTAAGAGATGCCGATTTTTATCTCATTCCGGTCAATGTTGCTGTTGTCGCGGTTCGTGTTAGCGTATGTCAGTACGATGGCAGCCATTGGTCACTTGCTATCTTTGATATGACCGCCAACGTTCTGTACTATGGGGATATCATTGGCTGGGAAGTTCTGGTGAACCACCAGGAAACCATTTTACAACAACTGAACTCGTCTTGAATTTGCTCCCATCTTCACTTCCGGTGCATCAAATACCAGGTTATCCGATTCAGCATGATGGTCATTCATGCGGACCGTTTGTGTGTAGCCTGGCCCTTACCTCGCCCGGGTCTGAATCTGACCAAATTTCCTTCGTGGCAGGTCCTCGATCTTTAGCGACGTGTCACAGCAGTCTATGCGTCTCTTTGTTCTTCTGTCCCTTGCACAACGTTCGGTTTGTTTTCCCCCTGCCTTCTCAAATTCATGCAACCCAGTTTTACTGTCAGACCAGGAGTGGCCCCCGCTACAAGCACCTCTGGCCTCACGTCCTGGGTCTCCTAACAAATGGGTTTCAGTCAAGGCAAAGCGAAGCCGTCTCTCCCTCAAGCGACTGAAACGATGTCAAACAGAATACCCTGAAGGTGTTACCAGTCTGCAGACAGCAACTTCCGATGAGACATCAACCCAACCCTCGACCGAGTTCGACTCCCCTCGGGAAACCTCCCGCACGTTCAAGGGACCCATTGCCGAACCTTCCGCAGCCTCAGCCAAAGAGAATATTGCACCCAGTGACGAGGCCACGGAAACCACCGTCGAGGCCCAGGATACCTCTGCCCGCATACACGATTCTACCCAATTTAATATACGTGCACAAAAAGCGGGAAGAAGTCTCACGCGAGCCTAAGGGCGAAGCCCATACAAACAATAGCCTGCAGCGCGAACATCCCAACGACGGCAAAAGTTCGTCTAGTGACGATTTTGTTGTCAACGCAAAAAATACACTTACAAATTTGATGATATTGCAAGATTTGAGCCGGAAAATTATCTTGGGGCCCCCAAAGATCAATTTACAGCGACCTTCTGGGTAAATATTGACAGCAAAACTTACCTGGCGGATTGGTTTACACAATTTGAAGAATCAGCTGGTATTAATTATAGGCTGTCACGAGTCTACAAGACTTCAGGGAGAAAACTCATCCACAGAACGCAACGCCACTGCCAGCACAAAACCCGGAAGTACATGCCAAAACCGAGCGTTAAAAGCCGTACGACTCTGAGGCTCTCGTATATAAAACTCGGAATAAAATGGCTGATTTTCGTTCCGAGATTTCGGCGAAGATATTCAGCACAAACCCGGCCCCATTGGCTTCGTTGCAGGATATTTATTGATTTTCGTCATTCTCATCCGCTAGGCACGGCTCGTCAGCTTAGCTTTCTTTATGTATCTCACACGACTCGTTATTCGGACTTTTCCGCAATTATCATTCTCCAACAGCGGCAAAAATGGCAATCGAGACTATAGAATGCCATTCTATTCAGGCAGTCTGTCGTAATGGAAGCAAGAAGGGCGGTAACTCTGAACATGGCTATGGTAAAGTTAAGAGGGATCTCGGTGAGAATACACCAACGGTAATGGCGATATGTACTCCCATAATGGCTCGTGTCCATAAGCTGATTCCTCAATCAGCAGAATTAGCCTTGTGTGATTCTACGTCTTTCTTAGATGCATTCTCATGCTCCACGTTTGTGCTTTCAACACCTTCACCTGCTAGAGCTTTACCGTTAGGTAATTGTCATAACTTCAATCGAATCAGCGGATACCATCACTTCTGGATTTCGCCATCTTAATGGCGTTCTACGATATCATGCCTTCCATGGGAGCGGAGATTAAGAGAGAGGAGTGTGGGGTCTATTTAAGATGGGGGAGGGGGGGCGCCTGAGCGGGTTGACATTTTGTTGGGAGTCGCCACAGTGGGACATGAACGCCCCAAAGCGGCCCCGGGGTGCCGGGTTCGACTCTTATGGTTTAAGCCAATGCTTCCGATTGAGAGCAGCTTACGGACACGGTCATATATATCATACAACCATGTTCCCATACCTACAAACGGTATGTGCAACACAACAAGGCTGAGAGACCGCATTAAATACTTCACCAGCACCCAATACTTATGGTGTTAGCTAGCTTGTGCTCTATGCCTAATATCTAAGTTTGCTGGCTTAACATGCAGCATAAGAACACTATAAGAATTGTGTTTATATATGTTTTATTCTCATTCATTTTGCCATGGCATTTATCTTCTTGTTCATGTCTTGATTCAAATGAAATATCATCATAATCGAAGCATTATACAGTGTTCACATTTAAACAAAGCTGGATCCAGCCATCTAAATATAGTAATACATCACAATATGATCAGGGAGTATATACAAATATACAGTGAATGTGCATGGACGGGACAGGGTTGGCCACTCATCCGATGATGATTGAATGGGTTAAAGATATAAAGACCTAAATGGTCCGTGCATATACCGTCCAATCGTTTTTCGTTTTTATAATGATCATAAGAAAAAGGAAAAACGAACCAACAAAGAGCGTTTTTCGTAAACGGTTTTTGTTACCAATAGATGATGGCTGTCTTTCGCTACACACGGGTGAAAGAATAGATACCTGTAACTGGGTGGAATCACGTAGTTGCCTTATGTGTACCACTATAGATTACCACTGCAGGTCGATTCTGCTCACGTACGATGATATAATACAAGTATTGAGATATTTGATATATTGCATAATTATGATCCATAGAGACAGTTAATACATGGTGACGGACGGGGGGGGGGGGGGAAGGGGGGAGTATAAGATGACGTACATTTCGCATTTAAAAATGACATCCCCTCCCCTTGGATCTGTCACTGGCATACCACCCAATACAGCACCAGGAACAGGGCATTCAATATCTAGACCCAAGTTAGGATCACAAAGGACCGCTTACCTCCACCCCTCTATTGATTTATTCAGCACGAAACTCACATATATGGGAGCAAAATCCTGCATCACGCGCATTAGGTTTAAATAAGCATTATGTGCATTCTCTTCGAAACTGTTGGAATCCATTGGTTCCGGTGTACATAGTGGCTGAACTTGTAACCCGCAATGGAAAGGGAGATAATAAGCAAGGAGATTCTCTGCATAGCTGGAGATATCTTGAACTACAGCTATATAGCTGTATAGCTTAAACGCGTAACCTTGGATCCCAATCAACCACCAAGCGTTCTCCTGCTTCATGAGCTTATCCACCGTCGGTGAAGCTGTAAAATCGCTAAAAAAAATCCCTTTAATTCATAAGCCAAGTGTATCCTAAAAATAAATAGCGAAACATATTGAATACACGCTGATTGGTTAAAGATGGACGGAGTAGGGCTGGGGCGTCGAGGAAAGGGGTGATCAGTGAGAGGGGCAGCATTGGGCTGGTGATGGGTAAGGTGGGTAGTTAAAGAAAT
Organism: Arenicola marina; assembly: GCA_964019135.1. Lineage (NCBI taxonomy): Eukaryota > Metazoa > Annelida > Polychaeta > Arenicolidae > Arenicola > Arenicola marina. Next base: position 10,170,106 of record OZ025265.1, read on the forward strand.
AGTGGTAGGTGAAGGAGCGGAGAGGACTGTGGTGTTAGCAAAGGGTGCTTGATTGTGGGCTTGTGAGTTTTGACTAGGGTGTTTATGTAAAACGGAGGTAGATTAAGAGAGAGGAGTGTGGGGTCTATTTAAGATGGGGGGGGGGCGGCTGAGCGAGTTAACATTTTGTTGGGAGTCGCCACAGTGGGACATGAACGCCCCAAAGCGGCCCCGGGGTGCCGGGTTCGACTCTTATGGTTTAAGCCAGCTGCTTCCGATTGAGAGCAGCTTACGGACACGGTCATATATATCATACAACCATGTTCCCATACCTACAAACGTTATGTGCAACACAACAAGGCTGAGAGACCGCATTAAATACTTCACCAGCACCCAATACTTATGGTGTTAGCTAGCTTGTGCTCTATGCCTAATATCTAACTTTGCTGGCTTAACATGCAGCATAAGAACACTATAAGAATTGTGTTTATATATGTTTTATTCTCATTCATTTTGCCATGGCATTTATCTTCTTGTTCATGTCTTGATTCAAATGAAATATCATCATAATCGAAGCATTATACAGTGTTCACATTTAAACAAAGCTGGATCCAGCCATCTAAATATAGTAATACATCACAATATGATCAGGGAGTATATACAAATATACAGTGAATGTGCATGGACGGGACAGGGTTGGCCACTCATCCGATGATGATTGAATGGGTTAAAGATATAAAGACCTAAATGGTCCGTGCATATACCGTCCAATCGTTTTTCGTTTTTATAATGATCATAAGAAAAAGGAAAAACGAACCAACAAAGAGCGTTTTTCTTAAACGGTTTTTGTTACCAATAGATGATGGCTGTCTTTCGCTACACACGGGTGAAAGAATAGATACCTGTAATATTTGAGATATTTGATATATTGCATAATTATGATCCATAGAGACAGTTAATACATGGTGACGGACGGGAGGGGGGGGGGAGGGGGAGTATAAGATGACGTACATTTCGCATTTAAAAATGACGACCCCTCCCCTTGGATCTGTCACTGGCATACCACCCAATACAGCACCAGGAACAGGGCATTCAATATCTAGACCCAAGTTAGGATCACAAAGGACCGCTTACCTCCACCCCTCTATTGATTTATTCAGCACGAAACTCACATATATGGGAGCAAAATCCTGCATCACGCGCATTAGGTTTAAATAAGCATTATGTGCATTCTCTTCGAAACTGTTGGAATCCATTGGTTCCGGTGTACATAGTGGCTGAACTTGTAACCCGCAATGGAAAGGGAGATAATAAGCAAGGAGAATCTCTGCATAGCTGGAGATATCTTGAACTACAGCTATATAGCTGTATAGCTTAAACGCGTAACCTTGGATCCCAATCAATCACCAAGCGTTCTCCTGCTTCATGAGCTTATCCACCGTCGGTGAAGCTGTAAAGTCGCTAAAAAATTGCCTTTCATTCGTAGGCCAAGTGTATCCTACCAATAAATAGCGAAACATATTGAATACACGCTGATTGGTTAAAGATGGACGGGGTAGGGCTGGGGCGTCGAGGAAAGGGGTGATCAGTGAGAGGGGCAGCATTGGGCTGGTGATGGGTAAGGTGGGTAGTTAAAGAAATAGTGGTAGGTGAAGGAGCGGAGAGGACTGTGGTGTTAGCAAAGGGTGCTTGATTGTGGGCTTGTGAGTTTTGACTAGGGTGTTTATGTAAAACGGAGGTAGATTAAGAGAGAGGAGTGTGGGGTCTATTTAAGATGGGGGGGGGGCGGCTGAGCGGGATAACATTTTGTTGGGAGTCGCCACAGTGGGACATGAACGCCCCAAAGCGGCCCCGGGGTGCCGGGTTCGACTCTTATGGTTTAAGCCAGCTGCTTCCGATTGAGAGCAGCTTACGGACACGGTCATATATATCATACAACCATGTTCCCATACCTACAAACGGTATGTGCAACACAACAAGGCTGAGAGACCGCATTAAATACTTCACCAGCACCCAATACTTATGGTGTTAGCTAGTTTGTGCTCTATGCCTAATATCTAAGTTTGCTGGCTTAACATGCAGCATAAGAATACGATAAGAATTGTGTTTATATATGTTTTATTCTCATTCATTTTGCAATGGCATTTATCTTCTTGTTCATGTCTTGATTCAAATGAAATATCATCATAATCGAAGCATTATACAGTGTTCACATTTAAACAAAGCTGGATCCAGCCATCTAAATATAGTAATACATCACAATATGATCAGGGAGTATATACAAATATACAGTGAATTTGCATAGACGGGACAGGGTTGGCCACTCATCCGATGATGATTGAATGGGTTAAAGATATAAAGACCTAAATGGTCCGTGCATATACCGTCCAATCGTTTTTCGTTTTTATAATGATCATAAGAAAAAGGAAAAACGAACCAACAAAGATCGTTTTTCGTAAACGGTTTTTGTTACCAATAGATGATGGCTGTCTTTCGCTACACACGGGTGAAAGAATAGATACCTGTAACTGGGTGGAATCACGTAGTTGCCTTATGTGTACCACTATAGTTTACCACTGCAGGTCGATTCTGCTCACGTACGATGATATAATACAAGTATTGAGATATTTGATATATTGCATAATTATGATCCATAGAGACAGTTAATACATGGTGACGGACGGGGGGGGGGAGGGGGAGTATAAGATGACGTACATTTCGCATTTAAAAATGACATCCCCTCCCCTTGGATCTGTCATTGGCATACCACCCAATACAGCACCAGGAACAGGGCATTCAATATCTAGACCCAAGTTAGGATCACAAAGGACCGCTTACCTCCACCCCTCTATTGATTTATTCAGCACGAAACTCACATATATGGGAGCAAAATCCTGCATCACGCCCATTAGGTTTAAATAAGCATTATGTGCATTCTCTTCGAAACTGTTGGAATCCATTGGTTCCGCTGTACATAGTGGCTGAACTTGTAACCCGCAATGGAAAGGGAGATAATAAGCAAGGAGAATCTCTGCATAGCTGGAGATATCTTGAACTACAGCTATATAGCTGTATAGCTTAAACGCGTAACCTTGGATCCCAATCAATCACCAAGCGTTCTCCTGCTTCATGAGCTTATCCACCGTCGGTGAAGCTGTAAAATCGCTAAAAAAATCCCTTTCATTCATAAGCCAAGTGTATCCTACCAATAAATAGCGAAACATATTGAATACACGCCGATTGGTTAAAGATGGACGGGGTAGGGCTGGGGCGTCGAGGAAAGGGGTGATCAGTGAGAGGGGCAGCATTGGGCTGGTGATGGGTAAGGTGGGTAGTTAAAGAAATAGTGGTAGGTGAAGGAGCGGAGAGGACTGTGGTGATAGCAAAGGGTGCTTGATTGTGGGCTTGTGAGTTTTGACTAGGGTGTGTATGTAAAACGGAGGTAGATTAAGAGAGAGGAGTGTGGGGTCTATTTAAGATGGGGAGGGGCGGCTGAGCATTTTGTTGGGAGTCGCCACAGTGGGACATGAACGCCCCAAAGCGGCCCCGGGGTGCCGGGTTCGACTCTTATGGTTTAAGCCAGCTGCTTCCGATTGAGAGCAGCTTACGGACACGGTCATATATATCATACAACAATGTTCCCATACCTACAAACGGTATGTGCAACACAACAAGGCTGAGAGACCGCATTAAATACTTCACCAGCACCCAATACTTATGGTGTTAGCTAGCTTGTGCTCTATGCCTAATATCTAAGTTTGCTGGCTTAATATGCAGCATAAGAACATTATAAGAATTGTGTTTATACATGTTTTATTCTCATTCATTTTGCCATGGCATTTATCTTCTTGTTCATGTCTTGATTCAAATGAAATATCATCATAATCGAAGCATTATACAGTGTTCACATTTAAACAAAGCTGGATCCAGCCATCTAAATATAGTAATACATCACAATATGATCAGGGAGTATATACAAATATACAGTGAATGTGCATGGACGGGACAGGGTTGGCCACTCATCCGATGATGATTGAATGGGTTAAAGATATAAAGACCTAAATGGTCCGTGCATATACCGTCCAATCGTTTTTCGTTTTTATAATGATCATAAGAAAAAGGAAAAACGAACCAACAAAGAGCGTTTTTCTTAAACGGTTTTTGTTACCAATAGATGATGGCTGTCTTTCGCTACACACGGGTGAAAGAATAGATACCTGTAACTGGGTGGAATCACGTAGTTGCCTTATGTGTGCCACTATAGTTTACCACTGCAGGTCGATTCTGCTCACGTACGATGATATAATACAAGTATTGAGATATTTGATATATTGCATAATTATAATCCATAGAGACAGTTAATACATGGTGACGGACGGGGGGGAGGGGGAGGGGGAGTATAAGATGACGTACATTTCGCATTTAAAAATGACATCCCCTCCCCTTGGATCTGTCACTGGCATACCACCCAATACAGCACCAGGAACAGGGCATTCAATATCTAGACCCAAGTTAGGATCACAAAGGACCGCTTACCTCCACCCCTCTATTGATTTATTCAGCACGAAACTCACATATATGGGAGCAAAATCCTGCATCACGCCCATTAGGTTTAAATAAGCATTATGTGCATTCTCTTCGAAACTGTTGGAATCCATTGGTTCCGCTGTACATAGTGGCTGAACTTGTAACCCGCAATGGAAAGGGAGATAATAAGCAAGGAGAATCTCTGCATAGCTGGAGATATCTTGAACTACAGCTATATAGCTGTATAGCTTAAACGCGTAACCTTGGATCCCAATCAATCACCAAGCGTTCTCCTGCTTCATGAGCTTATCCACCGTCGGTGAAGCTGTAAAATCGCTAAAAAAATCCCTTTCATTCATAAGCCAAGTGTATCCTACCAATAAATAGCGAAACATATTGAATACACGCCGATTGGTTAAAGATGGACGGGGTAGGGCTGGGGCGTCGAGGAAAGGGGTGATCAGTGAGAGGGGCAGCATTGGGCTGGTGATGGGTAAGGTGGGTAGTTAAAGAAATAGTGGTAGGTGAAGGAGCGGAGAGGACTGTGGTGATAGCAAAGGGTGCTTGATTGTGGGCTTGTGAGTTTTGACTAGGGTGTTTATGTAAAACGGAGGTAGATTAAGAGAGAGGAGTGTGGGGTCTATTTAAGATGGGGAGGGGCGGCTGAGCATTTTGTTGGGAGTCGCCACAGTGGGACATGAACGCCCCAAAGCGGCCCCGGGGTGCCGGGTTCGACTCTTATGGTTTAAGCCAGCTGCTTCCGATTGAGAGCAGCTTACGGACACGGTCATATATATCATACAACCATGTTCCCATACCTACAAACGGTATGTGCAACACAACAAGGCTGAGAGACCGCATTAAATACTTCACCAGCACCCAATACTTATGGTGTTAGCTAGTTTGTGCTCTATGCCTAATATCTAAGTTTGCTGGCTTAACATGCAGCATAAGAATACTATAAGAATTGTGTTTATATATGTTTTATTCTCATTCATTTTGCAATGGCATTTATCTTCTTGTTCATGTCTTGATTCAAATGAAATATCATCATAATCGAAGCATTATACAGTGTTCACATTTAAACAAAGCTGGATCCAGCCATCTAAATATAGTAATACATCACAATATGATCAGGGAGTATATACAAATATACAGTGAATGTGCATGGACGGGACAGGGTTGGCCACTCATCCGATGATGATTGAATGGGTTAAAGATATAAAGACCTAAATGGTCCGTGCATATACCGTCCAATCGTTTTTCGTTTTTATAATGATCATAAGAAAAAGGAAAAACGAACCAACAAAGAGCGTTTTTCGTAAACGGTTTTTGTTACCAATAGATGATGGCTGTCTTTCGCTACACACGGGTGAAAGAATAGATACCTGTAACTGGGTGGAATCACGTAGTTGCCTTATGTGTACCACTATAGATTACCACTGCAGGTCGATTCTGCTCACGTACGATGATATAATACAAGTATTGAGATATTTGATATATTGCATAATTATGATCCATAGAGACAGTTAATACATGGTGACGGACGGGGGGGGGGGGGGAGGGGGAGTATAAGATGACGTACATTTCGCATTTAAAAATGACGACCCCTCCCCTTGGATCTGTCACTGGCATACCACCCAATACAGCACCAGGAACAGGGCATTCAATATCTAGACCCAAGTTAGGATCACAAAGGACCGCTTACCTCCACCCCTCTATTGATTTATTCAGCACGAAACTCACATATATGGGAGCAAAATCCTGCATCACGCGCATTAGGTTTAAATAAGCATTATGTGCATTCTCTTCGAAACTGTTGGAATCCATTGGTTCCGGTGTACATAGTGGCTGAACTTGTAACCCGCAATGGAAAGGGAGATAATAAGCAAGGAGAATCTCTGCATAGCTGGAGATATCTTGAACTACAGCTATATAGCTGTATAGCTTAAACGCGTAACCTTGGATCCCAATCAATCACCAAGCGTTCTCCTGCTTCATGAGCTTATCCACCGTCGGTGAAGCTGTAAAGTCGCTAAAAAGATCCCTTTCATTCATAAGCCAAGTGTATCCTACCAATAAATAGCGAAACATATTGAATACACGCTGATTGGTTAAAGATGGACGGGGTAGGGCTGGGGCGTCGAGGAAAGGGGTGATCAGTGAGAGGGGCAGCATTGGGCTGGTGATGGGTAAGGTGGGTAGTTAAAGAAATAGTGGTAGGTGAAGCAGCGGAGAGGACTGTGGTGTTAGCAAAGGGTGCTTGATTGTGGGCTTGTGAGTTTTGACTAGGGTGTTTATGTAAAACGGAGGTAGATTAAGAGAGAGGAGTGTGGGGTCTATTTAAGATGGGGGGGGGCGGCTGAGCGGGTTAACATTTTGTTGGGAGTCGCCACAGTGGGACATGAACGCCCCAAAGCGGCCCCGGGGTGCCGGGTTCGACTCTTATGGTTTAAGCCAATGCTTCCGATTGAGAGCAGATTACGGACACGGTCATATATATCATACAACCATGTTCCCATACCTACAAACGGTATGTGCAACACAACAAGGCTGAGAGACCGCATTAAATACTTCACAAGCACCCAATACTTATGGTGTTAGCTAGTTTGTGCTCTATGCCTAATATCTACGTTTGCTGGCTTAACATGCAGCATAAGAATACTATAAGAATTGTGTTTATATATGTTTTATTCTCATTCATTTTGCAATGGCATTTATCTTCTTGTTCATGTCTTGATTCAAATGAAATATCATCATAATCGAAGCATTATACAGTGTTCAAATTTAAACAAAGCTGGATCCAGCCATCTAAATATAGTAATACATCACAATATGATCAGGGAGTATATACAAATATACAGTGAATGTGCATGGACGGGACAGGGTTGGCCACTCATCCGATGATGATTGAATGGGTTAAAGATATAAAGACCTAAATGGTCCGTGCATATACCGTCCAATCGTTTTTCGTTTTTATAATGATCATAAGAAAAAGGAAAAACGAACCAACAAAGAGCGTTTTTCGTAAACGGTTTTTGTTACCAATAGATGATGGCTGTCTTTCGCTACACACGGGTGAAAGAATAGATACCTGTAACTGGGTGGAATCACGTAGTTGCCTTATGTGTACCACTATAGTTTACCACTGCAGGTCGATTCTGCTCACGTACGATGATATAATACAAGTATTGGGATATTTGATATATTGCATAATTATGATCCATAGAGACAGTTAATACATAGTGACGGACGGGGGGGGGGAGGGGGAGTATAAGATGACGTACATTTCGCATTTAAAAATGACATCCCCTCCCCTTGGATCTGTCATTGGCATACCACCCAATACAGCACCAGGAACAGGGCATTCAATATCTAGACCCAAGTTAGGATCACAAAGGACCGCTTACCTCCACCCCTCTATTGATTTATTCAGCACGAAACTCACATATATGGGAGCAAAATCCTGCATCACGCCCATTAGGTTTAAATAAGCATTATGTGCATTCTCTTCGAAACTGTTGGAATCCATTGGTTCCGCTGTACATAGTGGCTGAACTTGTAACCCGCAATGGAAAGGGAGATAATAAGCAAGGAGAATCTCTGCATAGCTGGAGATATCTTGAACTACAGCGATATAGCTGTATAGCTTAAACGCGTAACCTTGGATCCCAATCAATCACCAAGCGTTCTCCTGCTTCATGAGCTTATCCACCGTCGGTGAAGCTGTAAAATCGCTAAAAAAATCCCTTTCATTCATAAGCCAAGTGTATCCTACCAATAAATAGCGAAACATATTGAATACACGCCGATTGGTTAAAGATGGACGGGGTAGGGCTGGGGCGTCGAGGAAAGGGGTGATCAGTGAGAGGGGCAGCATTGGGCTGGTGATGGGTAAGGTGGGTAGTTAAAGAAATAGTGGTAGGTGAAGGAGCGGAGAGGACTGTGGTGATAGCAAAGGGTGCTTGATTGTGGGCTTGTGAGTTTTGACTAGGGTGTTTATGTAAAACGGAGGTAGATTAAGAGAGAGGAGTGTGGGGTCTCTTTAAGATGGGGGGGGGGCGGCTGAGCGGGTTGACATTTTGTTGGGAGTCGCCACAGTGGGACATGAACGCCCCAAAGCGGCCCCGGGGTGCCGGGTTCGACTCTTTATGGTTTAAGCCAGCTGCTTCCGATTGAGAGCAGCTTAAGGACACGGTCATATATATCATACAACCATGTTCCCATACCTACAAACGGTATGTGCAACACAACAATGCTGAGAGACCGCATTAAATACTTCACCAGCACCCAATACTTATGGTGTTAGCTAGCTTGTGCTCTATGCCTAATATCTAAGTTTGCTGGCTTAACATGCAGCATAAGAACACTATAAGAATTGTGTTTATATATGTTTTATTCTCATTCATTTTGCAATGGCATTTATCTTCTTGTTCATGTCTTGATTCAAATGAAATATCATCATAATCGAAGCATTATACAGTGTTCACATTTAAACAAAGCTGGATCCAGCCATCTAAATATAGTAATACATCACAATATGATCAGGGAGTATATACAAATATACAGTGAATGTGCATGGACGGGACAGGGTTGGCCACTCATCCGATGATGATTGAATGGGTTAAAGATATAAAGACCTAAATGGTCCGTGCATATACCGTCCAATCGTTTTTCGTTTTTATAATGATCATAAGAAAAAGGAAAAACGAACCAACAAAGAGCGTTTTTCTTAAACGGTTTTTGTTACCAATAGATGATGGCTGTCTTTCGCTACACACGGGTGAAAGAATAGATACCTGTAACTGGGTGGAATCACGTAGTTGCCTTATGTGTACCACTATAGATTACCACTGCAGGTCGATTCTGCTCACGTACGATGATATAATACAAGTATTGAGATATTTGATATATTGCATAATTATGATCCATAGAGACAGTTAATACATGGTGACGGACGGGGGGGGGGGGCGGGAGGGGGAGTATAAGATGACGTACATTTCGCATTTAAAAATGACAACCCCTCCCCTTAGATCTGTCACTGGCATACCACCCAATACAGCACCAGGAACAGGGCATTCAATATCTAGACCCAAGTTAGGATCACAAAGGACCGCTTACCTCCACCCTTCTATTGATTTATTCAGCACGAAACTCACATATATGGGAGCAAAATCCTGCATCACGCGCATTCGGTTTAAATAAGCATTATGTGCATTCTCTTCGAAACTGTTGGAATCCATTGGTTCCGGTGTACATAGTGGCTGAACTTGTAACCCGCAATGGAAAGGGAGATAATAAGCAAGGAGATTCTCTGCATAGCTGGAGATATCTTGAACTACAGCTATATAGCTGTATAGCTTAAACGCGTAACCTTGGATCCCAATCAACCACCAAGCGTTCTCCTGCTTCATGAGCTTATCCACCGTCGGTGAAGCTGTAAAATCGCTAAAAAAATCCCTTTAATTCATAAGCCAAGTGTATCCTACCAATAAATAGCGAAACATATTGAATACACGCTGATTGGTTAAAGATGGACGGAGTAGGGCTGGGGCGTCGAGGAAAGGGGTGATCAGTGAGAGGGGCAGCATTGGGCTGGTGATGGGTAAGGTGGGTAGTTAAAGAAATAGTGGTAGGTGAAGGAGCGGAGAGGACTGTGGTGTTAGCAAAGGGTGCTTGATTGTGGGCTTGTGAGTTTTGACTAGGGTGTTTATGTAAAACGGAGGTAGATTAAGAGAGAGGAGTGTGGGGTCTATTTAAGATGGGGGGGGGGCGGCTGAGCGGGTTAACATTTTGTTGGGAGTCGCCACAGTGGGACATGAACGCCCCAAAGCGGCCCCGGGGTGCCGGGTTCGACTCTTATGGTTTAAGCCAGCTGCTTCCGATTGAGAGCAGCTTACGGACACGGTCATATATATCATACAACCATGTTCCCATACCTACAAACGTTATGTGCAACACAACAAGGCTGAGAGACCGCATTAAATACTTCACCAGCACCCAATACTTATGGTGTTAGCTAGCTTGTGCTCTATGCCTAATATCTAACTTTGCTGGCTTAACATGCAGCATAAGAACACTATAAGAATTGTGTTGATATATGTTTTATTCTCATTCATTTTGCCATGGCATTTATCTTCTTGTTCATGTCTTGATTCAAATGAAATATCATCATAATCGAAGCATTATACAGTGTTCACATTTAAACAAAGCTGGATCCAGCCATCTAAATATAGTAATACATCACAATATGATCAGGGAGTATATACAAATATACAGTGAATGTGCATGGACGGGACAGGGTTGGCCACTCATCCGATGATGATTGAATGGGTTAAAGATATAAAGACCTAAATGGTCCGTGCATATACCGTCCAATCGTTTTTCGTTTTTATAATGATCATAAGAAAAAGGAAAAACGAACCAACAAAGAGCGTTTTTCTTAAACGGTTTTTGTTACCAATAGATGATGGCTGTCTTTCGCTACACACGGGTGAAAGAATAGATACCTGTAACTGGGTGGAATCACGTAGTTGCCTTATGTGTACCACTATGGTTTACCACTGCAGGTCGATTCTGCTCACGTACGATGATATAATACAAGTATTGAGATATTTGATATATTGCATAATTATGATCCATAGAGACAGTTAATACATGGTGACGGACGGGAGGGGGGGGGGGGGAGGGGGAGTATAAGATGACGTACATTTCGCATTTAAAAATGACGACCCCTCCCCTTGGATCTGTCACTGGCATACCACCCAATACAGCACCAGGAACAGGGCATTCAATATCTAGACCCAAGTTAGGATCACAAAGGACCGCTTACCTCCACCCCTCTATTGATTTATTCAGCACGAAACTCACATATATGGGAGCAAAATCCTGCATCACGCGCATTAGGTTTAAATAAGCATTATGTGCATTCTCTTCGAAACTGTTGGAATCCATTGGTTCCGGTGTACATAGTGGCTGAACTTGTAACCCGCAATGGAAAGGGAGATAATAAGCAAGGAGAATCTCTGCATAGCTGGAGATATCTTGAACTACAGCTATATAGCTGTATAGCTTAAACGCGTAACCTTGGATCCCAATCAATCACCAAGCGTTCTCCTGCTTCATAAGCTTATCCACCGTCGGTGAAGCTGTAAAGTCGCTAAAAAATTGCCTTTCATTCGTAGGCCAAGTGTATCCTACCAATAAATAGCGAAACATATTGAATACACGCTGATTGGTTAAAGATGGACGGGGTAGGGCTGGGGCGTCGAGGAAAGGGGTGATCAGTGAGAGGGGCAGCATTGGGCTGGTGATGGGTAAGGTGGGTAGTTAAAGAAATAGTGGTAGGTGAAGGAGCGGAGAGGACTGTGGTGTTAGCAAAGGGTGCTTGATTGTGGGCTTGTGAGTTTTGACTAGGGTGTTTATGTAAAACGGAGGTAGATTAAGAGAGAGGAGTGTGGGGTCTATTTAAGATGGGGGGGGGCGGCTGAGCGGGTTAACATTTTGTTGGGAGTCGCCACAGTGGGACATGAACGCCCCAAAGCGGCCCCGGGGTGCCGGGTTCGACTCTTATGGTTTAAGCCAGCTGCTTCCGATTGAGAGCAGCTTACGGACACGGTCATATATATCATACAACCATGTTCCCATACCTACAAACGGTATGTGCAACACAACAAGGCTGAGAGACCGCATTAAATACTTCACCAGCACCCAATACTTATGGTGTTAGCTAGTTTGTGCTCTATGCCTAATATCTAAGTTTGCTGGCTTAACATGCAGCATAAGAATACGATAAGAATTGTGTTTATATATGTTTTATTCTCATTCATTTTGCAATGGCATTTATCTTCTTGTTCATGTCTTGATTCAAATGAAATATCATCATAATCGAAGCATTATACAGTGTTCACATTTAAACAAAGCTGGATCCAGCCATCTAAATATAGTAATACATCACAATATGATCAGGGAGTATATACAAATATACAGTGAATTTGCATAGACGGGACAGGGTTGGCCACTCATCCGATGATGATTGAATGGGTTAAAGATATAAAGACCTAAATGGTCCGTGCATATACCGTCCAATCGTTTTTCGTTTTTATAATGATCATAAGAAAAAGGAAAAACGAACCAACAAAGATCGTTTTTCGTAAACGGTTTTTGTTACCAATAGATGATGGCTGTCTTTCGCTACACACGGGTGAAAGAATAGATACCTGTAACTGGGTGGAATCACGTAGTTGCCTTATGTGTACCACTATAGTTTACCACTGCAGGTCGATTCTGCTCACGTACGATGATATAATACAAGTATTGAGATATTTGATATATTGCATAATTATGATCCATAGAGACAGTTAATACATGGTGACGGACGGGGGGGGGAGGGGGAGTATAAGATGACGTACATTTCGCATTTAAAAATGACATCCCCTCCCCTTGGATCTGTCATTGGCATACCACCCAATACAGCACCAGGAACAGGGCATTCAATATCTAGACCCAAGTTAGGATCACAAAGGACCGCTTACCTCCACCCCTCTATTGATTTATTCAGCACGAAACTCACATATATGGGAGCAAAATCCTGCATCACGCCCATTAGGTTTAAATAAGCATTATGTGCATTCTCTTCGAAACTGTTGGAATCCATTGGTTCCGCTGTACATAGTGGCTGAACTTGTAACCCGCAATGGAAAGGGAGATAATAAGCAAGGAGAATCTCTGCATAGCTGGAGATATCTTGAACTACAGCTATATAGCTGTATAGCTTAAACGCGTAACCTTGGATCCCAATCAATCACCAAGCGTTCTCCTGCTTCATGAGCTTATCCACCGTCGGTGAAGCTGTAAAATCGCTAAAAAAATCCCTTTCATTCATAAGCCAAGTGTATCCTACCAATAAATAGCGAAACATATTGAATACACGCCGATTGGTTAAAGATGGACGGGGTAGGGCTGGGGCGTCGAGGAAAGGGGTGATCAGTGAGAGGGGCAGCATTGGGCTGGTGATGGGTAAGGTGGGTAGTTAAAGAAATAGTGGTAGGTGAAGCAGCGGAGAGGACTGTGGTGTTAGCAAAGGGTGCTTGATTGTGGGCTTGTGAGTTTTGACTAGGGTGTTTATGTAAAACGGAGGTAGATTAAGAGAGAGGAGTGTGGGGTCTATTTAAGATGGGGGGGGGCGGCTGAGCGGGTTAACATTTTGTTGGGAGTCGCCACAGTGGGACATGAACGCCCCAAAGCGGCCCCGGGGTGCCGGGTTCGACTCTTATGGTTTAAGCCAATGCTTCCGATTGAGAGCAGATTACGGACACGGTCATATATATCATACAACCATGTTCCCATACCTACAAACGGTATGTGCAACACAACAAGGCTGAGAAACCGCATTAAATACTTCACAAGCACCCAATACTTATGGTGTTAGCTAGTTTGTGCTCTATGCCTAATATCTACGTTTGCTGGCTTAACATGCAGCATAAGAATACTATAAGAATTGTGTTTATATATGTTTTATTCTCATTCATTTTGCAATGGCATTTATCTTCTTGTTCATGTCTTGATTCAAATGAAATATCATCATAATCGAAGCATTATACAGTGTTCAAATTTAAACAAAGCTGGATCCAGCCATCTAAATATAGTAATACATCACAATATGATCAGGGAGTATATACAAATATACAGTGAATGTGCATGGACGGGACAGGGTTGGCCACTCATCCGATGATGATTGAATGGGTTAAAGATATAAAGACCTAAATGGTCCGTGCATATACCGTCCAATCGTTTTTCGTTTTTATAATGATCATAAGAAAAAGGAAAAACGAACCAACAAAGAGCGTTTTTCGTAAACGGTTTTTGTTACCAATAGATGATGGCTGTCTTTCGCTACACACGGGTGAAAGAATAGATACCTGTAACTGGGTGGAATCACGTAGTTGCCTTATGTGTACCACTATAGTTTACCACTGCAGGTCGATTCTGCTCACGTACGATGATATAATACAAGTATTGGGATATTTGATATATTGCATAATTATGATCCATAGAGACAGTTAATACATAGTGACGGACGGGGGGGGGGAGGGGGAGTATAAGATGACGTACATTTCGCATTTAAAAATGACATCCCCTCCCCTTGGATCTGTCATTGGCATACCACCCAATACAGCACCAGGAACAGGGCATTCAATATCTAGACCCAAGTTAGGATCACAAAGGACCGCTTACCTCCACCCCTCTATTGATTTATTCAGCACGAAACTCACATATATGGGAGCAAAATCCTGCATCACGCCCATTAGGTTTAAATAAGCATTATGTGCATTCTCTTCGAAACTGTTGGAATCCATTGGTTCCGCTGTACATAGTGGCTGAACTTGTAACCCGCAATGGAAAGGGAGATAATAAGCAAGGAGAATCTCTGCATAGCTGGAGATATCTTGAACTACAGCGATATAGCTGTATAGCTTAAACGCGTAACCTTGGATCCCAATCAATCACCAAGCGTTCTCCTGCTTCATGAGCTTATCCACCGTCGGTGAAGCTGTAAAATCGCTAAAAAAATCCCTTTCATTCATAAGCCAAGTGTATCCTACCAATAAATAGCGAAACATATTGAATACACGCCGATTGGTTAAAGATGGACGGGGTAGGGCTGGGGCGTCGAGGAAAGGGGTGATCAGTGAGAGGGGCAGCATTGGGCTGGTGATGGGTAAGGTGGGTAGTTAAAGAAATAGTGGTAGGTGAAGGAGCGGAGAGGACTGTGGTGATAGCAAAGGGTGCTTGATTGTGGGCTTGTGAGTTTTGACTAGGGTGTTTATGTAAAACGGAGGTAGATTAAGAGAGAGGAGTGTGGGGTCTCTTTAAGATGGGGGGGGGGGCGGCTGAGCGGGTTGACATTTTGTTGGGAGTCGCCACAGTGGGACATGAACGCCCCAAAGCGGCCCCGGGGTGCCGGGTTCGACTCTTTATGGTTTAAGCCAGCTGCTTCCGATTGAGAGCAGCTTAAGGACACGGTCATATATATCATACAACCATGTTCCCATACCTACAAACGGTATGTGCAACACAACAATGCTGAGAGACCGCATTAAATACTTCACCAGCACCCAATACTTATGGTGTTAGCTAGCTTGTGCTCTATGCCTAATATCTAAGTTTGCTGGCTTAACATGCAGCATAAGAACACTATAAGAATTGTGTTTATATATGTTTTATTCTCATTCATTTTGCAATGGCATTTATCTTCTTGTTCATGTCTTGATTCAAATGAAATATCATCATAATCGAAGCATTATACAGTGTTCACATTTAAACAAAGCTGGATCCAGCCATCTAAATATAGTAATACATCACAATATGATCAGGGAGTATATACAAATATACAGTGAATGTGCATGGACGGGACAGGGTTGGCCACTCATCCGATGATGATTGAATGGGTTAAAGATATAAAGACCTAAATGGTCCGTGCATATACCGTCCAATCGTTTTTCGTTTTTATAATGATCATAAGAAAAAGGAAAAACGAACCAACAAAGAGCGTTTTTCTTAAACGGTTTTTGTTACCAATAGATGATGGCTGTCTTTCGCTACACACGGGTGAAAGAATAGATACCTGTAACTGGGTGGAATCACGTAGTTGCCTTATGTGTACCACTATAGATTACCACTGCAGGTCGATTCTGCTCACGTACGATGATATAATACAAGTATTGAGATATTTGATATATTGCATAATTATGATCCATAGAGACAGTTAATACATGGTGACGGACGGGGGGGGGGGCGGGAGGGGGAGTATAAGATGACGTACATTTCGCATTTAAAAATGACAACCCCTCCCCTTAGATCTGTCACTGGCATACCACCCAATACAGCACCAGGAACAGGGCATTCAATATCTAGACCCAAGTTAGGATCACAAAGGACCGCTTACCTCCACCCTTCTATTGATTTATTCAGCACGAAACTCACATATATGGGAGCAAAATCCTGCATCACGCGCATTCGGTTTAAATAAGCATTATGTGCATTCTCTTCGAAACTGTTGGAATCCATTGGTTCCGGTGTACATAGTGGCTGAACTTGTAACCCGCAATGGAAAGGGAGATAATAAGCAAGGAGATTCTCTGCATAGCTGGAGATATCTTGAACTACAGCTATATAGCTGTATAGCTTAAACGCGTAACCTTGGATCCCAATCAACCACCAAGCGTTCTCCTGCTTCATGAGCTTATCCACCGTCGGTGAAGCTGTAAAATCGCTAAAAAAATCCCTTTAATTCATAAGCCAAGTGTATCCTACCAATAAATAGCGAAACATATTGAATACACGCTGATTGGTTAAAGATGGACGGAGTAGGGCTGGGGCGTCGAGGAAAGGGGTGATCAGTGAGAGGGGCAGCATTGGGCTGGTGATGGGTAAGGTGGGTAGTTAAAGAAATAGTGGTAGGTGAAGGAGCGGAGAGGACTGTGGTGTTAGCAAAGGGTGCTTGATTGTGGGCTTGTGAGTTTTGACTAGGGTGTTTATGTAAAACGGAGGTAGATTAAGAGAGAGGAGTGTGGGGTCTATTTAAGATGGGGGGGGGGCGGCTGAGCGGGTTAACATTTTGTTGGGAGTCGCCACAGTGGGACATGAACGCCCCAAAGCGGCCCCGGGGTGCCGGGTTCGACTCTTATGGTTTAAGCCAGCTGCTTCCGATTGAGAGCAGCTTACGGACACGGTCATATATATCATACAACCATGTTCCCATACCTACAAACGTTATGTGCAACACAACAAGGCTGAGAGACCGCATTAAATACTTCACCAGCACCCAATACTTATGGTGTTAGCTAGCTTGTGCTCTATGCCTAATATCTAACTTTGCTGGCTTAACATGCAGCATAAGAACACTATAAGAATTGTGTTGATATATGTTTTATTCTCATTCATTTTGCCATGGCATTTATCTTCTTGTTCATGTCTTGATTCAAATGAAATATCATCATAATCGAAGCATTATACAGTGTTCACATTTAAACAAAGCTGGATCCAGCCATCTAAATATAGTAATACATCACAATATGATCAGGGAGTATATACAAATATACAGTGAATGTGCATGGACGGGACAGGGTTGGCCACTCATCCGATGATGATTGAATGGGTTAAAGATATAAAGACCTAAATGGTCCGTGCATATACCGTCCAATCGTTTTTCGTTTTTATAATGATCATAAGAAAAAGGAAAAACGAACCAACAAAGAGCGTTTTTCTTAAACGGTTTTTGTTACCAATAGATGATGGCTGTCTTTCGCTACACACGGGTGAAAGAATAGATACCTGTAACTGGGTGGAATCACGTAGTTGCCTTATGTGTACCACTATGGTTTACCACTGCAGGTCGATTCTGCTCACGTACGATGATATAATACAAGTATTGAGATATTTGATATATTGCATAATTATGATCCATAGAGACAGTTAATACATGGTGACGGACGGGAGGGGGGGGGGGGAGGGGGAGTATAAGATGACGTACATTTCGCATTTAAAAATGACGACCCCTCCCCTTGGATCTGTCACTGGCATACCACCCAATACAGCACCAGGAACAGGGCATTCAATATCTAGACCCAAGTTAGGATCACAAAGGACCGCTTACCTCCACCCCTCTATTGATTTATTCAGCACGAAACTCACATATATGGGAGCAAAATCCTGCATCACGCGCATTAGGTTTAAATAAGCATTATGTGCATTCTCTTCGAAACTGTTGGAATCCATTGGTTCCGGTGTACATAGTGGCTGAACTTGTAACCCGCAATGGAAAGGGAGATAATAAGCAAGGAGAATCTCTGCATAGCTGGAGATATCTTGAACTACAGCTATATAGCTGTATAGCTTAAACGCGTAACCTTGGATCCCAATCAATCACCAAGCGTTCTCCTGCTTCATAAGCTTATCCACCGTCGGTGAAGCTGTAAAGTCGCTAAAAAATTGCCTTTCATTCGTAGGCCAAGTGTATCCTACCAATAAATAGCGAAACATATTGAATACACGCTGATTGGTTAAAGATGGACGGGGTAGGGCTGGGGCGTCGAGGAAAGGGGTGATCAGTGAGAGGGGCAGCATTGGGCTGGTGATGGGTAAGGTGGGTAGTTAAAGAAATAGTGGTAGGTGAAGGAGCGGAGAGGACTGTGGTGTTAGCAAAGGGTGCTTGATTGTGGGCTTGTGAGTTTTGACTAGGGTGTTTATGTAAAACGGAGGTAGATTAAGAGAGAGGAGTGTGGGGTCTATTTAAGATGGGGGGGGGCGGCTGAGCGGGTTAACATTTTGTTGGGAGTCGCCACAGTGGGACATGAACGCCCCAAAGCGGCCCCGGGGTGCCGGGTTCGACTCTTATGGTTTAAGCCAGCTGCTTCCGATTGAGAGCAGCTTACGGACACGGTCATATATATCATACAACCATGTTCCCATACCTACAAACGGTATGTGCAACACAACAAGGCTGAGAGACCGCATTAAATACTTCACCAGCACCCAATACTTATGGTGTTAGCTAGTTTGTGCTCTATGCCTAATATCTAAGTTTGCTGGCTTAACATGCAGCATAAGAATACGATAAGAATTGTGTTTATATATGTTTTATTCTCATTCATTTTGCAATGGCATTTATCTTCTTGTTCATGTCTTGATTCAAATGAAATATCATCATAATCGAAGCATTATACAGTGTTCACATTTAAACAAAGCTGGATCCAGCCATCTAAATATAGTAATACATCACAATATGATCAGGGAGTATATACAAATATACAGTGAATTTGCATAGACGGGACAGGGTTGGCCACTCATCCGATGATGATTGAATGGGTTAAAGATATAAAGACCTAAATGGTCCGTGCATATACCGTCCAATCGTTTTTCGTTTTTATAATGATCATAAGAAAAAGGAAAAACGAACCAACAAAGATCGTTTTTCGTAAACGGTTTTTGTTACCAATAGATGATGGCTGTCTTTCGCTACACACGGGTGAAAGAATAGATACCTGTAACTGGGTGGAATCACGTAGTTGCCTTATGTGTACCACTATAGTTTACCACTGCAGGTCGATTCTGCTCACGTACGATGATATAATACAAGTATTGAGATATTTGATATATTGCATAATTATGATCCATAGAGACAGTTAATACATGGTGACGGACGGGGGGGGGAGGGGGAGTATAAGATGACGTACATTTCGCATTTAAAAATGACATCCCCTCCCCTTGGATCTGTCATTGGCATACCACCCAATACAGCACCAGGAACAGGGCATTCAATATCTAGACCCAAGTTAGGATCACAAAGGACCGCTTACCTCCACCCCTCTATTGATTTATTCAGCACGAAACTCACATATATGGGAGCAAAATCCTGCATCACGCCCATTAGGTTTAAATAAGCATTATGTGCATTCTCTTCGAAACTGTTGGAATCCATTGGTTCCGCTGTACATAGTGGCTGAACTTGTAACCCGCAATGGAAAGGGAGATAATAAGCAAGGAGAATCTCTGCATAGCTGGAGATATCTTGAACTACAGCTATATAGCTGTATAGCTTAAACGCGTAACCTTGGATCCCAATCAATCACCAAGCGTTCTCCTGCTTCATGAGCTTATCCACCGTCGGTGAAGCTGTAAAATCGCTAAAAAAATCCCTTTCATTCATAAGCCAAGTGTATCCTACCAATAAATAGCGAAACATATTGAATACACGCCGATTGGTTAAAGATGGACGGGGTAGGGCTGGGGCGTCGAGGAAAGGGGTGATCAGTGAGAGGGGCAGCATTGGGCTGGTGATGGGTAAGGTGGGTAGTTAAAGAAATAGTGGTAGGTGAAGGAGCGGAGAGGACTGTGGTGATAGCAAAGGGTGCTTGATTGTGGGCTTGTGAGTTTTGACTAGGGTGTGTATGTAAAACGGAGGTAGATTAAGAGAGAGGAGTGTGGGGTCTATTTAAGATGGGGAGGGGCGGCTGAGCATTTTGTTGGGAGTCGCCACAGTGGGACATGAACGCCCCAAAGCGGCCCCGGGGTGCCGGGTTCGACTCTTATGGTTTAAGCCAGCTGCTTCCGATTGAGAGCAGCTTACGGACACGGTCATATATATCATACAACAATGTTCCCATACCTACAAACGGTATGTGCAACACAACAA
Source organism: Arenicola marina (assembly GCA_964019135.1). NCBI lineage: Eukaryota > Metazoa > Annelida > Polychaeta > Arenicolidae > Arenicola > Arenicola marina. The sequence goes on from OZ025265.1 coordinate 10,190,807, forward strand.
GGCTGAGAGACCGCATTAAATACTTCACCAGCACCCAATACTTATGGTGTTAGCTAGCTTGTGCTCTATGCCTAATATCTAAGTTTGCTGGCTTAACATGCAGCATAAGAACATTATAAGAATTGTGTTTATACATGTTTTATTCTCATTCATTTTGCCATGGCATTTATCTTCTTGTTCATGTCTTGATTCAAATGAAATATCATCATAATCGAAGCATTATACAGTGTTCACATTTAAACAAAGCTGGATCCAGCCATCTAAATATAGTAATACATCACAATATGATCAGGGAGTATATACAAATATACAGTGAATGTGCATGGACGGGACAGGGTTGGCCACTCATCCGATGATGATTGAATGGGTTAAAGATATAAAGACCTAAATGGTCCGTGCATATACCGTCCAATCGTTTTTCGTTTTTATAATGATCATAAGAAAAAGGAAAAACGAACCAACAAAGAGCGTTTTTCTTAAACGGTTTTTGTTACCAATAGATGATGGCTGTCTTTCGCTACACACGGGTGAAAGAATAGATACCTGTAACTGGGTGGAATCACGTAGTTGCCTTATGTGTGCCACTATAGTTTACCACTGCAGGTCGATTCTGCTCACGTACGATGATATAATACAAGTATTGAGATATTTGATATATTGCATAATTATAATCCATAGAGACAGTTAATACATGGTGACGGACGGGGGGGAGGGGGAGGGGGAGTATAAGATGACGTACATTTCGCATTTAAAAATGACATCCCCTCCCCCTGGATCTGTCACTGGCATACCACCCAATACAGCACCAGGAACAGGGCATTCAATATCTAGACCCAAGTTAGGATCACAAAGGACCGCTTACCTCCACCCCTCTATTGATTTATTCAGCACGAAACTCACATATATGGGAGCAAAATCCTGCATCACGCCCATTAGGTTTAAATAAGCATTATGTGCATTCTCTTCGAAACTGTTGGAATCCATTGGTTCCGCTGTACATAGTGGCTGAACTTGTAACCCGCAATGGAAAGGGAGATAATAAGCAAGGAGAATCTCTGCATAGCTGGAGATATCTTGAACTACAGCTATATAGCTGTATAGCTTAAACGCGTAACCTTGGATCCCAATCAATCACCAAGCGTTCTCCTGCTTCATGAGCTTATCCACCGTCGGTGAAGCTGTAAAATCGCTAAAAAAATCCCTTTCATTCATAAGCCAAGTGTATCCTACCAATAAATAGCGAAACATATTGAATACACGCCGATTGGTTAAAGATGGACGGGGTAGGGCTGGGGCGTCGAGGAAAGGGGTGATCAGTGAGAGGGGCAGCATTGGGCTGGTGATGGGTAAGGTGGGTAGTTAAAGAAATAGTGGTAGGTGAAGGAGCGGAGAGGACTGTGGTGATAGCAAAGGGTGCTTGATTGTGGGCTTGTGAGTTTTGACTAGGGTGTTTATGTAAAACGGAGGTAGATTAAGAGAGAGGAGTGTGGGGTCTATTTAAGATGGGGAGGGGCGGCTGAGCATTTTGTTGGGAGTCGCCACAGTGGGACATGAACGCCCCAAAGCGGCCCCGGGGTGCCGGGTTCGACTCTTATGGTTTAAGCCAGCTGCTTCCGATTGAGAGCAGCTTACGGACACGGTCATATATATCATACAACCATGTTCCCATACCTACAAACGGTATGTGCGACACAACAAGGCTGAGAGACCGCATTAAATACTTCACCAGCACCCAATACTTATGGTGTTAGCTAGTTTGTGCTCTATGCCTAATATCTAAGTTTGCTGGCTTAACATGCAGCATAAGAGTACTATAAGAATTGTGTTTATATATGTTTTATTCTCATTCATTTTGCAATGGCATTTATCTTCTTGTTCATGTCTTGATTCAAATGAAATATCATCATAATCGAAGCATTATACAGTGTTCACATTTAAACAAAGCTGGATCCAGCCATCTAAATATAGTAATACATCACAATATGATCAGGGAGTATATACAAATATACAGTGAATGTGCATGGACGGGACAGGGTTGGCCACTCATCCGATGATGATTGAATGGGTTAATAAAATAAAGACCTAAATGGTCCGTGCATATACCGTCCAATCGTTTTTCGTTTTTATAATGATCATAAGAAAAAGGAAAAACGAACCAACAAAGAGCGTTTTTCGTAAACGGTTTTTGTTACCAATAGATGATGGCTGTCTTTCGCTACACACGGGTGAAAGAATAGATACCTGTAACTGGGTGGAATCACGTAGTTGCCTTATGTGTACCACTATAGTTTACCACTGCAGGTCGATTCTGCTCACGTACGATGATATAATACAAGTATTGAGATATTTGATATATTGCATAATTATGATCCATAGAGACAGTTAATACATGGTGACGGACGGGGGGGGGGGAGTATAAGATGACGTACATTTCGCATTTAAAAATGACATCCCCTCCCCTTGGATCTGTCATTGGCATACCACCCAATACAGCACCAGGAACAGGGCATTCAATATCTAGACCCAAGTTAGGATCACAAAGGACCGCTTACCTCCACCCCTCTATTGATTTATTCAGCACGAAACTCACATATATGGGAGCAAAATCCTGCATCACGCCCATTAGGTTTAAATAAGCATTATGTGCATTCTCTTCGAAACTGTTGGAATCCATTGGTTCCGCTGTACATAGTGGCTGAACTTGTAACCCGCAATGGAAAGGGAGATAATAAGCAAGGAGAATCTCTGCATAGCTGGAGATATCTTGAACTACAGCTATATAGCTGTATAGCTTAAACGCGTAACCTTGGATCCCAATCAATCACCAAGCGTTCTCCTGCTTCATGAGCTTATCCACCGTCGGTGAAGCTGTAAAATCGCTAAAAAAATCCCTTTCATTCATAAGCCAAGTGTATCCTACCAATAAATAGCGAAACATATTGAATACACGACGATTGGTTAAAGATGGACGGGGTAGGGCTGGGGCGTCGAGGAAAGGGGTGATCAGTGAGAGGGGCAGCATTGGGCTGGTGATGGGTAAGGTGGGTAGTTAAAGAAATAGTGGTAGGTGAAGGAGCGGAGAGGACTGTGGTGATAGCAAAGGGTGCTTGATTGTGGGCTTGTGAGTTTTGACTAGGGTGTTTATGTAAAACGGAGGTAGATTAAGAGAGAGGAGTGTGGGGTCTATTTAAGATGGAGAGGGGCGGCTGAGCATTTTGTTGGGAGTCGCCACAGTGGGACATGAAAGCCCCAAAGCGGCCCCGGGGTGCCGGGTTCGACTCTTATGGATTAAGCCAGCTGCTTCCGATTGAGAGCAGCTTACGGACACGGTCATATATATCATACAACAATGTTCCCATACCTACAAACGGTATGTGCAACACAACAAGGCTGAGAGACCGCATTAAATACTTCACCAGCACCCAATACTTATGGTGTTAGCTAGCTTGTGCTCTATGCCTAATATCTAACTTTGCTGGCTTAACATGCAGCATAAGAACACTATAAGAATTGTGTTTATACATGTTTTATTCTCATTCATTTTGCCATGGCATTTATCTTCTTGTTCATGTCTTGATTCAAATGAAATATCATCATAATCGAAGCATTATACAGTGTTCACATTTAAACAAAGCTGGATCCAGCCATCTAAATATAGTAATACATCACAATATGATCAGGGAGTATATACAAATATACAGTGAATGTGCATGGACGGGACAGGGTTGGCCACTCATCCGATGATGATTGAATGGGTTAAAGATATAAAGACCTAAATGGTCCGTGCATATACCGTCCAATCGTTTTTCGTTTTTATAATGATCATAAGAAAAAGGAAAAACGAACCAACAAAGAGCGTTTTTCTTAAACGGTTTTTGTTACCAATAGATGATGGCTGTCTTTCGCTACACACGGGTGAAAGAATAGATACCTGTAACTGGGTGGAATCACGTAGTTGCCTTATGTGTGCCACTATAGTTTACCACTGCAGGTCGATTCTGCTCACGTACGATGATATAATACAAGTATTGAGATATTTGATATATTGCATAATTATAATCCATAGAGACAGTTAATACATGGTGACGGACGGGGGGGAGGGGGAGGGGGAGTATAAGATGACGTACATTTCGCATTTAAAAATGACATCCCCTCCCCTTGGATCTGTCACTGGCATACCACCCAATACAGCACCAGGAACAGGGCATTCAATATCTAGACCCAAGTTAGGATCACAAAGGACCGCTTACCTCCACCCCTCTATTGATTTATTCAGCACGAAACTCACATATATGGGAGCAAAATCCTGCATCACGCGCATTCGGTTTAAATAAGCATTATATGCATTCTCTTCGAAACTGTTGGAATCCATTGGTTCCGGTGTACATAGTGGCTGAACTTGTAACCCGCAATGGAAAGGGAGATAATAAGCAAGGAGAATCTCTGCATAGCTGGAGATATCTTGAACTACAGCTATATAGCTGTATAGCTTAAACGCGTAACCTTGGATCCCAATCAATCACCAAGCGTTCTCCTGCTTCATGAGCTTATCCACCGTCGGTGAAGCTGTAAAATCGCTAAAGAAATCCCTTTCATTCATAAGCCAAGTGTATCCTACCAATAAATAGCGAAACATATTGAATACACGCTGATTGGTTAAAGATGGACGGGGTAGGGCTGGGGCGTCGAGGAAAGGGGTGATCAGTGAGAGGGGCAGCATTTGGCTGGTGATGGGTAAGGTTCTGTAGTTAAAGAAATAGTGGTAGGTGAAGGAGCGGAGAGGACTGTGGTGATAGCAAAGGGTGCTTGATTGTGGGCTTGTGAGTTTTGACTAGGGTGTTTATGTAAAACGGAGGTAGATTAAGAGAGAGGAGTGTGGGGTCTCTTTAAGATGGGGGGGGGCGGCTGAGCGGGTTGACATTTTGTTGGGAGTCGCCACAGTGGGACATGAACGCCCCAAAGCGGCCCCGGGGTGCCGGGTTCGACTCTTATGGTTTAAGCCAGCTGCTTCCGATTGAGAGCAGCTTACGGACACGGTCATATATATCATACAACCATGTTCCCATACCTACAAACGGTATGTGCAACACAACAAGGCTGAGAGACCGCATTAAATATTTCACCAGCACCCAATACTTATGGTGTTAGCTAGCTTGAGCTCTATGCCTAATATCTAACTTTGCTGGCTTAACATGCAGCATAAGAACACTATAACACTATAAGAATTGTGTTTATATATGTTTTATTCTCATTCATTTTGCAATGGCATTTATCTTCTTGGACATGTTCTGATTCAAATGAAATATCATCATAATCGAAGCATTATACAGTGTTCACATTTAAACAAAGCTGGATCCAGCCATCTAAATATAGTAATACATCACAATATGATCAGGGAGTATATACAAATATACAGTGAATGTGCATGGACGGGACAGGGTTGGCCACTCATCCGATGATGATTGAATGGGTTAAAGATATAAAGACCTAAATGGTCCGTGCATATACCGTCCAATCGTTTTTCGTTTTTATAATGATCATAAGAAAAAGGAAAAACGAACCAACAAAGAGCGTTTTTCGTAAACGGTTTTTGTTACCAATAGATGATGGCTGTCTTTCGCTACACACGGGTGAAAGAATAGATACCTGTAACTGGGTGGAATCACGTAGTTGCCTTATGTGTACCACTATAGATTACCACTGCAGGTCGATTCTGCTCACGTACGATGATATAATACAAGTATTGAGATATTTGATATATTGCATAATTATGATCCATAGAGACAGTTAATACATGGTGACGGACGGGGGGGGGGGAGGGGGAGTATAAGATGACGTACATTTCGCATTTAAAAATGACGACCCCTCCCCTTGGATCTGTCACTGGCATACCACCCAATACAGCACCAGGAACAGGGCATTCAATATCTAGACCCAAGTTAGGATCACAAAGGACCGCTTACCTCCACCCCTCTATTGATTTATTCAGCACGAAACTCACATATATGGGAGCAAAATCCTGCATCACGCGCATTAGGTTTAAATAAGCATTATGTGCATTCTCTTCGAAACTGTTGGAATCCATTGGTTCCGGTGTACATAGTGGCTGAACTTGTAACCCGCAATGGAAAGGGAGATAATAAGCAAGGAGAATCTCTGCATAGCTGGAGATATCTTGAACTACAGCTATATAGCTGTATAGCTTAAACGCGTAACCTTGGATCCCAATCAATCACCAAGCGTTCTCCTGCTTCATGAGCTTATCCACCGTCGGTGAAGCTGTAAAGTCGCTAAAAAGATCCCTTTCATTCATAAGCCAAGTGTATCCTACCAATAAATAGCGAAACATATTGAATACACGCTGATTGGTTAAAGATGGACGGGGTAGGGCTGGGGCGTCGAGGAAAGGGGTGATCAGTGAGAGGGGCAGCATTGGGCTGGTGATGGGTAAGGTGGGTAGTTAAAGAAATAGTGGTAGGTGAAGCAGCGGAGAGGACTGTGGTGTTAGCAAAGGGTGCTTGATTGTGGGCTTGTGAGTTTTGACTAGGGTGTTTATGTAAAACGGAGGTAGATTAAGAGAGAGGAGTGTGGGGTCTATTTAAGATGGAGGGGGGGGCGGCTGAGCGGGTTAACATTTTGTTGGGAGTCGCCACAGTGGGACATGAACGCCCCAAAGCGGCCCCGGGGTGCCGGGTTCGACTCTTATGGTTTAAGCCAATGCTTCCGATTGAGAGCAGATTACGGACACGGTCATATATATCATACAACCATGTTCCCATACCTACAAACGGTATGTGCAACACAACAAGGCTGAGAGACCGCATTAAATACTTCACCAGCACCCAATACTTATGGTGTTAGCTAGTTTGTGCTCTATACCTAATATCTAAGTTTGCTGGCTTAACATGCAGCATAAAAATACTATAAGAATTGTGCTTATATATGTTTTATTCTCATTCATTTTGCAATGGCATTTATCTTCTTGTTCATGTCTTGATTCAAATGAAATATCATCATAATCGAAGCATTATACAGTGTTCAAATTTAAACAAAGCTGGATCCAGCCATCTAAATATAGTAATACATCACAATATGATCAGGGAGTATATACAAATATACAGTGAATGTGCATGGACGGGACAGGGTTGGCCACTCATCCGATGATGATTGAATGGGTTAAAGATATAAAGACCTAAATGGTCCGTGCATATACCGTCCAATCGTTTTTCGTTTTTATAATGATCATAAGAAAAAGGAAAAACGAACCAACAAAGAGCGTTTTTCGTAAACGGTTTTTGTTACCAATAGATGATGGCTGTCTTTCGCTACACACGGGTGAAAGAATAGATACCTGTAACTGGGTGGAATCACGTAGTTGCCTTATGTGTACCACTATAGTTTACCACTGCAGGTCGATTCTGCTCACGTACGATGATATAATACAAGTATTGAGATATTTGATATATTGCATAATTATGATCCATAGAGACAGTTAATACATAGTGACGGACGGGGGGGGGGGGGGAGGGGGAGTATAAGAGGACGTACATTTCGCATTTAAAAATGACATCCCCTCCCCTTGGATCTGTCATTGGCATACCACCCAATACAGCACCAGGAACAGGGCATTCAATATCTAGACCCAAGTTAGGATCACAAAGGACCGCTTACCTCCACCCCTCTATTGATTTATTCAGCACGAAACTTACATATATGGGAGCAAAATCCTGCATCACGCCCATTAGGTTTAAATAAGCATTATGTGCATTCTCTTCGAAACTGTTGGAATCCATTGGTTCCGCTGTACATAGTGGCTGAACTTGTAACCCGCAATGGAAAGGGAGATAATAAGCAAGGAGAATCTCTGCATAGCTGGAGATATCTTGAACTACAGCTATATAGCTGTATAGCTTAAACGCGTAACCTTGGATCCCAATCAATCACCAAGCGTTCTCCTGCTTCATGAGCTTATCCACCGTCGGTGAAGCTGTAAAATCGCTAAAAAAATCCCTTTCATTCATAAGCCAAGTGTATCCTACCAATAAATAGCGAAACATATTGAATACACGCCGATTGGTTAAAGATGGACGGGGTAGGGCTGGGGCGTCGAGGAAAGGGGTGATCAGTGAGAGGGGCAGCATTGGGCTGGTGATGGGTAAGGTGGGTAGTTAAAGAAATAGTGGTAGGTGAAGGAGCGGAGAGGACTGTGGTGATAGCAAAGGGTGCTTGATTGTGGGCTTGTGAGTTTTGACTAGGGTGTTTATGTAAAACGGAGGTAGATTAAGAGAGAGGAGTGTGGGGTCTCTTTAAGATGGGGGGGGGCGGCTGAGCGGGTTGACATTTTGTTGGGAGTCGCCACAGTGGGACATGAACGCCCCAAAGCGGCCCCGGGGTGCCGGGTTCGACTCTTTATGGTTTAAGCCAGCTGCTTCCGATTGAGAGCAGCTTACGGACACGGTCATATATATCATACAACCATGTTCCCATACCTACAAACGGTATGTGCAACACAACAATGCTGAGAGACCGCATTAAATACTTCACCAGCACCCAATACTTATGGTGTTAGCTAGCTTGTGCTCTATGCCTAATATCTAAGTTTGCTGGCTTAACATGCAGCATAAGAACACTATAAGAATTGTGTTTATATATGTTTTATTCTCATTCATTTTGCAATGGCATTTATCTTCTTGTTCATGTCTTGATTCAAATGAAATATCATCATAATCGAAGCATTATACAGTGTTCACATTTAAACAAAGCTGGATCCAGCCATCTAAATATAGTAATACATCACAATATGATCAGGGAGTATATACAAATATACAGTGAATGTGCATGGACGGGACAGGGTTGGCCACTCATCCGATGATGATTGAATGGGTTAAAGATATAAAGACCTAAATGGTCCGTGCATATACCGTCCAATCGTTTTTCGTTTTTATAATGATCATAAGAAAAAGGAAAAACGAACCAACAAAGAGCGTTTTTCGCAAACGGTTTTTGTTACCAATAGATGATGGCTGTCTTTCGCTACACACGGGTGAAAGAATAGATACCTGTAACTGGGTGGAATCACGTAGTTGCCTTATGTGTACCACTATAGATTACCACTGCAGGTCGATTCTGCTCACGTACGATGATATAATACAAGTATTGAGATATTTGATATATTGCATAATTATGATCCATAGAGACAGTTAATACATGGTGACGGACGGGGGGGGGGCGGGAGGGGGAGTATAAGATGACGTACATTTCGCATTTAAAAATGACAACCCCTCCCCTTAGATCTGTCACTGGCATACCACCCAATACAGCACCAGGAACAGGGCATTCAATATCTAGACCCAAGTTAGGATCACAAAGGACCGCTTCCCTCCACCCCTCTATTGATTTATTCAGCACGAAACTCACATATATGGGAGCAAAATCCTGCATCACGCGCATTAGGTTTAAATAAGCATTATGTGCATTCTCTTCGAAACTGTTGGAATCCATTGGTTCCGGTGTACATAGTGGCTGAACTTGTAACCCGCAATGGAAAGGGAGATAATAAGCAAGGAGAATCTCTGCATAGCTGGAGATATCTTGAACTACAGCTATATAGCTGTATAGCTTAAACGCGTAACCTTGGATCCCAATCAATCACCAAGCGTTCTCCTGCTTCATGAGCTTATCCACCGTCGGTGAAGCTGTAAAGTCGCTAAAAAGATCCCTTTCATTCATAAGCCAAGTGTATCCTACCAATAAATAGCGAAACATATTGAATACACGCCGATTGGTTAAAGATGGACGGGGTAGGGCTGGGGCGTCGAGGAAAGGGGTGATCAGTGAGAGGGGCAGCATTGGGCTGGTGATGGGTAAGGTGGGTAGTTAAAGAAATAGTGGTAGGTGAAGGAGCGGAGAGGACTGTGGTGATAGCAAAGGGTGCTTGATTGTGGGCTTGTGAGTTTTGACTAGGGTGTTTATGTAAAACGGAGGTAGATTAAGAGAGAGGAGTGTGGGGTCTATTTAAGATGGGGAGGGGCGGCTGAGCATTTTGTTGGGAGTCGCCACAGTGGGACATGAACGCCCCAAAGCGGCCCCGGGGTGCCGGGTTCGACTCTTATGGTTTAAGCCAGCTGCTTCCGATTGAGAGCAGCTTACGGACACGGTCATATATATCATACAACAATGTTCCCATACCTACAAACGGTATGTGCAACACAACAAGGCTGAGAGACCGCATTAAATACTTCACCAGCACCCAATACTTATGGTGTTAGCTAGCTTGTGCTCTATGCCTAATATCTAAGTTTGCTGGCTTAACATGCAGCATAAGAACACTATAAGAATTGTGTTTATACATGTTTTATTCTCATTCATTTTGCAATGGCATTTATCTTCTTGTTCATGTCTTGATTCAAATGAAATATCATCATAATCGAAGCATTATACAGTGTTCACATTTAAACAAAGCTGGATCCAGGCATCTAAATATAGTAATACATCACAATATGATCAGGGAGTATATACAAATATACAGTGAATGTGCATGGACGGGACAGGGTTGGCCACTCATCCGATGATGATTGAATGGGTTAAAGATATAAAGACCTAAATGGTCCGTGCATATACCGTCCAATCGTTTTTCGTTTTTATAATGATCATAAGAAAAAGGAAAAACGAACCAACAAAGAGCGTTTTTCGCAAACGGTTTTTGTTACCAATAGATGATGGCTGTCTTTCGCTACACACGGGTGAAAGAATAGATACCTGTAACTGGGTGGAATCACGTAGTTGCCTTATGTGTGCCACTATAGTTTACCACTGCAGGTCGATTCTGCTCACGTACGATGATATAATACAAGTATTGAGATATTTGATATATTGCATAATTATAATCCATAGAGACAGTTAATACATGGTGACGGACGGGGGGGAGGGGGAGGGGGAGTATAAGATGACGTACATTTCGCATTTAAAAATGACATCCCCTCCCCTTGGATCTGTCACTGGCATACCACCCAATACAGCACCAGGAACAGGGCATTCAATATCTAGACCCAAGTTAGGATCACAAAGGACCGCTTACCTCCACCCCTCTATTGATTTATTCAGCACGAAACTCACATATATGGGAGCAAAATCCTGCATCACGCGCATTAGGTTTAAATAAGCATTATGTGCATTCTCTTCGAAACTGTTGGAATCCATTGGTTCCGGTGTACATAGTGGCTGAACTTGTAACCCGCAATGGAAAGGGAGATAATAAGCAAGGAGAATCTCTGCATAGCTGGAGATATCTTGAACTACAGCTATATAGCTGTATAGCTTAAACGTGTAACGCGGAATCCCAATCAATCACCAAGCGTTCTGCTGCTTCATGAGCTTCTCCACCGTCGGTGAAGCTGTAAAATTGCTAAAAAATAATTCCCTATCATTCATAAGCCAAGTGTATCCTACCAATAAATAGCGAAATATATTGAATACAGGCTAATTGGATAAAGATGGACGGGGTAGGCTGGGGCGTCGAGGAAAGGGGTGATCAGTGAGAGGGGCAGCATAGGGCTGGTGGGGGGTAAGGAGATTAGTTAGAGGAAATAGTGGTAGGTAAAGGAGCGGAGAGGGCTGTGGTGTTAGCAAAGGGTGCTTGATTTTGGGCTTGGGAGTTTTGACCAGGGTGTTTATGTAACGGGGAGGTAGATTAAGAGAGAAGAGTTGGAGGATAGGGTAGCGGCTGAGCGGTTGACATTTTGTTGGGAGTCACCACAGTGGGACATGAACGCCCCAATGCGGCCCCGGCGTGCCGGGTTCGACTCTTGATAGCAGCTTACGGCATGGTCATATATATCTCATACAACCATGTTCCCATACCTACAAAAGGTGTGTGCGACACGACAAGGCTGAGAGACCGCATTAAATACTTCACCAGCACCCAATATTTATGGTGGTGGCTAGGTTCTACTCTACGCCTAATATCTAAGGAATTTGCTGGCTTAATATGCAGCATAAGAACACTATTTGCATTTCTTTCATTCCATGTATATATGCTTCATATAATGACACATATATGCTCCACTCCAGAAGTAATCGTGTCACACAAATGTCAAATCTGTTACCAATACGTCATGCAGTAACAACACCAGCCAATGAATATTGGTCGCCCAGGTTTGCACCACTTTGTTTCGCACTTTAAACAGTTGGTGACTGCCAATACAACTTTATTTCATATTATTTTCCTGTGCTTAACCGCTTATAATAATCTATCAGTTATACTGCCCAAGTGGCAGGTAACAGTAATCAATAGTCTGCGTGAATTATACGGATTCTTGGCTGTGCAAAGGGAGGAAAACATGACGTCATAGAGAAACACGAACCCACGTGGTATCACGTTGAAACTGTAAAGGTCACTTAATTGTCCTTAGCTTGAACTCAAATAAGCACACCGTAGACAGCAGATGCCTGTTAAAGCTCACATTTCAATCCTGGCGCGATAGCTCAGTGGGCTAGAGTGATCGCATTGAGTGCTCTGGCCACCTGAGAGCCTAACGGCACGTGGGTCTGTGGTTCGAGCCCTGCTGTGGCCATGTCTGTGTGGTCGCAGGATAAAGTTCCCGTGTTTTTCTTCGTAATTAATAGGCGTTACCCCCGGAAACATGTCTAGCTCCAATCTCCCTTCCTTCTCCCAGTGACGCTATATGACCAAAAGTGGTTAAAGCGTCCTGAATAACCTACCAACCAATCATAGAGTAACCACGTATCCCACCCACACTAAATGGTGTTTATATATGTTTTATTCTCATTCATTTTGCCATGGCATATATCTTCTTGTTCATGTCCTGATTCAAAATGAAATATCATCATAATCGTACATTATACAGTGTTCACATTTAAACAAAGCTGGATCCAGCCATCTAAATATAGTAATACATCACGATATGATCAGGGAGTATATACAAATATACAGTAAATGTGCATGGACGGGACAGGGTGGGCCACTCATCAGATGATGATTGAATGGGTTAAAGATATAAAGACCTAAATGGTCCGTGCATATATTTTAACGGCACCCCGTGATAAGTTAAGGGACATGCCTGGTACGGCCGCGCCATGCAGCTAGTGCGACGCTGACATTGGTGCAAGTGCAACTTGTAAGTTGCAAATATTTGGGACATTAAACATATTGTTTCCCCATAATGCTACTAGGGGTCATTTGTTTTTCACTCCCTTTCATGACATGTGCTTTCTTCTAGTTTATGACATTTGTTTACAGCACCAATAAAGAGAGTCTCGGTCTCAATTTGTTCACCCTTATTGTCTCTTCTCTGCATATAATGGATCTGTTTCTGTCTAGATACTTGACCCGGCTCTGGCTTCACACTCTTATATTTACTCTTGCACACTTTACCAAAGTGTTCCAGCTTGTGACAATTATTACACTTCTTATTGTATGCTGGACAGTTTTCTTTTACATGTGAGCCACCACAGTATGTTCAATTCATAATTGACCTCTTGTCCTTCTGACCTTGTACTTTTTTCACCACATGCACTTCTTTTACAAATGAATCTTTTAAGTCTTTCAACTGCTTCATTGACATTTCACTTGCTTTGCAAATGTCTACAGCCCTATTAAGGTTAAGGTCACCCTCCCTTAACAGTCTTTCACGTAAGGAAGTTTCACTGACACCACATATTATTTGGTCTTTTATCAAAGAATCTCCGAGTGTCTCAAATTCACAGGACTTTGACTTGGTTTTCAAGTCTGTGACAAATTTGTCAAAAGTCTCACCAGATACTTGCTTCCTTGTGTCATAATGTGACCTTTGTCATAATGTAACCATTGTCATAATTATGTCATTATGTAATCTCTAACCCCAAAAGACTTGGGTTTAACCTCAAAGCTCAGTCACCTGATTATTGTGTCCAATAAAGATATGAGTCAGTTGAGACGTGGCCAGCTCATAAGACGGACGTGCTTTTGTGACTAAACACGACACCTTGTGAAGAATATTTGCTATTCATATGTGACATTCTTCTTAGGCATACAGAATTCATCAAATTCCTCCAACAGTTTGTCAGAACTTTCCTGCCATCTTCTTCTGCGAATGTGAAGTTATTATAAATTTCTAAAGCTTCTTCACCAATGACGTGCAGAAATATCGAGCATTGAACTGGCTGAGGTTTAAAGTCTTTCTCTGTTGCAGTTAAATAGAGTTCAAACCTCTGCTTCCACTTTCTCCAGTTCTCTGGTATGTTACCTTCTAACCTTAGAGGTGTTGGTGGTATTAGGCTATCCATGTTTATATCCATGGTATACCTTTCAGTTGTTTGTGTCTGCGTGCCTTAGCTTCTTCCTTTCACTTCTGACACAATGTTATGTCCTTGACATGTCCTTGTGTGTCCCGGGCCAATTAATTCGCTAGCCCAAAACCACACGACAAGACGAGTGACGGTCTGAAGAAGGAATTTATTCAAGTCACCCCCCCTTTATATATATGTGTCCCCTGGTGGCCAATATAACATTCACACTAGCGCCACCTACAGCCAAACACAACAGTTCATACAAGCTGGTTCCAAGCGAGGCCGGCTGTTCATCATTATGCAACCATACATGACACGTGCTACCTGCAAAATGCGAGCTTACCTCGACCTACCTGCTTAACATCTGAATCGAAAAAGCTCAATCAGTGAATGTTGATCGTTGTCAAAAAGTACGATGTCCCGGAAGTTGGCTAACTTGGCCAACTGTTACATATGCAAATCTGTGACGTCGTATCCCGCGGCGGCCATTACCCGGCAGAAAATAAAAAGTCGCGAATGGAACTGCGTCATGTGCAACATTTATTTGGATACTACAGACACAAATGAATGCTTAAAATAATGTTGCAGTTATGTTGAATTAATTAGGTCGCTGTTTTGTTTTCCCTGTGCGTGAAATTCGGAACAATTGCTGAGTGCCTAGATGCTGTAAACACGAAAGAAACAGTTCTTCCTTGCGCAGGCGGCATGACAGGAACAGCTAGCGCAGTGGCGCCACCAGACGAATGGGAAAAACGCCTTTTCTCCCATTTCGCATTCCCGGGCTGATTATTTGGCAACTAGTCTACCTCATTTAACCCACGTTTTTAGACCGATGCCCAACTTGGCTGAGACAGAATAAAAGACAAAAAAACATTTAACCACAATGGGGAAATATGAGCATTATAAGGATAAAGTTTATATACAACATTTTCCCTCCTTTCTTCAATAAGGTATACAGTTTGTCATTTTTTGCGGAGTGTGCGTCCTTTACAACAGATCAACATCAATGTGGAAAACAATTGCGCCTGAATGTTGCATTGGTTGGCCGTCAATATGTAGCAGATGGACTATTAGTGGCAAGCTGTTGTCGTTTATGCGACGTCTGGACAAAGAATAATTTGGGCAAGTCACTCGAAGGCTTTGAAGACGTGTCTTAGCCACACAAACTGCCCACCTTGACTTCCATGCGATACAGACATACAATAGCCACGCGATGGTGTCTCAATAGCTGACTGCCGTACGGGTAAACTAGGTTGACACGATCTCCATTAAGAGTAAGAGCTTAGCAAGGCACAAAGCTGCTGGAAAGAGCGTGGAGACCGACACGGGGACAGTGGGTCAGCACTATTTTAGGTGTAAAGATGGCAGCAATGGCGGCAAACTCGTTTAATTCGATTCAACTAAAGAACTGCCCTTGGGCATTGATGATTGGCAAAATAGTGTGAAAAAAAATAGTGGCGGTGTGGGGGGGGGGGGGGGTGGCTGTTCTCCTTAACTTGTGGGCAGTCACGAATATTCATACGGCAATTTTCAGAGCTAAAATATTGCTGACTTGATGGGGACGCGGTGTTCACTCGGCCGAGTCATACAATACGTCCCCAGCGGCTAACGCTAGAACTACGTCAACATGACTGTCCCCAGCTGTCCCCACCTTACCTTCCATTGTGTCGATCAAAAAACGAGCCAAGGAAGATAGTCTAGGAGCGCATTCTCACCATTATAGTGGCATGGTGCAACATGGCAGGTATGTTCTGTTTGTAGGTCTTTGATGCCGTGACCCGGCTCGCCGCCCACTTCGTGAAGCTCCGCATGGCGGGAAGCATCCTGTTCGAGGGCTGGTGTTGCACCTTCCACTGCGACCCAGCCAGGAAGGTCAACGCCGCGGTCAGCGTCGGACGGTCACGGGAAAAACTGCAGAACAGAGATGGCAGCGACGTGGCTAAACAGATCCACGATCTCTCGATCTTCATGGAAGAGTGTCTGGAAGAGTGGCAGCGGCATTTACATGAGTGTAGAACGCAATACTACTGTCTGAACTACTTCACGACGGAGCAAATTGTGATTCTTCGTCGCGAAATGGCCAACCTCTGGCAGCATGGTCAACTAGACAACCGCGTATTCCCCTTCCTCCACCTTGTGGGAGATCACTGTACTACCAAGAGCGTCTTGACAGCCATGAAGTCGGCGTTCCGTGACCTTGAACCTGGCCCGCGGGTCTGCGATGGAGAGCTGGATCCCGCCACTGTGAGCGCCGACGCGGCAGACGACCCCGCTAGCGACAACCGCAGTGAATGTCTTCAAGAGTTCATAGAGGAATTATCAGTCTCGTTTTCTCCAAGGCTAGTTAAGAAAGCCACTGAGCTGTTTGACCCATCAGAGGTGGAAAATGGTATGTATTGTTAGCTTTTGTATTTAATTTTGTTCTTGTTCTCTTCTTGTAAGCAACCAATAAACGAGAAGATAACCATTTGTTACCAAATTAGTTTTATCTGTGATGTTTCTCTTATTGCTGAACACCCCCCCACCCCCGCCCCCCCCCCCCCAATTTGTGCCCGCAGCCACAATGTGGTGTTTGGAACAGTCGGATGAGGATTCCGGAGAAGAAACGCCCCCCAGCGGTGAAGACATGGACCAAGGCAGCGAGCCGGACGGCGAGGAACCAGACGCCGCGGAAACCAACGACATTGCGGTCACCTTGAACGAACTCACGGAGCAACTCCTACACGATGCCAAATCCGGGTCCTCGTACGTGTTGTGGGACATCTCTCAGTTCAGCGGCTGTGTGGGTCTATGGGATCACCCCGCAGCTTTATAGGTCTATGGGATCACCCCGCAGCTTTATGGGTCTCTGGGGGTCACCCCGCAGCTTTATGGGTCTCTGGGATCACCCCGCAGCTTTATGGGTCTCTAGGGATCACCCCGCAGCTTTATGGGTCTGTGGGGATCACCCCGCACCTTTATGGGTCTATGGGATAACCCCGCAGCTTTATGGGTCTCTAGGGATCACCCCGCAGCTTTATGGGTCTGTGGGGATCACCCCGCAGCTTTATGGGTCTATGGGATCAACCCGCAGCTTTATGGGTCTCTAGGGATCACCCCGCAGCTTTATGGGTCTATGGGATCACCCCCCAGCTTTATGGGTCTATGGGATCACCCCGCAGCTGTATGGGTCTCTAGGGATCACCCCGCAGTTTTGTGGGTCTCTGGGGATCACCCCGCAGCTTTATGGGTCTATGGGATCACCCCGCAGCTTTATGGGTCTATGGGATCACCCCGCAGCTTTATGGGTCTCTGGGGATCACCCCGCAGCTTTATGGGTCTCTGGGGATCACCCCGCAGCTTTGTGGGTCTCTGGGATCACCCCGCAGCTTTGTGGGTCTCTGGGGATCACCCCGCAGCTTTATGGGTCTAAGGGATCACCCCGCAGTTTTATGGGTCTCTGGGGATCACCCCGCAGCTTTATGGGTCTATGGGATCACCCCGCAGCTTTATGGGTCTGTGGGATCACCCCGCAGCTTTGTGGGTCTCTGGGGATCACCCCGCAGCTTTATGGGTCTCTGGGAATCACCCCGCAGCTTTGTGGGTCTATGGGATCACCCCGCAGCTTTGTGGGTCTATCGGATCACCCCGCAGCTTTGTGGGTCTATGGGATCACCCCGCAGCTTTGTGGGTCTATGGGATCACCCCGCAGCTTTATGGGTCTATGGGATCATCCCGCAGCTGTATGGGTCTGTGGGGATCACCCCGCAGCTTTATGGGTCTCTAGGGATCACCCCGCAGCTTTATGGGTCTATGGGATCACCCCGCAGCTTTATGGGTCTCTGGGGATCACCCCGCAGCTTTATGGGTCTATGGGATCACCCCGCAGCTTTATGGGTCTCTGGGGATCACCCCGCAGCTTTATGGGTCTCTGGGGATCACCCCGCAGCTTTGTGGGTCTCTGGGATCACCCCGCAGCTTTGTGGGTCTCTGGGGATCACCCCGCAGCTTTATGGGTCTAAGGGATCACCCCGCAGTTTTATGGGTCTCTGGGGATCACCCCGCAGCTTTATGGGTCTATGGGATCACCCCGCAGCTTTATGGGTCTGTGGGATCACCCCGCAGCTTTGTGGGTCTCTGGGGATCACCCCGCAGCTTTATGGGTCTCTGGGAATCACCCCGCAGCTTTGTCGGTCTATGGGATCACCCCGCAGCTTTATGGGTCTAAGGGATCACCCCGCAGTTTTATGGGTCTCTGGGGATCACCCCGCAGCTTTATGGGTCTATGGGATCACCCCGCAGCTTTATGGGTCTGTGGGATCACCCCGCAGCTTTGTGGGTCTCTGGGGATCACCCCGCAGCTTTATGGGTCTCTGGGAATCACCCCGCAGCTTTGTGGGTCTATGGGATCACCCCGCAGCTTTGTGGGTCTATCGGATCACCCCGCAGCTTTGTGGGTCTATGGGATCACCCCGCAGCTTTGTGGGTCTATGGGATCACCCCGCAGCTTTATGGGTCTATGGGATCACCCCGCAGCTGTATGGGTCTGTGGGGATCACCCCGCAGCTTTATGGGTCTGTGGGGATCACCCCGCAGCTTTATGGATCTGTGGGGATCACCCCGCAGCTTTATGGGTCTGTGGGGATCACCCCGCAGCTTTATGGGTCCCTGGGATCACCCCGCAGCTTTGTGGGTCTCTGGGGATTACCCCGCAGCTTTATGGGTCTATGGGATCACCCCGCAGCTTTATGGGTCTCTGGGGATCACCCCGCAGCTTTGTGGGTCTCTGGGGATCACCCCGCAGCTTTATGGGTCTATGGGATCACCCCGCAGCTTTGTGGGTCTCTGGGGATCACCCCGCAGCTTTGTGGGTCTCTGGGGATCACCCCGCAGCTTTATGGGTCTCTGGGGATCACCCCGCAGCTTTATGGGTCTCTGGGGATCACCCCGCAGCTTTGTGGGCCTATGGGATCACCCCGCAGCTGTGTGGGTCTCTGGGGATCACCCCGCAGCTTTATGGGTCTCTGGGGATCACCCCGCAGCTTTGTGGGCCTATGGGATCACCCCGCAGCTTTGTGGGTCTATGGGATCACCCCGCAGCTTTGTGGGTCTATTGGGGTCACCCGGCGGCTGTGTGGGTCTGTTGGGGTCACTCCGCGGCTTTATGGTCTATTGGGGTCACCCGACGACTTTGTCGATCTATTGGGGTCACCCGGCGGCTTTATGGGTCTATTGGGGTCACCCGGCGGCTTTATGGGTCTGTGGGGATCACCCCGCAGCTTTATGGGTCTGTGGGGGTCACCCCGCAGCTTTATGGGTCTCTGGAGATCACCCCGCAGCTTTATGGGTCTGTGGGGATCACCCTGCAGCTTTATGGGTCTGTGGGGGTCACTCCGCGGCTGTGTGGGACTGGGGGGGGGGGGTGGTCACCCTGCGGCTGTGTGGGTCTGTTGGGGTCACCTGACCTTTTTTGCGGCTTGCTCACCATGCAGTAGAATTTGTGGTACGTCTGCAGTAGCCTTGATGATCAGGAATCGATTAGAAAATAATGTCTGTCGTGAGAGATCCCCCATAAATACTTCTGTTTGTGGTTTTATTGATACATTGTCTGACTTTCTGAACTTTGACCTATAGGTCTCTGGTTGCTAAACTACGCGATGTGTGGACAGGGTACCAAGAAAAAGTGTCCACGAATCTAAAAGAATACCTAAGTGTTGGCCACCTAGGACTGTCTCTGGATCGCCTTGCTGAGAGCGGTAAGTGTGTGTGTGGTCTGTAAGAGAGGACCTAAGTGTTGGCCACCTAGGACTGTCTGTGGATCGCCTTGCTTAGTGCGGTAAGTGTGTGTGTGGTCTGTAAGAGGGGACCTAAGTGTTGGCCACCTAGGACTGTCAGTGGATCGCCTTGCTGAGAGCGGTAAGTGTGTGTGTGGTCTGTAAGAGAGGACCTAAGTGTTGGCCACCTAGGACTGTCAGTGGATCGCCTGGCTGAGAGCGGTAAGTGTGTGTGTGGTCTGTACGAGAGGACCTAAGTGTTGGCCACCTAGGATTGTCTGTGGATCGCCTTGCTGAAAGCGGTAAGTGTGTGTGTGGTCTGTACGAGAGGACCTAAGTGTTGCCCACCTAGGATTGTCTGTGGATCGCCTTGCTGAAAGCGGTAAGTGTGTGTGTGGTCTGTACGAGAGGACCTAAGTGTTGGCCACCTAGGACTGTCTGTGGATCGCCTGGCTGAGAGCGGTAAGTGTGTGTGTGGTCTGTAAGAGAGGACCTAAGTGTTGGCCACATAGGACTGTCTCTGGATCGCCTTGCTGAGAGCGGTAAGGGTGTGGGTGGTCTGTAAGAGAGGACCTAAGTGTTGGCCACCTAGGACTGTCAGTGGATCGCCTGGCTGAGAGCGGTACGTGTGTGTGTGGTCTGTAAGAGAGGACCTAAGTGTTGGCCACATAGGACTGTCTCTGGATCGCCTTGCTGAGAGCGGTAAGTGTGTGTGTCGTCTGTAAGAGAGGACCTAAGTGTTGGCCACCTAGGACTGTCTGTGGATCGCCTGGCTGAGAGCGGTAAGGGTGTGGGTGGTCTGTAAGAGAGGACCTAAGTGTTGGCCACCTAGGACTGTCTGTGGATCGCCTTGCTGTGAGCGGTAAGTGTGTGTGTGGTCTGTAAGAGAGGACCTAAGTATTGGCCACCTAGGACTGTCTCTGGATCGCCTTGCTGAGAGCGGTAAGTGTGTGTGTGGTCTGTAAGAGAGGACCTAAGTGTTGGCCACCTAGGACTGTCTGTGGATCGCCTTGCTGAGTGCGGTAAGTGTGTGTGTGGTCTGTAAGAGAGGAACTAAGTGTTGGCCACCTAGGAGTGTCTGTGGATCGCCTTGCTGAGAGCGGTAAGTGTGTGTGTGGTCTGTAAGAGAGGACCTAAGTGTTGGCCACCTAGGACTGTCTGTGGATCGCCTTGCTGAGAGCGGTAAGTGTGTGTGTGGTCTGCAAGAGAGGACCTAAGTGTTGGCCACCTAGGACTGTCTGTGGATCGCCTTGCTGAGAGCGGTAAGTGTGTGTGTGGTCTGTAAGAGAGGACCTAAGTGTTGGCCACCTAGGACTGTCTGTGGATCGCCTTGCTGAGAGCGGTAAGTGTGTGTGTGGTCTGCAAGAGAGGACCTAAGTGTTGGCCACCTAGGACTGTCTGTGGATCGCCTTGCTGAGAGCGGTAAGTGTGTGTGTGGTCTGTAAGAGAGGACCTAAGTGTTGGCCACCTAGGACTGTCTGTGGATCGCCTTGCTGAGAGCGGTAAGTGTGTGTGTCGTCTGTAAGAGAGGACCTAAGTGTTGGCCACCTAGGACTGTCTGTGGATCGCCTTGCTGAGAGCGGTAAGTGTGTGTGTGGTCTGTAAGAGAGGACCTAAGTGTTGGCCACCTAGGACTGTCTGTGGATCGCCTTGCTGAGAGCGGTAAGTGTGTGTGTGGTCTGTAAGAGAGGACCTAAGTGTTGGCCACCTAGGACTGTCTGTGGATCGCCTTGCTGAAAGCGGTAAGTGTGTGTGTGGTCTGTAAGAGAGGACCTAAGTGTTGGCCACCTAGGACTGTCTCTGGATCGCCTTGCTGAGAGCGGTAAGTGTGTGTGTGGTCTGTAAGAGAGGACCTAAGTGTTGGCCACCTAGGACTGTCTGTGGATCGCCTTGCTGAGAGCGGTAAGTGTGTGTGTGGTCTGTAAGAGAGGACCTAAGTGTTGGCCACCTAGGACTGTCTCTGGATCGCCTTGCTGAGAGCGATAAGTGTGTGTGTGGTCTGTAAGAGAGGACCTAAGTGTTGGCCACCTAGGACTGTCAGTGGATCGCCTTGCTGAGAGCGGTAAGTGTGTGTGTGGTCTGTAAGAGAGGGCCTAAATGCTGGCCACCTAGGACTGTCAGTGGATCGCCTTGCTGAGAGGGGTAAGTGTGTGTGTGGTCTGTAAGAGAGGACCTAAGTGTTGGCCACCTAGGAATGTCTCTGGATCGCCTTGCTGAGAGCGGTAAGTGTGTGTGTGGTCTGTAAGAGAGGACCTAAGTGTTGGCCACCTAGGACTGTCAGTGGATCGCCTTGCTGAGAGGGGTAAGTGTGTGTGTGGTCTGTAAGAGAGGACCTAAGTGTTGGCCACCTAGGAATGTCTCTGGATCGCTTGCTGAGAGCGGTAAGTGTGTGTGTGGTCTGTAAGAGAGGACCTAAGTGTTGGCCACCTAGGACTGTCTCTAGATCGCCTTGCTGAGAGCGGTAAGTGTGTGGGTGGTCTGTAAGAGAGGACCTAAGTGTTGGCCACCTAGGACTGTCTGTGGATCGCCTTGCTGAGAGTGGTAAGTGTGTGTGTGGTCTGTAAGAGAGGACCTAAGTATTGGCCACCTAGGACTGTCAGTGGATCGCCTTGCTGAGAGCGGTAAGTGGGTGTGTCGTCTGTAAGAGAGGACCTAAGTGTTGGCCACCTAGGACTGTCTGTGGATCGCCTTGCTGAGAGCGGTAAGTGTGTGTGTGGTCTGTAAGAGAGGACCTAAGTATTGGCCACCTAGGACTGTCTGTGGATCGCCTTGCTGAGAGTGGTAAGTGTGTGTGTGGTCTGTAAGAGAGGACCTAAGTATTGGCCACCTAGGACTGTCAGTGGATCGCCTTGCTGAGAGCGGTAAGTGGGTGTGTCGTCTGTAAGAGAGGACCTAAGTGTTGGCCACCTAGGACTGTCTGTGGATCGCCTTGCTGAGTGCGGTAAGTGTGTGTGTGGTCTGTAAGAGAGGACCTAAGTATTGGCCACCTAGGACTGTCAGTGGATCGCCTTGCTGAGAGCGGTAAGTGGGTGTGTCGTCTGTAAGAGAGGACCTAAGTGTTGGCCACCTAGGACTGTCTGTGGATCGCCTTGCTGAGTGCGGTAAGTGTGTGTGTGGTCTGTAAGAGAGGACCTAAGTGTTGGCCACCTAGGACTGTCTGTGGATCGCCTTGCTGAGTGCGGTAAGTGTGTGTGTGGTCTGTAAGAGAGGACCTAAGTATTGGCCACCTAGGACTGTCAGTGGATCGCCTTGCTGAGAGCGGTAAGTGGGTGTGTCGTCTGTAAGAGAGGACCTAAGTGTTGGCCACCTAGGACTGTCTGTGGATCGCCTTGCTGAGAGCGGTAAGTGTGTGTGTAGTCTGTAAGAGAGGACCTAAGTGTTGGCCACCTAGGACTGTCAGTGGATCGCCTTGCTGAGAGCGGTAACTGTGTGTGTGGTCTGTAAGAGAGGACCTAAGTGTTGGCCACCTAGGACTGTCTGTGGATCGCCTTGCTTAGTGCGGTAAGTGTGTGTGTGGTCTGTAAGAGAGGACCTAAGTGTTGGCCACCTAGGACTGTCAGTGGATCGCCTTGCTGAGAGCGGTAACTGTGTGTGTGGTCTGTAAGAGAGGACCTAAGTGTTGGCCACCTAGGACTGTCTGTGGATCGCCTTGCTTAGTGCGGTAAGTGTGTGTGTGGTCTGTAAGAGAGGACCTAAGTGTTGGCCACCTAGGACTGTCTGTGGATCGCCTTGCTGAGAGCGGTAAGTGTGTGTGTGGTCTGTAAGAGAGGACCTAAGTGTTGGCCACCTAGGAATGTCTCTGGATCGCCTTGCTGTGAGCGGTAAGTGTGTGTGTGGTCTGTAAGAGAGGACCTAAGTATTGGCCACCTAGGACTGTCTGTGGATCGCCTTGCTTAGTGCGGTAAGTGTGTGTGTGGTCTGTAAGAGAGGACCTAAGTGTTGGCCACCTAGGACTGTCTGTGGATCGCCTTGCTGAAAGCGGTAAGTGTGTGTGTGGTCTGTAAGAGAGGACCTAAGTATTGGCCACCTAGGACTGTCAGTGGATCGCCTTGCTGAGTGCGGTAAGTGTGTGTGTGGTCTGTAAGAGAGGACCTAAGTATTGGCCACCTAGGACTGTCAGTGGATCGCCTTGCTGAGAGCGGTAAGTGTGTGTGTGGTCTGTAAGAGAGGACCTAAGTATTGGCCACCTAGGACTGTCTGTGGATCGCCTTGCTGAGAGGGGTAAGTGTGTGTGTGGTCTGTAAGAGGGGACCTAAGTGTTGGCCACCTAGGACTGTCTGTGGATCGCCTTGCTGAGTGCGGTAAGTGTGTGTGTGGTCTGTAAGAGAGGACCTAAGTATTGGCCACCTAGGACTGTCAGTGGATCGCCTTGCTGAGAGCGGTAAGTGGGTGTGTCGTCTGTAAGAGAGGACCTAAGTGTTGGCCACCTAGGAGTGTCTGTGGATCGCCTTGCTGAGAGCGGTAAGTGTGTGTGTGGTCTGTAAGAGAGGACCTAAGTGTTGGCCACCTAGGACTGTCTGTGGATCGCCTGGCTGAGAGCGGTAAGGGTGTGGGTGGTCTGTAAGAGAAGACCTAAGTGTTGGCCACCTAAGATTGTATTTAACATGCGATTAGTGTAGCCTGTATTTAACAAGCGATTAGTTCAGCCTGAAATTAACATATGATTAGTGCAGCCTGTATTTAACATGCGATTAGTGCAGCCTGTATTTAGCATACGATGAGTGCAGCCCGTATTTAACATGCGATTAGTTCAGCCTGTATTTAACGTGCGATTAGTGCAGTCTGTATTTAACGTGCGATTAGTTCAGCCTGAATTTAACATATGATTAGTGCAGCCTGTATTTAACATGCGATTAGTGCAGCCTGTATTGAGCATGCGATTAGTGCAGCCTGTATTTAACATGCGATTAGTTCAGCCTGTATTTAACGTGCCATTAGTGCAGCCTGTATTTAACATGCGATTAGTTCAGCCTGTATTTAACGTGCGATTAGTTCAGCCTGTATTTAACGTGCGATTAGTTCAGCCTGTATTTAACGTGCGATTAGTTCAGCCTGTATTTAACGTGCGATTAGCGCAGCCTGTATTTAACGTGCGATTAGTGCAGCCTGTATTTAACGTGCGATTAGTGCAGCCTTTATTTAACATGCGATTAGTTCTGCCTGTATTTAACATGCGATTAGTTCAGCCTGTATTTAACGTGCGATTTGTTCAGTCTGTATTTAACGTGCAATTAGTTCAGCCTGTATTTAACGTGCGATTAGCGCAGCCTGTATTTAACGTGCGATTAGTGCAGCCTGTATTTAACGTGCGATTAGTGCAGCCTTTATTTAACATGCGATTAGTTCTGCCTGTATTTAACATGCGATTAGTTCAGCCTGTATTTAACGTGCGATTTGTTCAGCCTGTATTTAACGTGCGATTAGTTCAGCCTGTATTTAACGTGCGATTAGCGCAGCCTGTATTTAACGTGAGATTAGTGCAGCCTGTATTTAACGTGCGATTAGTGCAGCCTGTATTTAACGTGCGATTAGTGCAGCCTGTATTTAACGTGCGATTAGTGCAGCCTGTATTTAACGTGCGATGAGTGCAGCCTTTATTTAACATGCGATTAGTTCAGCCTGTATTTAACGTGCGATTAGTTCAGCCTGTATTTAACGTGCGATTAGTTCAGTCTGTATTTAACGTGCGATTAGTTCAGCCTGTATTTAACGTGCGATTAGTGCAACCTGTATTTAACGTGTGATTAGTTCAGCCTGTATTTAACGTGCGATTATTTCAGCCTGTATTTAACGTGTGATTAGTTCAGCCTGTATTTAATGTGCGATTAGTGCAGCCTGTATTTAACGTGAGATTATGGCGGCCTGTATTTAACGTGCGATTAGTGCAGCCTGTATTTAACATGCGATTAGTGCAGCCTGTATTTAACGTGCGATTAGTGCAGCCTGTATTTGACGTGCGATTAGTGCAGCCTGTATTTAACGTGCGATTAGTACAGCCTGTAGTTAACGTGCGATTAGTGCAGCCTGTATTTAACATGTGATTAGTGCAGCCTGTTTTTAACATATGATTAATGCAGCCTGTATTTAGCATGCGATTAGTGCAGCCTGTATTTAACATGCGATTAGTGCAGCCTGTATTTAACATGCGATTAGTTCAGCCTGTATTTAACATATCATTAGTGCAGCCTGTATTTAACATGCGATTAGTTCAGCCTGTATTTAACATGCGATTAGTGCAGCCTGTATTTAACATGCGATTAGTGTAGCCTGTTTTTAACATATGATTAATGCAGCCTGTATTTAGCATGCGATTAGTGCAGCCTGTATTTAACATGTGATTAGTGCAGCCTGTTTTTAACATATGATTAATGCAGCCTGTATTTAGCATGCGATTAGTGCAGCCTGTATTTAACATGCGAGTAGTGCAGCCTGTATTTAACATGCGATTAGTTCAGCCTGTATTTAACATATCATTAGTGCAGCCTGTATTTAACATGCGATTAGTTCAGCCTGTATTTAACATGCGATTAGTGCAGCCTGTATTTAACATGCGATTAGTGTAGCCTGTTTTTAACATATGATTAATGCAGCCTGTATTTAGCATGCGATTAGTGCAGCCTGTATTTAACATGCGATTAGTGCAGCCTGTATTTAACATGCGATTAGTGCAGCCTGTATTTAACATGCGATTGGTGCAGCCTGTATTTAACATATCATTAGTGCAGCCTGTATTTAACATGCGATTAGTTCAGCCTGTATTTAACATGCGATTAGTGCAACCTGTATTTAATGTATGAATTGTGCAGCCTGTATTTAACATATGATTAGTGCAGCCTGTATTTAACATGCGATTAGTGCAGCCTGTATTTAACGTGCGATTAGTGCAGCCTGTATTTAACGTGCGATTAGTTCAGCCTGTATTTAACATGCGATTAGTGCAGCCTGTATTTAACATGCGATTAGTGCAGCCTGTATTTAACGTGCGATTAGTGCAGCCTGTATTTAACGTGCGATTAGTGCAGCCTGTATTTAACATGCCATTAGTGTATCCTGTATTGAACTAGTGCAGCCCTGCTCGTTTTAGTGGCTGCTAGAAAATTGCGGTGTTAGGCTAATATCGCCATATTCATGCTCACAGATCCCATCGCTCTGAACAGACCGTTCCCGGAATACCTCAGCCACGGCAAGCCCAACCTTATCGTCTGCTCCAAAGGTATGCTCTCTGGATATGCGACACTTTTCTCCCATGCTACATGACTGCTACGGTCCATGGCCACTGTTTGCACTGGAACTTCAAAACGTTTACTGAATTAAGTAAAAACCCGATAAACATTGCATCGAGTCGAGATGCCCAAGGTATGGGCTACAGGCCCAGATCTGTAGACTGATGAGTGTGATTTCTTTGTCAGATGAGATGTACAGGACGGTGCTGGCGCTGTACATGCACCGAAATGGGCGGAACATCCGGCTCCCGACAGCTGGCGAGGTTCTCCTCTGTACGCAGCACACACGACCCGAGGAGGTAGGTGGCCCTCTCTCTGACCGAGGAGTTAGGTGGCCCTCTCTCTGACCGAGGAGGTAGGTGGCCCTCTCTCTGACCGAGGAGGTAGGTGGCCCTCTCTCTGACCGAGGAGGTAGGTGGCCCTCTCTCTGACCGAGTAGGTAGGTGGCCCTCTCTCTGACCGAGGAGGTAGGTGGCCCTCTCTCTTACCGAGGAGGTAGGTGGCCCTCTCTCTGACCGAGGAGGTAGGTGGCCCTCTCTCTGACCGAGGAGGTAGGTGGCCCTCTCTCTGACCGAGGAGGTAGGTGGCCCTCTCTCTGACCGAGGAGGTAGGTGGCCCTCTCTCTTACCGAGGAGGTAGGTGGCTCTCTCTCTGACCGAGGAGGTAGGTGGCCCTCTCTCTGACCGAGGACGTAGGTGGCCCTCTCTCTGACCGAGGAGGTAGGTGGCCCTCTTTCTGACTGAGGCGGTAGGTGGCCCTCTCTCTGACCGAGGAGGTAGGTGGCCCTCTCTCTGACCGAGGAGGTAGGTGGCCCTCTCTCTCACCGAGAAGGTAGGTGGCCCTCTCTCTGACCTAGGAGGTAGGTGGCCCTCGCTCTGACCGAGGAGGTAGGTGGCCCTCTCTCTGACCGAGGAGGTAGGTGGCCCTCTCTCTGACCGAGGAGGTAGGTGGCCCTCTCTCTGACCGAGGAGGTAGGTGGCCCTCTCTCTGACCGAGGAGGCAGGTGGCCCTCTCTCTGACCGAGGAGGTAGGTGGCCCTCTCTCTGACCGAGGAGGTAGGTGGCCCTCTGTCTGACCGAGGAGGTAGGTGGCCCTCTCTCTGACCGAGGAGGTAGGTGGCCCTCTCTCTGACCGAGGAGGTAGGTGGCCCTCTCTCTGACTGAGGCGGTAGGTGGCCCTCTCTCTGACCGAGGAGGTAGGTGGCTCTCTTTCTGACCGAGGAGGTAGGTGGCCCTCTCTCTGACCGAGGAGGTAGGTGGCCCCCTCTGACCGAGGGGGTAGGTGGCCCTCTCTCTGACCGAGGAGGTAGGTGGCTCTCTCTCTGACCGAGGAGGTAGGTGGCATTCTCTCTGACCGAGGAGGTAGGTGGCCCTCTCTCTGACCCAGGAGGTAGGTGGCCCTCTCTCTGACCGAGGAGGTAGGTGGCCCTCTCTCTGACCGAGGAGGTAGGTGGCCCTCTCTCTGACCGAGGAGGTAGGTGGCCCTCTCTCTGACCGAGGAGGTAGGTGGCCCTCTCTCTGACCGAGTAGGTAGGTGGCCCTCTCTCTGACCGAGGAGGTAGGTGGCCCTCTCTCTGACCGAGGAGGTAGGTGGCCCTCTCTCTGA
Source organism: Arenicola marina (assembly GCA_964019135.1). Lineage (NCBI taxonomy): Eukaryota > Metazoa > Annelida > Polychaeta > Arenicolidae > Arenicola > Arenicola marina. The sequence continues at coordinate 10,219,674 of OZ025265.1, forward strand.
CCGAGGAGGTAGGTGGCCCTCTCTCTTACCGAGGAGGTAGGTGGATCTCTCTCTGACCGAGGAGGTAGGTGGCCCTCTCTCTGACCGAGGACGTAGGTGGCCCTCTCTCTGACCGAGGAGGTAGGTGGCCCTCTTTCTGACTGAGGCGGTAGGTGGCCCTCTCTCTGACCGAGGAGGTAGGTGGCCCTCTCTCTGACCGAGGAGGTAGGTGGCCCTCTCTCTGACCGAGAAGGTAGGTGGCCCTCTCTCTGACCTAGGAGGTAGGTGGCCCTCGCTCTGACCGAGGAGGTAGGTGGCCCTCTCTCTGACCGAGGAGGTAGGTGGCCCTCTCTCTGACCGAGGAGGTAGGTGGCCCTCTCTCTGACCGAGGAGGTAGGTGGCCCTCTCTCTGACCGAGGAGGCAGGTGGCCCTCTCTCTGACCGAGGAGGTAGGTGGCCCTCTCTCTGACCGAGGAGGTAGGTGGCCCTCTGTCTGACCGAGGAGGTAGGTGGCCCTCTCTCTGACCGAGGAGGTAGGTGGCCCTCTCTCTGACCGAGAAGGTAGGTGGCCCTCTCTCTGACCTAGGAGGTAGGTGGCCCTCTTTCTGACCGAGGAGGTAGGTGGCCCTCTCTCTGACCGAGAAGGTAGGTGGCCCTCTCTCTGACCTAGGAGGTAGGTGGCCCTCGCTCTGACCGAGGAGGTAGGTGGCCCTCTCTCTGACCGAGGAGGTAGGTGGACCTCTCTCTGACTGAGGAGGTAGGTGGCCCTCTTTCTGACTGAGGCGGTAGGTGGCCCTCTCTCTGACCGAGGAGGTAGGTGGCCCCCTCTGACCGAGGGGGTAGGTGGCCCTCTCTCTGACCGAGGAGGTAGGTGGCCCTCTCTCTTACCGAGGAGGTAGGTGGCCCTCTCTCTTACCGAGGAGGTAGGTTGCCCTCTCTCTGACCGAGGAGGTAGGTGGCCCTCTCTCTTACCGAGAAGATAGGTGGCCCTCTCTCTTACCGAGGAGGTAGGTGGCCCTCTGACCGAGGAGGTAGGTGGCCCTCTCTCTTACCGAGGAGGTAGGTGGCCCTCTCTCTTACCGAGGAGGTAGGTGGCCCTCTGACCGAGGAGGTAGGTGGCCCTCTCTCTGACCGAGGAGGTAGGTGGCCCTCTCTGACCGAGGAGGTAGGTGGCCCTCTCTCTGACCGAGGAGGTAGGTGGCCCTCTCTCTGACCGAGGAGGTAGTTGGCCCTCTCTCTTACCGAGGAGGTAGGTGGCTCTCTCTCTGACCGAGGAGGTAGGTGGCCCTCTCTCTGACCGAGGAGGTAGGTGGCCCTCTCTCTGACCGAGGAGGTAGGTGGCCCTCTCTCTGACCGAGGAGGTAGGTGGCCCTCTTTCTGACTGAGGCGGTAGGTGGCCCTCTCTCTGACCGAGGAGGTAGGTGGCCCTCTCTCTGACCGAGGAGGTAGGTGGCCCTCTCTCTGACCGAGGAGGTAGGTGGCCCTCTCTCTGACCTAGGAGGTAGGTGGCCCTCGCTCTGACCGAGGAGGTAGGTGGCCCTCTCTCTGACCGAGGAGGTAGGTGGCCCTCTCTCTGACCGAGGAGGTAGGTGGCCCTCTCTCTGACCGAGGAGGTAGGTGGCCCTCTCTCTGACCGAGGAGGCAGGTGGCCCTCTCTCTGACCGAGGAGGTAGGTTTCCCTCTCTCTGACCGAGGAGGTAGGTGGCCCTCTGTCTGACCGAGGAGGTAGGTGGCCCTCTCTCTGACCGAGGAGGTAGGTGGCCCTCTCTCTGACCGAGGAGGTAGGTGGCCCTCTCTCTGACTGAGGCGGTAGGTGGCCCTCTCTCTGACCGAGGAGGTAGGTGGCCCTCTTTCTGACCGAGGAGGTAGGTGGCCCTCTCTCTGACCGAGGAGGTAGGTGGCCCTCTCTCTGACCGAGGAGGTAGGTGGCCCTCTCTCTGACCGAGGAGGTAGGTGGACCTCTCTCTGACTGAGGAGGTAGGTGGCCCTCTTTCATACTGAGGCGGTAGGTGGCCCTCTTTCTGACTGAGGCGGTAGGTGGCCCTCTCTCTGACCGAGGAGGTAGGTGGCCCCCTCTGACCGAGGAGGTAGGTGGCCCTCTGTCTGACCGAGGAGGTAGGTGGCTCTCTCTCTGACCCAGGAGGTAGGTGGCCCTCTCTCTGACCGAGGAGGTAGGTGACCCTCTCTTTGACCGAGGAGGAAGGTGGCCCTCTCTCTGACCGAGGAGGTAGGTGACCCTCTCTCTGACCGAGAAGGTAGGTGACCCTCTCTCTGACCGAGGAGGTAGGTGGCCCTCTCTCTGACCGAGGAGGTAGGCGGCCCTCTCTCTGACCGAGGAGGTAGGTGGCCCTCTCTCTGACTGAGGAGGTAGGTGGCCCTTTCTCTGACCCAGGAGATAGCTGACCCTCTCTCTGACCGAGGAGGTAGGTGGCCCTCTCTACGACCGAGGAGGTAGGTGGCCCTCTCTCTGACCGAGGAGGTATTGGTATTGTATTATAACGCCGAGACCACTCGGATAGTAATGTGGGTATTGTACCGCTGTGAACACTCGGACAGTAATGTGGATATCGTAAGGCCGTGACCACTCGGGTAGTAATGTGGGTATTGTACCGCCGTGACCACTCGGATAGTAATGTGGGTATTGTAACGCCGTGACCACTCGGATAGTAATGTGGGTATTGTAACGCCGTGACCACTCGGATAGTAATGTAGGTATTGTAACGCCGTGACCACTCGGATAGTAATGTGGGTATTGTAAGGCCGTGACCACTCGGATAGTAATGTGGGTATTGTAAGGCCGTGACCACTCGGACAGTAATGTGGTTATTGTGCCACCGTGACCACTCGGATAGTAATGTGGGTATTGTAAGGCCGTGACCACTCGGACAGTAATGTGGTTATTGTGCCACCGTGACCACTCGGATAGTAATGTGGGTATTGTAACGCCGTGACCACTCGGACAGTAATGTGGGTATTGTTCCGCCGTGACTACTCAGATAGTAATGTGGGTATTGTAAGGCCGCGACCACTCGGACAGTAATGTGGGTATTGTACCGCCGCCACCACTCGGATAGTAATGTGGGTATTGTAAGGCCGTGACCACTCGGATAGTAATGTGGGTATTGTACCGCCATGCCCACTCAGATAGTAGTGTGGGTATTTTAAGGCCGTGACCACTCGGATAGTAATGTGGGTATTGTGCCGCCGTGCCCACTCAGATAGTAATGTGGGTATTGTGCCGCCGTGACCACTCGGACACTAATGTGGGTATTGTACCGCCGTGACCACTCGGATAGTACTGTGGTTATTGTGCCGCCGTGACCACTCGGACAGTAATGTGGGTATTGTGCCGCCGTGACCACTCGGACACTAATGTGGGTATTGTACCGCCGTGACCACTCGGATAGTACTGTGGTTATTGTGCCGCCGTGACCACTCGGATAGTAATGTGGGTATTGTACCGCCGTGACCATTCGGATGGTAATGTGGGTATTGTACCCCCGTGACCACTCGGATAGTAATGTGGGTATTGTACCGCCGTGACCATTCGGATAGTAATGTGGGTATTGTAAGGCCGTGACCACTCGGATAGTAATGTGGGTATTGTGCCGCCGTGACCTCTCGGATAGTAATGTGGGTATTGTAAGGCCGTGACCACTCGGATAGTAATGTGGGTATTGTACCGCCATGCCCACTCAGATAGTAATGTGGGTATTGTACCGCCGTGACCACTCGGATAGTAATGTGGGTATTGTGCCGCCGTGACCTCTCAGATAGTAATGTGGGTATTGTGCCGCCGTGACCACTCGGACACTAATGTGGGTATTGTACCGCCGTGACTACTCGGATAGTACTGTGGTTATTGTGCCGCCGTGACCACTCGGATAGTAATGTGGGTATTGTACCGCCGTGACCATTCGGATAGTAATGTGGGTATTGTACCGCCGTGACCACTCGGATAGTAATGTGGGTATCGTAACGGCGTGACCACTCGGACAGTAATGTGGGTATTGTACCGCCGCCACCACTCGGATAGTAATGTGGGAATCGTAACGCCGTGGCCACTCGGACAGTAATGTGGGTATTGTACCGCCGTGATCACTCGGATAGTAATGTGGGTATCGTAACGCCATGACCACTCGGACAGTAATATGGGTATTGTACCGCCGTGACCACTCGGATAGTAATGTGGGTATTGTACCGCCGTGACCACTCGGATAGTAATGTGGGTATCGTAACGCCGTGACCACTCGGATAGTAATGTGGTTATCGTAACGCCGTGGCTACTCAGATAGTAATGTGGGTATCGTAAGGCCGTGACCACTCGAACAGTAATGTGGGTATCGTAAGGCCGTGACCACTCCGATAGTAATGTGGGTATTGTACCACCGTGACCACTCAGATAGTAATTTGGCTATCGTACCACCGTGACCACTCAGATAGTAATGTGGGTATTGTATCGCCGTGCCCACTCAGATAGTAATGTGGGTATTGTACCGCCGTGACCACTCGGATAGTAATGTGGGTATTGTACCGCCGTGACCACTCGGATAGTAATGTGGGTATTGTAATGCCGTGACCACTCGGATAGTAATGTGGGTATTGTACCGCCTTGACCACTCAGATAGTAATGTGGGTATTGTAACGCCGTGACCTCTCGGACAGTAATGTGGGTATTGTACCGCCGTGACCATTCGGATATTAATGTGGTTATCGTAACGCCGTGGCTACTCAGATAGTAATGTGGGTATCGTAAGGCCGTGACCACTCGAACAGTAATGTGGGTATCGTAAGGCCGTGACCACTCCGATAGTAATGTGGGTATTGTACCACCGTGACCACTCAGATAGTAATTTGGCTATCGTACCACCGTGACCACTCAGATAGTAATGTGGGTATTGTATCGCCGTGCCCACTCCGATAGTAATGTGGGTATTGTACCGCCGTGACCACTCGGATAGTAATGTGGGTATTGTACCGCCGTGACCACTCGGATAGTAATGTGGGTATTGTAATGCCGTGACCACTCGGATAGTAATGTGGGTATTGTACCGCCTTGACCACTCAGATAGTAATGTGGGTATTGTACCGCCTTGACCACTCAGATAGTAATGTGGGTATTGTAATGCCGTGACCACTCGGACACTAATGTGGGTATTGTACCGCCGTGACCACTCGGATAGTACTGTGGTTATTGTGCCGCCGTGACCACTCGGATAGTAATGTGGGTATTGTACCGCCGTGACCATTCGGATAGTAATGTGGGTATTGTACCGCCGTGACCACTCGGATAGTAATGTGGGTATCGTAACGGCGTGACCACTCGGACAGTAATGTGGGTATTGTACCGCCGCCACCACTCGGATAGTAATGTGGGAATCGTAACGCCGTGGCCACTCGGACAGTAATGTGGGTATTGTACCGCCGTGATCACTCGGATAGTAATGTGGGTATCGTAACGCCATGACCACTCGGACAGTAATATGGGTATTGTACCGCCGTGACCACTCGGATAGTAATGTGGGTATTGTACCGCCGTGACCACTCGGATAGTAATGTGGGTATCGTAACGCCGTGACCACTCGGATAGTAATGTGGTTATCGTAACGCCGTGGCTACTCAGATAGTAATGTGGGTATCGTAAGGCCGTGACCACTCGAACAGTAATGTGGGTATCGTAAGGCCGTGACCACTCCGATAGTAATGTGGGTATTGTACCACCGTGACCACTCAGATAGTAATTTGCCTATCGTACCACCGTGACCACTCAGATAGTAATGTGGGTATTGTACCGCCGTGACCACTCGGATAGTAATGTGGGTATTGTACCGCCGTGACCACTCGGACAGTAATGTGGGTATTGTACCGCCGTGGCCACTCGGATAGTAATGTGGGTATCGTAAGGCCGTGACCACTCGGACAGTAACGTGGGTATTGTGCCGCCGTGACCACTCGGATAGTAATGTGGGTATTGTAACGCCGTGACCTCTCGGACAGTAATGTGGGTATCGTAAGGCCGTGACCACTTAGATAGTAATGTGGGTATCGTAACGCCGTGACCTCTCGGATAGTAATGTGGGTATTGTAACGCCATGACCTCTCGGACAGTAATGTGGGTATCGTCGCCCTCGACCCCGACAGGTAGGTCTGACGCCCTCGTCTAACGCCCTCGTCTAACGCCCTCGACCCCGACAGGTAGGTCTAACGCCCTCGTTTAACGCCCTCGACCCCGATAGGTAGGTCTGACGCCGTCGTCTAACGCTCTCGACCCCGACAGGTAGGTCTGACGCCCTCGTCTAACACCCTCGACCCGAGGCCGAGACCACTCAGATAGTAATGTGGCTATCGTAACGCCGTGATCCCTCGGATAGTAATGTGGGTATTGTAACGCCGTGACCTCTCGGACAGTAATGTGGGTATCGTAAGGCCGAGACCACTCAGATAGTAATGTGGGTATTGTAACGCCGTGACCACGCGGATAGTAATGTGGCTATTGTACCGCCGTGACTACTCGGATAGTAACGTGGCTATTGTACCGCCGTGACCACTCCGATAGTAATGTGGGTATCGTAACGCCGTGACCACTCGGATAGTAATGTGGGTATTGTACCGCCGTGACCACTCGGATAGTAATGTGGGTATCGTAAGGCCGTGACCACTCGGATAGTAATGAGGGTATTGTACCGCCGTGACCACTCGGACAGTAATGTGGGTATTGTACCGCCGTGACCACTCGGATAGTAATGTGTGTATCGTAAGGCCGTGACCACTCGGACAGTAACGTGGGTATTGTGCCGCCGTGACCACTCGGATAGTAATGTGGGTATTGTGCCGCCGTGACCACTCGGATAGTAATGTGGGTATTGTACCGCCGTGACCATTCGGATAGTAATGTGGGTATTGTACCGCCGTGACCACTCGGATAGTAATGTGGGTATCGTAACGGCGTGACCACTCGGACAGTAATGTGGGTATTGTACCGCCGCCACCACTCGGATAGTAATGTGGGAATCGTAACGCCGTGGCCACTCGGACAGTAATGTGGGTATTGTACCGCCGTGATCACTCGGATAGTAATGTGGGTATCGTAACGCCATGACCACTCGGACAGTAATATGGGTATTGTACCGCCGTGACCACTCGGATAGTAATGTGGGTATTGTACCGCCGTGACCACTCGGATAGTAATGTGGGTATCGTAACGCCGTGACCACTCGGATAGTAATGTGGTTATCGTAACGCCGTGGCTACTCAGATAGTAATGTGGGTATCGTAAGGCCGTGACCACTCGAACAGTAATGTGGGTATCGTAAGGCCGTGACCACTCCGATAGTAATGTGGGTATTGTACCACCGTGACCACTCAGATAGTAATTTGCCTATCGTACCACCGTGACCACTCAGATAGTAATGTGGGTATTGTACCGCCGTGACCACTCGGATAGTAATGTGGGTATTGTACCGCCGTGACCACTCGGACAGTAATGTGGGTATTGTACCGCCGTGGCCACTCGGATAGTAATGTGGGTATCGTAAGGCCGTGACCACTCGGACAGTAACGTGGGTATTGTGCCGCCGTGACCACTCGGATAGTAATGTGGGTATTGTAACGCCGTGACCTCTCGGACAGTAATGTGGGTATCGTAAGGCCGTGACCACTTAGATAGTAATGTGGGTATCGTAACGCCGTGACCTCTCGGATAGTAATGTGGGTATTGTAACGCCATGACCTCTCGGACAGTAATGTGGGTATCGTCGCCCTCGACCCCGACAGGTAGGTCTGACGCCCTCGTCTAACGCCCTCGTCTAACGCCCTCGACCCCGACAGGTAGGTCTAACGCCCTCGTTTAACGCCCTCGACCCCGATAGGTAGGTCTGACGCCGTCGTCTAACGCTCTCGACCCCGACAGGTAGGTCTGACGCCCTCGTCTAACACCCTCGACCCGAGGCCGAGACCACTCAGATAGTAATGTGGCTATCGTAACGCCGTGATCCCTCGGATAGTAATGTGGGTATTGTAACGCCGTGACCTCTCGGACAGTAATGTGGGTATCGTAAGGCCGAGACCACTCAGATAGTAATGTGGGTATTGTAACGCCGTGACCACGCGGATAGTAATGTGGCTATTGTACCGCCGTGACTACTCGGATAGTAACGTGGCTATTGTACCGCCGTGACCACTCCGATAGTAATGTGGGTATCGTAACGCCGTGACCACTCGGATAGTAATGTGGGTATTGTACCGCCGTGACCACTCGGATAGTAATGTGGGTATCGTAAGGCCGTGACCACTCGGATAGTAATGAGGGTATTGTACCGCCGTGACCACTCGGACAGTAATGTGGGTATTGTACCGCCGTGACCACTCGGATAGTAATGTGTGTATCGTAAGGCCGTGACCACTCGGACAGTAACGTGGGTATTGTGCCGCCGTGACCACTCGGATAGTAATGTGGGTATTGTACCGCCGTGACTACTCGGACAGTAATGTGGTTATTGTGCTGCCGTGACCACTCGGATAGTAATGTGGGTATTGTGCCGCCGTGACCACTCGGATAGCAATGTGGGTATTGTACCGCCGTGACCACTCGGACAGTAATGTGGGTATTGTGCCTCCGTTACCACTCAGATAGTAATGTGGGTATTGTGCCGCCGTGACCACTCGGATAGTAATGTGGGTATTGTGCCGCCGTGACCACTCGGATAGTAATGTGGGTATTGTGCCGCCGTGACCACTCGGACAGTAATGTGGGTATTGTGCCTCCGTTACCACTCAGATAGTAATGTGGGTATTGTGCCGCCGTGACCACTCGGACAGTAATGTGGGTATTGTGCCTCCGTTACCACTCAGATAGTAATGTGGGTATTGTGCCGCCGTGACCACTCGGATAGTAATGTGGGTATCGTAACGCCGTGACCACTCGGATAGTAATGTGGGTATCGTAAGGCCGTGACCACTAGGATAGGAATGTGGGTATTGTGCTGCCGTGACCACTCGGATAGTAATGTGGGTATTGTGCCGCCGTTACCACTCAGATAGTAATGTGGGTATTGTACCGCCGTGACCACTTAGATAGTAATGTGGGTATTGTGCCGCCGTTACCACTCAGATAGTAATGTGGGTATTGTACCGCCGTGACCACTCAGATAGTAATGTGGGTATTGTGCCGCCGTGACCACTCAGATAGTAATGTGGCTATTGTGCCGCCGTTACCACTCAGATAGTAATGTGGATATTGTACCGCCGTGACCACTCGGACAGTAATGTGGGTATTGTGCCGTCGTGACCACTCGGATATTAATGTGGGTATTGTGCCGCCGTGACCACTCGGATAGTAATGTGGGTATTGTGCCGCCGTGACCACTCGGACAGTAATGTGGGTATTGTACCGCCGTGACCACTCGGACAGTAATGTGGGTATTGTGCCGTCGTGACCACTCAGATAGTAATGTGGGTATTGTACCGTCGTGACCACTCGGACAGTAATGTGGGTATTGTGCCGCCGTTACCACTCAGATAGTAATGTGGGTATTGTACCGCCGTGACCACTCGGACAGTAATGTGGGTATTGTGCCGTCGTGACCACTCGGATAGTAATGTGGGTATTGTACCGCCGTGACCACTCGGACAGTAATGTGGGTATTGTGCCGTCGTGACCACTCGGATAGTAATGTGGGTATTGTGCCGCCGTGACCACTCGGATAGTAATGTGGGTATTGTACCGCCGTGACCATTCGGACAGTAATGTGGGTATTGTGCCGTCGTGACCACTCAGATAGTAATGTGGGTATTGTACCGCCGTGACCACTCGGACAGTAATGTGGGTATTGTGCCGCCGTTACCACTCAGATAGTAATGTGGGTATTGTAACGCCGTGACCACTCGGACAGTAATGTGGGTATTGTGCCGCCGTGACCACTCGGACAGTAATGTGGGTATTGCACCGCCGTGACCACTCGGACAGTAATGTGGGTATTGTACCGCCGTGACCACTCGGACAGTAATGTGGGTATTGTGCCGCCGTGACCACTCGGACAGTAATGTGGGTATTGTGCCGCCGTGACCACTCGGACAGTAATGTGGGTATTGTGCCGCCGTGACCACTCGGACAGTAGTGTGGGTATCGTAAGGCCGTGACAACTCGGGACAGTAATGTGGGTATTGTGCCGCCGTGACCACTCGGACAGTAATGTGGGTATTGTACCGCCGTGACCACTCGGACAGTAATGTGGGTATTGTACCGCCGTGACCACTCGGACAGTAATGTGGGTATTGTGCCGCCGTGACCACTCGGACAGTAATGTGGGTATTGTGCCGTCGTGACCACTCGGATAGTAATGTGGGTATTGTGCCGCCGTGACCACTCGGATAGTAATGTGGGTATTGTACCGCCGTGACCACTCGGACAGTAATGTGGGTATTGTACCGCCGTGACCACTCGGACAGTAATGTGGGTATTGTGCCGCCGTGACCACTCGGACAGTAATGTGGGTATTGTACCGCCGTGACCACTCGGACAGTAATGTGGGTATTGTACCGCCGTGACCACTCGGACAGTAATGTGGGTATTGTGCCGTCGTGACCACTCGGATAGTAATGTGGGTATTGTGCCGCCGTGACCACTCGGATAGTAATGTGGGTATTGTACCGCCGTGACCATTCGGACAGTAATGTGGGTATTGTGCCGTCGTGACCACTCAGATAGTAATGTGGGTATTGTACCGCCGTGACCACTCGGACAGTAATGTGGGTATTGTGCCGCCGTTACCACTCAGATAGTAATGTGGGTATTGTAACGCCGTGACCACTCGGACAGTAATGTGGGTATTGTGCCGCCGTGACCACTCGGACAGTAATGTGGGTATTGCACCGCCGTGACCACTCGGACAGTAATGTGGGTATTGTACCGCCGTGACCACTCGGACAGTAATGTGGGTATTGTGCCGCCGTGACCACTCTGACAGTAATGTGGGTATTGTGCCGCCGTGACCACTCGGACAGTAATGTGGGTATTGTGCCGCCGTGACCACTCGGACAGTAGTGTGGGTATCGTAAGGCCGTGACAACTCGGGACAGTAATGTGGGTATTGTGCCGCCGTGACCACTCGGACAGTAATGTGGGTATTGTACCGCCGTGACCACTCGGACAGTAATGTGGGTATTGTACCGCCGTGACCACTCGGACAGTAATGTGGGTATTGTGCCGCCGTGACCACTCGGACAGTAATGTGGGTATTGTGCCGCCGTGACCACTCGGACAGTAATGTGGGTATTGTGCCGCCGTGACCACTCGGACAGTAGTGTGGGTATCGTAAGGCCGTGACAACTCGGGACAGTAATGTGGGTATTGTAAGGCCGTGACCACTCGGATAGTAATGTGGGTATTGTACCGCCATGCCCACTCAGATAGTAGTGTGGGTATTTTAAGGCCGTGACCACTCGGATAGTAATGTGGGTATTGTGCCGCCGTGCCCACTCAGATAGTAATGTGGGTATTGTGCCGCCGTGACCACTCGGACACTAATGTGGGTATTGTACCGCCGTGACCATTCGGATAGTACTGTGGTTATTGTGCCGCCGTGACCACTCGGACAGTAATGTGGGTATTGTGCCGCCGTGACCACTCGGACACTAATGTGGGTATTGTACCGCCGTGACCACTCGGATAGTACTGTGGTTATTGTGCCGCCGTGACCACTCGGATAGTAATGTGGGTATTGTACCGCCGTGACCATTCGGATGGTAATGTGGGTATTGTACCCCCGTGACCACTCGGATAGTAATGTGGGTATTGTACCGCCGTGACCATTCGGATAGTAATGTGGGTATTGTAAGGCCGTGACCACTCGGATAGTAATGTGGGTATTGTGCCGCCGTGACCTCTCGGATAGTAATGTGGGTATTGTAAGGCCGTGACCACTCGGATAGTAATGTGGGTATTGTACCGCCATGCCCACTCAGATAGTAGTGTGGGTATTTTAAGGCCGTGACCACTCGGATAGTAATGTGGGTATTGTGCCGCCGTGACCTCTCAGATAGTAATGTGGGTATTGTGCCGCCGTGACCACTCGGACACTAATGTGGGTATTGTACCGCCGTGACTACTCGGATAGTACTGTGGTTATTGTGCCGCCGTGACCACTCGGATAGTAATGTGGGTATTGTACCGCCGTGACCATTCGGATAGTAATGTGGGTATTGTACCGCCGTGACCACTCGGATAGTAATGTGGGTATCGTAACGGCGTGACCACTCGGACAGTAATGTGGGTATTGTACCGCCGCCACCACTCGGATAGTAATGTGGGAATCGTAACGCCGTGGCCACTCGGACAGTAATGTGGGTATTGTACCGCCGTGATCACTCGGATAGTAATGTGGGTATCGTAACGCCATGACCACTCGGACAGTAATATGGGTATTGTACCGCCGTGACCACTCGGATAGTAATGTGGGTATTGTACCGCCGTGACCACTCGGATAGTAATGTGGGTATCGTAACGCCGTGACCACTCGGATAGCAATGTGGTTATCGTAACGCCGTGGCTACTCAGATAGTAATGTGGGTATCGTAAGGCCGTGACCACTCGAACAGTAATGTGGGTATCGTAAGGCCGTGACCACTCCGATAGTAATGTGGGTATTGTACCACCGTGACCACTCAGATAGTAATTTGGCTATCGTACCACCGTGACCACTCAGATAGTAATGTGGGTATTGTATCGCCGTGCCCACTCAGATAGTAATGTGGGTATTGTACCGCCGTGACCACTCGGATAGTAATGTGGGTATTGTACCGCCGTGACCACTCGGATAGTAATGTGGGTATTGTAATGCCGTGACCACTCGTATAGTAATGTGGGTATTGTACCGCCTTGACCACTCAGATAGTAATGTGGGTATTGTAACGCCGTGACCTCTCGGACAGTAATGTGGGTATTGTACCGCCGTGACCATTCGGATATTAATGTGGTTATCGTAACGCCGTGGCTACTCAGATAGTAATGTGGGTATCGTAAGGCCGTGACCACTCGAACAGTAATGTGGGTATCGTAAGGCCGTGACCACTCCGATAGTAATGTGGGTATTGTACCACCGTGACCACTCAGATAGTAATTTGGCTATCGTACCACCGTGACCACTCAGATAGTAATGTGGGTATTGTATCGCCGTGCCCACTCAGATAGTAATGTGGGTATTGTACCGCCGTGACCACTCGGATAGTAATGTGGGTATTGTACCGCCGTGACCACTCGGATAGTAATGTGGGTATTGTAATGCCGTGACCACTCGGATAGTAATGTGGGTATTGTACCGCCTTGACCACTCAGATAGTAATGTGGGTATTGTACCGCCTTGACCACTCAGATAGTAATGTGGGTATTGTAATGCCGTGACCACTCGGACACTAATGTGGGTATTGTACCGCTGTGACCACTCGGATAGTACTGTGGTTATTGTGCCGCCGTGACCACTCGGATAGTAATGTGGGTATTGTACCGCCGTGACCATTCGGATAGTAATGTGGGTATTGTACCGCCGTGACCACTCGGATAGTAATGTGGGTATCGTAACGGCGTGACCACTCGGACAGTAATGTGGGTATTGTACCGCCGCCACCACTCGGATAGTAATGTGGGAATCGTAACGCCGTGGCCACTCGGACAGTAATGTGGGTATTGTACCGCCGTGATCACTCGGATAGTAATGTGGGTATCGTAACGCCATGACCACTCGGACAGTAATATGGGTATTGTACCGCCGTGACCACTCGGATAGTAATGTGGGTATTGTACCGCCGTGACCACTCGGATAGTAATGTGGGTATCGTAACGCCGTGACCACTCGGATAGTAATGTGGTTATCGTAACGCCGTGGCTACTCAGATAGTAATGTGGGTATCGTAAGGCCGTGACCACTCGAACAGTAATGTGGGTATCGTAAGGCCGTGACCACTCCGATAGTAATGTGGGTATTGTACCACCGTGACCACTCAGATAGTAATTTGCCTATCGTACCACCGTGACCACTCAGATAGTAATGTGGGTATTGTACCGCCGTGACCACTCGGATAGTAATGTGGGTATCGTACCGCCGTGACCACTCGGACAGTAATGTGGGTATTGTACCGCCGTGGCCACTCGGATAGTAATGTGGGTATCGTAAGGCCGTGACCACTCGGACAGTAACGTGGATATTGTGCCGCCGTGACCACTCGGATAGTAATGTGGGTATTGTAACGCCGTGACCTCTCGGACAGTAATGTGGGTATCGTAAGGCCGTGACCACTTAGATAGTAATGTGGGTATCGTAACGCCGTGACCTCTCGGATAGTAATGTGGGTATTGTAACGCCATGACCTCTCGGACAGTAATGTGGGTATCGTCGCCCTCGACCCCGACAGGTAGGTCTGACGCCCTCGTCTAACGCCCTCGTCTAACGCCCTCGACCCCGACAGGTAGGTCTAACGCCCTCGTTTAACGCCCTCGACCCCGATAGGTAGGTCTGACGCCGTCGTCTAACGCTCTCGACCCCGACAGGTAGGTCTGACGCCCTCGTCTAACACCCTCGACCCGAGGCCGAGACCACTCAGATAGTAATGTGGCTATCGTAACGCCGTGATCCCTCGGATAGTAATGTGGGTATTGTAACGCCGTGACCTCTCGGACAGTAATGTGGGTATCGTAAGGCCGAGACCACTCAGATAGTAATGTGGGTATTGTAACGCCGTGACCACGCGGATAGTAATGTGGCTATTGTACCGCCGTGACTACTCGGATAGTAACGTGGCTATTGTACCGCCGTGACCACTCCGATAGTAATGTGGGTATCGTAACGCCGTGACCACTCGGATAGTAATGTAGGTATTGTACCGCCGTGACCACTCGGATAGTAATGTGGGTATCGTAAGGCCGTGACCACTCGGATAGTAATGAGGGTATTGTACCGCCGTGACCACTCGGATAGTAATGTGGGTATTGTACCGCCGTGACCACTCGCGCAGTAACGTGGGTATTGTGCTGCCGTGACCACTCGGATAGTAATGTGGGTATCGTAACGCCATGACCACTCGGACAGTAATGTGGGTATTGTACCGCCGTGACCACTCGGACAGTAATGTGGGTATTGTACCGCCGTGACCACTCGGATAGTAATGTGGGTATCGTAACGCCATGACCACTCGGATAGTAATGTGGGTATTGTACCGCCGTGACCACTCGGATAGTAATGTGGGTATTGTACCGCCGTGACCACTCGGACAGTAATGTGGGTATTGTACCGCCGTGACCACTCGGATAGTAATGTGGGTATGGTAAGGCCGTGACCACTCGGACAGTAACGTGGGTATTGTGCCGCCGTGACCACTCGGATAGTAATGTGGGTATTGTACCGCCGTGACTACTCGGACAGTAATGTGGTTATTGTGCTGCCGTGACCACTCGGATAGTAATGTGGGTATTGTGCCGCCGTGACCACTCGGATAGCAATGTGGGTATTGTACCGCCGTGACCACTCGGACAGTAATGTGGGTATTGTGCCACCGTTACCACTCAGATAGTAATGTGGGTATTGTGCCGCCGTGACCACTCGGATAGTAATGTGGGTATTGTGCCGCCGTGACCACTCGGATAGTAATGTGGGTATTGTGCCGCCGTGACCACTCGGACAGTAATGTGGGTATTGTGCCTCCGTTACCACTCAGATAGTAATGTGGGTATTGTGCCGCCGTGACCACTCGGACAGTAATGTGGGTATTGTGCCTCCGTTACCACTCAGATAGTAATGTGGGTATTGTGCCGCCGTGACCACTCGGATAGTAATGTGGGTATCGTAACGCCGTGACCACTCGGATAGTAATGTGGGTATCGTAAGGCCGTGACCACTAGGATAGGAATGTGGGTATTGTGCTGCCGTGACCACTCGGATAGTAATGTGGGTATTGTGCCGCCGTTACCACTCAGATAGTAATGTGGGTATTGTACCGCCGTGACCACTTAGATAGTAATGTGGGTATTGTGCCGCCGTTACCACTCAGATAGTAATGTGGGTATTGTACCGCCGTGACCACTCAGATAGTAATGTGGGTATTGTGCCGCCGTGACCACTCAGATAGTAATAGGGGTATTGTGCCGCCGTTACCACTCAGATAGTAATGTGGGTATTGTACCGCCGTGACCACTCGGACAGTAATGTGGGTATTGTGCCGTCGTGACCACTCGGATAGTAATGTGGGTATTGTGCCGCCGTGACCACTCGGATAGTAATGTGGGTATTGTGCCGCCGTGACCACTCGGACAGTAATGTGGGTATTGTACCGCCGTGACCACTCGGACAGTAATGTGGGTATTGTGCCGTCGTGACCACTCAGATAGTAATGTGGGTATTGTACCGCCGTGACCACTCGGACAGTAATGTGGGTATTGTGCCGCCGTTACCACTCAGATAGTAATGTGGGTATTGTACCGCCGTGACCACTCGGACAGTAATGTGGGTATTGTGCCGTCGTGACCACTCGGATAGTAATGTGGGTATTGTACCGCCGTGACCACTCGGACAGTAATGTGGGTATTGTGCCGTCGTGACCACTCGGATAGTAATGTGGGTATTGTGCCGCCGTGACCACTCGGATAGTAATGTGGGTATTGTACCGCCGTGACCATTCGGACAGTAATGTGGGTATTGTGCCGTCGTGACCACTCAGATAGTAATGTGGGTATTGTACCGCCGTGACCACTCGGACAGTAATGTGGGTATTGTGCCGCCGTTACCACTCAGATAGTAATGTGGGTATTGTAACGCCGTGACCACTCGGACAGTAATGTGGGTATTGTGCCGCCGTGACCACTCGGACAGTAATGTGGGTATTGTACCGCCGTGACCACTCGGACAGTAATGTGGGTATTGTACCGCCGTGACCACTCGGACAGTAATGTGGGTATTGTGCCGCCGTGACCACTCGGACAGTAATGTGGGTATTGTGCCGCCGTGACCACTCGGACAGTAATGTGGGTATTGTGCCGCCGTGACCACTCGGACAGTAGTGTGGGTATCGTAAGGCCGTGACAACTCGGGACAGTAATGTGGGTATTGTGCCGCCGTGACCACTCGGACAGTAATGTGGGTATTGTACCGCCGTGACCACTCGGACAGTAATGTGGGTATTGTACCGCCGTGACCACTCGGACAGTAATGTGGGTATTGTGCCGCCGTGACCACTCGGACAGTAATGTGGGTATTGTGCCGCCGTGACCACTCGGACAGTAATGTGGGTATTGTGCCGCCGTGACCACTCGGACAGTAGTGTGGGTATCGTTAGGCCGTGACAACTCGGGACAGTAATGTGGGTATTGTGCCGCCGTGACCACTCGGACAGTAATGTGGGTATTGTGCCGCCGTGACCACTCGGACAGTAATGTGGGTATTGTGCCGCCGTGACCACTCGGACAGTAATGTGGGTATTGTACCGCCGTGACCACTCGGATAGTAATGTGGGTATTGTAAGGCCGGGACCACTCGGACAGTAATGTGGGTATTGTGCCGCCGTGACCACTCGGACAGTAGTGTGGGTATCGTAAGGCCGTGACAACTCGGGACAGTAATGTGGGTATTGTGCCGCCGGGACCACTCGGACAGTAATGTGGGTATTGTGCCGCCGTGACCACTCGGACAGTAATGTGGGTATTGTGCCGCCGTGACCACTCGGACAGTAATGTGGGTATTGTACCGCCGTGACCACTCGGATAGTAATGTGGGTATTGTAAGGCCGGGACCACTCGGACAGTAATGTGGGTATTGTGCCGCCGTGACCACTCGGACAGTAATGATGTGTGTCCCGCTGTCAGGTGGACCTCTTGATACGGCGCGCTGCTGGCGACCCCTCGCGGCAACAAGGGAAGGTGTACACCCTGGCAGACGCCGACTTGCTGACGTACGAGGTGGCGCAGGAGGTAGAGCGGGCCTTGGATCGACACTGCAGGGGCAGACCAGGTCTGTGCACGGCACTTTCTGAGGGTTTCATGTGGCAGTCACCATTAATATCAGTCCGCTTGTTGAAGATAAATGCGGCAGTTCGCAACTAGTGCTGTCTAGTATGTGCACATATCTTTAAATATTTGTGCTTATATTAAAATGAATTCTATGTATTTGCAATGCAAACATGTTAAACAGTTGTCTAGATCATTTAAGGATATGTATAAAACAATATTACGTGTCGAACGTTTAATTCATTTGAGCACATATTCAATTATATACACATATGCCCACCTATGTGCAAATATTTGCAGATATATGAGCAAATATTTTATTAAGCTCCACTTGGCTTGCTAACTTTCGTTACAACATTCAGTGTGTAAACAACATCAGTGACGAACTATGTTAAATTTGTGTTAACAGTTTTTTTTCTAGGGCCCTTTTTATGCCAAACTGATTTCGTTTGCCAATTAGTTACATAATAATTTAGGAGAGGATTGTAAACAAGTCGGCATATTTATGTCTGCGACTGTACTTCTCTAGAATATTAGGGTTTGTTTTGAACAAATGCATTAAAATTGGGCTATTTGCTCAACTTTCAATGGACGCACTAGACCGCAGATCAATAGGCCTCTGTTCCGAATCCGAGGGCACCTACTCTGGGGCGTGTGTTACACATTTCGTTATTCTTACGAGAGGTTCCGTGGCCCAGTGTGGCCCTCGTGTGAACAACAGTGTGAAGTATGTAACAATAAGTACAACCCAGTAATGTGTGTGAAGGATCTGTACATGATATACTTCCATCCCTGATAAATGCCGCTGGTTGCTGCCCAGATTATTGTCTGGTGGCCGTGTGCAGTCGTCAGAATGAAGACCGGTCGTACGTGGTGACCGCACTCGACCGCTACAGGGCCACCGCCTTCACACAGCTGTACTCGAAACAGGACGTCCGAGCCTATCTGCAGCACCACCTCACGACGGCTGAGGCCACAGCCACCTCCGCCGCCACCCTCGACCCCGACAGGTAGGCCTAACGCCCTCGTCTGACGCCCTCGACCCCGACAGGTAGGTCTAACGCCCTCGTCTAACGCCCTCGACCCCGACAGGTAGCTCTGACGCCCTCGACCCCGACAGGTAGGTCTGACGCCCTCGACCCCGACAGGTAGGTCTGACGCTCTCGACCCCGACAGGTAGGCCTAACGCCCTCGTCTAACGCCCTCGACCCCGACAGGTAGGCCTAACGCCCTCGTCTGACGCCCTCGACCCCGACAGGTAGGTCTAACGCCCTCGTCTGACGCCCTCGACCCCGACAGGTAGCTCTGACGCCCTCGACCCCGACAGGTAGGTCTGACGCCCTCGTCTAACGCCCTCGACCCCGACAGGTAGGTCTGACGCCCTCGACCCCGACAGGTAGGTCTGACGCTCTCGACCCCGACAGGTAGGCCTAACGCCCTCGTCTGACGCCCTCGACCCCGACAGGTAGGTCTAACTCCCTCGTATAACGCATTCGACCCCGACAGGTAGGTCTAACGCCCTCGACCCCGACAGGTAGGTCTGACGCCCTCGTCTAACTCCCTCGACCCTGACAGGTAGGTCTGATGCCCTCGACCCCGACATGTGGGTCTAACGCCCTCGTCTAACGCCCTCGACCCCGACAGGTAGGTCTAGCGCCCTCATCTAACGCCCTCGACCCCGACAGGTAGGTCTGACGCCTTCGTCTAACGCCCTCGACCCCGACATGTAGGTCTAACGCCCTCGTCTAACGCTCTCGACCCCGACAGGTAGGTCTGACGCCCTCGTCTAACGCCCTCGACCCCGACAGGTAGGTCTAACGCCCTCGTCTAACGTCCTCGACCCCGACAGGTAGGTCTAACACCCTCGACCCCGACAGGTAGGTCTGACGCTCTCGACCCCGACAGGTAGATCTGACGCCCTCGACCCCGACAGGTAGGTCTAAAGCCCTCGTCTAACGCCCTCGATCCCGACAGGTAGGTCTAACGCCCTCGACCCCGACAGGTAGGTCTAAAACCCTCGACCCCGACAGGTAGGTCTGACGCCCTCGACCCCGACAGGTAGGTCTGACACCCTCGTCTAACGCCCTCGATCCCGACAGGTAGGTCTAACGCCCTCGACCCCGACAGATAGGTCTGACGCCCTCGTCTAACGCCCTCCACGCCGACAGGTAGTTCTGACGCCCTCGACCCCGACAGGTAGGTCTGACGCCCTCGACCCCGACAGGTAGGTCTGACGCCCTTGACCCCGACAGGTAGGTCTAAAACCCTCGACCCCGACAGGTAGGTCTGACGCCCTCGACCCCGACAGGTAGGTTTGACGCCCTCGACCCCGACAGGTAGGTCTAAAGCCCTCGTCTACCGCCCTCGACCCCGACAGGTAGGTCTAACGCCCTCGACCCCGACAGGTAGGTCTGACGCCCTCGACCCCGACAGGTAGGTCTGACGCCCTCGACCCCGACAGGTAGGTCTGACACCCTCGTCTAACGCCCTCGATCCCGACAGGTAGGTCTAACGCCCTCGACCCCGACAGGTAGGTCTGACGCCCTCCCTCCACGCCGACAGGTAGTTCTGACGCCCTCGACCCCGACAGGTAGGTCCAACACCCTCGACCCCAACAGGTAGGTCTGACGCCCTCGACCCCGACAGGTAGGTCTAACACCCTCGACCCCGACAGGTAGGTCTAACGCCCTCGACCCCGACAGGTAGGTCTTGACGCCCTCGACCCCGATAGGTAGGTCTAACGCCCTCGTCTAACGCCCTCGACCTCGACAGGTAGGTCTAACACCCTCGACCCCGACAGGTAGGTCTTGACGCCCTCGACCCCGATAGGTAGGTCTAACGCCCTCGTCTAACGCCCTCGACCCCGACAGGTAGGTCTAACACCCTCGACCCCGACAGGTAGGTCTTGACGCCCTCGACCCCGATAGGTAGGTCTAACGCCCTCGTCTAACGCCCTCGACCCCGACAGGTAGGTCTAACACCCTCGACCCCGACAGGTAGGTCTGACGCCCTCGACCCCGACGTCTAATGATGGCTTGTTTAGTGTCCATGGTCTAACGCCCTCGACCCCGACATGTAATGTTGGCTTGTTTAGTGTCCATGGTCTAACGCCCTCGACCCCGACATGTAATGTTGGCTTGTTTAGTGTCCATGGTCTAACGCCCTCGACCCCGACATATAATGATGGCTTGTTTAGTGTCCATGACACCGACTTGTAATGTTGGCTTGTTTATTGTTCAGTGTCCATGACCTCTGCATGTAATGTTGGCTTGTTTAGTGTCCATGGTCTAACGTCCTCGACCCCGACATGTGATGTTGGCTTGTATAGTGTTCAGTGTCCATGACCTCGACATGTAAAGTTAGCTTGTTTAGTGTTCATGGTCTAACGCCCTCGACGGCGACATATAATGTTGGCTTGTTTAGTGTCCATGGTCTAACGCCCTCGACCCCGACATGTGATGTTGGCTTGTATAGTGTTCAGTGTCCATGACCTCGACATGTAAAGTTAGCTTGTTTAGTGTTCATGGTCTAACGCCCTCGACGGCGACATATAATGTTGGCTTGTTTAGTGTCCATGGTCTAACGCCCTCGACCCCGACATGTGATGTTGGCTTGTATAGTGTTCAGTGTCCATGACCTCGACATGTAAAGTTAGCTTGTTTAGTGTTCATGGTCTAACGCCCTCGACCGCGACATATAATGTTGGCTTGTTTAGTGTCCATGGTCTAACGCTTTCGACCCCGACATGTAATGTTGGCTTGTTTAGTGTCCATGGTCTAACGCCCTCGACCCCGACATGTAATGTTGGCTAGTTCAGTGTCCAGGACCTCGACATGTAATGTTGGCTTGTTAAGTGTCCATGACCTCGACATGTAATGTTGGCTTGTTTAGTGTCCATGACCTCGACATGTAATGTGACTTGTTTAACGCAGAGCTAACTTGAAGTATTGGAATTCAATGTGCATAATAATTAATAATGTATTCTAGAAGTTTAAATTTTTTTAATTTTAAATTGTTTTAAACACCTAAGTGGGGTCAAAAAATGTTGTCGCTTGCCTTGCTCCTGAGCACCCTCACCGTGTCGCCCCTACAGTGTCGCTCCCACCGTGTCACCCCCATCGTGTCACCCCCACCCTGATCACCCTCACCGTGTCACCCCCACCCTGATCACCCTCACCGTGTCACCCCCACCCTGTCGCCCACCCTGGAGGTGTCCCCTCTCTTGCTTCAGGTGCGCGGTGCGCGTCGTTCGCTCACACAGAGCCGGAGTGGGCAAGAGCCTCAAGGTGCGCCGTCTGGCGGAACGCTTGGAAAGCGATGCCGGAGATGTTACCAGTAAAGGGCTGCGGAGAACTGTGAAAATACCACTGGCCCGACCCTGCATCCACAGCTCGAGTGTTCTAGAGAGCCTGATGGAGCACACCCCAGACCCAGACGCAAAGGAGCGCAGGCTGTTCCACATCGACCTGGCACATGAGGTAGGCACTCCCTGCTACACCCGCCCTGTCACACCCCACCCTGTCACACACGCCCTGTCACACCCCACCGTCACACCCCGTCCTGTCACACCCCACCCTGTCACATCCACCTTATCACACCCACCCTGTCACACTCCGCCCTGTCACACCCCGTCCTGTCACACCCCACCCTGTCACACCCCACCCGTCACACCCCACCCTGTCACACCCCCATGTCACAACCCGCCCTGACACAACCCACCCTGTCACACCCCACCCTGTCAAACCCCACCCTGTCACACCCCCATGTCACAACCCGCTCTGACACATCCTACCCTATCACACCCGCTTTGTCACACCCCGCCCTGTCACACAACCTGTCACACCCCGCCCTGTCACACCCCCTTGTCACACCCACCCTGTCACATCGCGCTCTGTCACACCCCACCCTGTCACACCCCACCCTGTCACATCCACCTTATGACACCCACCCTGTGACATCCCGCCCTGCCACACCCCACCCTGTCACACCCCACCCTGTCACACCCCACCCTGTCACATCCACCCTATCACACCCACCCTGTTACATCCCACCCTGTCACACCCACCCTGTTACATCCCGCCCTGTCACACCCACCCTATCACATCCACCCTATCACACTCCGCCCTGTCACACCCACCCTGTCACACCCACCCTGTTACATCCCGCCCTGTCACACCCCACCCTGTCACACCCCACCCTGTCACATCCACCCTATCACACCCACCCTGTTACATCCCGCCCTGTCACACCAACCCTGTTACATCCCGCCCCGTCACATCCACCCTGTTACATCCCGTCATGTCACACCCACCCTGTCACATCCACCCTATCACACCCGCCCTGTCACACCCCGTTTTGTCCCACCCCACCCTGTCACACTCCCAACTTGTCACACCCTGACCTGTTACACCCACCCTGTCACACTCCGCCCTGTCACATCCCGCCCTGTCACACCCACCCTGTTACATCCCGCCCTATCACACCCACCCTGTTACACCCCGCCCTATCACACCCACCCTGTTACACCCCGCCCTGTCACACCCACCCTGTTACACCCCGTCTTGCCATCTCCGCAGGTTGAGCGTGGTGTGGACAACCTGCTCTTCAACCTGCTGGTGCTGGGCTCCCTGACCAATGAGGCGGGCGACATGTGGCGCCGCCTGGACACAGACCTCTACGTGGTGGAGACACTGCCGCTGCTGGCCCGAGAACACACCCACCAGGCAAGTGGCGCCCCCAGTGGGCCAGGCGATGGGTGCTCTGTAGGGGACACAGATTGACTGCAAGGTTGTACGATCCTGATCACTGTGCAATAGATTACAAGATGTTGTACGATCCTGATCACTATGCAATATATTGCAAGATGTACGATCCTGGTCACTGTGCAATAGATTACAAGATGTTGTACGATCCTGATCACTGTGCAATAGATTGCAAGATGTTGTACGATCCTGATCACTGTGCAATAGATTACAAGATGGTGTACGATCCTGATCACTGCGCACTAGATTGGAAGATGTCGTCTATCCTGATCACTGTGCAATAGATTACAAGATGTACGATCCTGATCACTGTGCAATAGATTACAAGATGGTGTACGATCCTGATCACTGTGCACTAGATTGCAAGATGTGCGATCCTGATCACTGTGCAAATAGATTACAATACGTTGTACGATCCAGATTACTGTGCACTAGATTGCAAGATGTGCGATCCTGATCACTGTGCAATAGATTACAAGATGTACGATCCTGATCTCTGTGGAATAGATTACAAGATGTTGTACGATCCTGATCACTTTGCACTAGATTGGAAGATGTCGTCTATCCTGATCACTGTGCAATAGATTACAAGATGTACGATCCTGATCACTGTGCAATAGATTACAAGATGGTGTACGATCCTGATCACTGTGCACTAGATTGCAAGATGTGCGATCCTGACCACTGTGCAAATAGATTACAATATGTTGTACGATCCAGATCACTGTGCACTAGATTGCAAGATGTGCGATCCTGATCACTGTGCAATAGATTACAAGATGTACGATCCTGATCTCAGTGCAATAGATTACAAGATGTACGATCCTGATCTCTGTGCAATAGATTACAAGATGTTGTACGATCCTGATCACTGTGCACTAGATTGGAAGATGTTGTCGATCCTGATCACTGTGCAATAGATTACATGATGTACGATCCTGATCACTGTGCAATAGATTGCAAGATGGTGTACGATCCTGATCCCTGTCCACTAGATTGCAAGATGTTGTACGATCCTGATCACTGTACAATAGATTACATGATGTGGTAACAAGCACTGTATTGTTACCGCCCAGAGTTCTCCTGATGCACTGTTTCAGAATGCAATACAGCCTATATAGCACATTTTTGCTAGGGGGCTAAAATGGGGTCAATTGCTGCATGGGTTACCAAGGCTTTATTTGCTGTGAGGTTACCAAGGATTAATTTCTGCGGGGTTATTAAAGGGTTATTGCTGTGAGGTTACTAAGGTTTAATTTCTGCTGGGTTATTAAAGGGTTATTGCTGCGTGGTTACCAAGGATTAATTTCTGCGGGGTTACTAAAGGGTTATTGCTGTGTGGTTACCAAGGGCTTAATGGCTGTGAGGTTACTAAGGTTTATTTCTGCGGGGTTACTAAAGGGTTATTGCTGCGTGGTTACCAAGGGGTTAATGGCTGCCGGATTACCAAGGAGAAATTACCTGCCTAGTTATTTGAGAGTGGGGAACCCCTGTGGTTGTACGTCAATATATTACAATGGTTGTTAGCACTTAAGTTACACATTGACAGAAAGCAAGCTTATCCTACCGTCCATATTAACATCGCATAGTATGTCAGTACACATTTCCCAATAATATTTCGGTAGATTACTTTGTCCGCCATTGTTTTCTTGAGACTATCACATGTATTGGATCTTCTCCCTGTGTTTGCAGGACGGCCAGCGAGTGTCGTACGTCCACCAGACCCTGGAGCTGCTGCCCTCGCTGGTGTGCTGGTCCCCCACCGACAGCCTGGCCGTCCTCCGCCGCCAGACCGCCGGTCAGTACCCCACCCCTCCCCCACCGCACCCCACCCCGCCCCCACCGACAGCCTGGCCGTCCTCCGCCGCCAGACCGCCGGTCAGTACCCCACCCCTCCCCCACCGACAGCCCGGCCGTCCTCCGCCGCCAGACCGCCGGTCAGTACCCCACCTCTCCCCCACCGCACCCCACCCCGCCCCCGCCGACAGCCTGGCCGTCCTCCGCGGCCAGACCGCCGGTCAGTACCCCACCCCTCCCCCACCGCACCCCACCCCGCCCCCGCCGATAGCCTGGCCGTCCTCCGCCGCCAGACCGCCGGTCAGTACCCCAGCCCGCCCCCACCGACAGCCTGGTCGTCCTCCGCCGCCAGACCGCCGGTCAGTACCCCACCCCTCCCCCACCGACAGCCTGGCCGTCCTCCGCGGCCAGACCGCCGGTCAGTACCCCACCCCTCACCCACCGACAGCCTGGCCGTCCTCCGCCGCCAGGCCGCCGGTCAGTACCCCGCCCGGCAGTGCGAACTAACGCCAGGTTTGTAACTAGAGCCATGTATTGTACAAAGTTGATGAATGATTCCTCTCAATCCGTTGTCGCCTCATGCAGAGATAAAGCAGCGGTACCCAGACTACATGCCAAGCGACAACGATCAGCTGATGGATGACCAGCTATTCCGGAGTTGCGCCTTCCAGCGGCCCTTCCAGTACCTGAGGAGGTACAGCCAAGGCCACACGCTGGCGGACATCGCCGCGAACCAGCCCGAAGGCAGCCCGGCGGATTGGCTGGAGTGTATGCTGCGGTAGGCTTCACATTCACTGTCTGCTCGGTACCCGGCGGCAACTCGTGTCATTGTTAGTAGATGGTTGGTTGATTTTATATTCAGGACGCTTTAACCGCTTTTGGTCATATCGCGTCAGTGGAAGAAGGGAGAGAGAGAGTGGAGCCATGTCCCCGGGGTAACCCCCTACTCTTTGCGAAGAAGGGCGTGGGATCTGTATCTTGCGACCACACAGACATGGCCACAGCGGGGCGCCAACCACCGACCGACGTGCCGTTAGGCTTGTTAGTAGATGGAGACTAGAGTCACTGGTAACCCAGGGTAAGCACCGTACGTCCCTTGTTGTAGGTTGTCACTGGTAACCCATGGTAAGCACCGTACGCCCCTTGTTGTAGCTTGCCACTGGTAACCCATGGTAAGCACCATACGTCCCTTGTTGTAGCTTGTCACTGGTAACCCATGGGAAGCACCATACGTCCCTTGTTGTAGCTTGTCACTGATAACCTATGGTAAGCACCATACGTCCCTTGTAGCTTGTCACTGGTAACCCATGGTAAGCACCATACGTCCCTTGTTGTAGTTGTCACTGGTTACCCATGGTAAGCACCATACGTCCCTTGTAGCTTGTCACTGGTAACCCAGGGTAGGCACCATACGCCCCGTGTTGTAGCTTGCCACTGGTAACCCATGGTAAGCACCATACGTCCCTTGTTGTAGCTTGTCACTGGTAACCCATGGGAAGCACCATACGTCCCTTGTTGTAGCTTGTCACTGATAACCTATGGTAAGCACCATACGTCCCTTGTAGCTTGTCACTGGTAACCCATGGTAAGCACCATACGTCCCTTGTTGTAGTTGTCACTGGTTACCCATGGTAAGCACCATACGTCCCTTGTTGTAGCTTGTCACTGGTAACCCATGGTAAGCACCATACGTCCCTTGTTGTAGCTTGTCACTGGTAACCCAGGGTAAGCACCCTACGTCCCTTGTAGCTTGTCACTGATAACCTATGGTAAGAACCGTACGTCCCTTGTTGTAGCTTGTCACTAGTAACCCATGGTAAGCACCATACGTCCCTTGTTGTAGGTTGTCACTAGTAACCCATGGTAAGCACCATACGTCCCTTGTTGTAGCTTGTCACTGGTAACACATGGTAAGCACCATACGTCCCTTGTTGTAGCTTGTCACTGGTAACCCAGGGTAAGCACCGTACGTCCCTTGTAGCTTGTCACTGATAACCTATGGTAAGAACCGTACGTCCCTTGTTGTAGCTTGTCAGTAGTAACCCATGGTAAGCACCATACGTCCCTTGTTGTAGCTTGTCACTAGTAACCCATGGTAAGCACCATACGTCCCTTGTTGTAGCTTGTCACTGGTAACCCATGGTAAGCACCATACGTCCCTTGTTGTAGGTTGTCACTAGTAACCCATGGTAAGCACCATACGTCCCTTGTTGTAGGTTGTCACTGGTTACCCATGGTAAGCACCATACGTCCCTTGTTGTAGCTTGTCACTGGTAACCCAGGGTAAGCACCGTACGTCCCTTGTAGCTTGTCACTGATAACCTATGGTAAGAACCGTACGTCCCTTGTTGTAGCTTGTCAGTAGTAACCCATGGTAAGCACCATACGTCCCTTGTTGTAGCTTGTCACTAGTAACCCATGGTAAGCACCATACGTCCCTTGTTGTAGCTTGTCACTGGTAACCCATGGTAAGCACCATACGTCCCTTGTAGCTTGTCACTGGTAACCCAAGGTAAGCACCGTACGTCCCTTGTTGTAGCTTGTCACTAGTAACCCATGGTAAGCACCATACGTCCCTTGTTGTAGCTTGTCACTAGTAACCCATGGTAAGCACCATACGTCCCTTGTTGTAGCTTGTCACTGGTAACCCATGGTAAGCACCATACGTCCCTTGTAGCTTGTCACTGGTAACCCATGGTAAGCACCATACGTCCCTTGTTGTAGCTTGTCACTGGTTACCCATGGTAAGCACCATACGTCCCTTGTTGTAGCTTGTCACTGGTAACCTATGGTAAGCACCATATGTCCCTTGTTGTAGCTTGTCACTGGTAACCCAGGGTAGGCACCATACGCCCCGTGTTGTAGCTTGTCACTGGTAACCCATGGTAAGCACCATACGTCCCTTGTTGTAGCTTGTCACTGGTTACCCATGGTAAGCACCATACGTCCCTTGTAGGTTGCCACTGGTAACCCATGGTAAGCACCATACATCCCTTGTTGTAGCTTGTCACTGGTAACCCATGGTAAGCACCATACGTCTCTTGTTGTAGCTTGTCACTGGTTACCCATGGTAAGCACCATACGTCCCTAGTTGTAGCTTGTCACTAATAGCCCATGGTAAGCACCATACGTCCCCTGTTGTAGCTTGTCACTGGTTACCCATGGTAAGCACCATACGTCCCTTGTTGTAGCTTGTCACTAGTAACCCATGGTAAGCACCATACGTCCCCTGTTGTAGCTTGTCACTGGTAACCCAGGGTAAGCACCGTACGTCCCTTGTAGCTTGTCACTGATAACCTATGGTAAGAACCGTACGTCCCTTGTTGTAGCTTGTCACTGGTAACCCATGGTAAGCACCATACGTCCCTTGTTGTAGCTTGTCACTAGTAACCCATGGTAAGCACCATACGTCCCTTGTTGTAGCTTGTCACTGGTAACCCATGGTAAGCACCGTACGTCCCTTGTAGCTTGTCACTGGTAACCCATGGTAAGCACCATACGTCCCTTGTTGTAGCTTGTCACTAGTAACCCATGGTAAGCACCATACGTCCCTTGTTGTAGCTTGTCACTGGTAACCCATGGTAAGCACCATACGTCCCTTGTTGTAGTCTGCCACTGGTAACCCATGGTAAGCACCATACGTCCCTTGTTGTAGCTTGTCACTGGTAACCTATGGTAAGCACCATATGTCCCTTGTTGTAGCTTGTCACTAGTAACCCATGGTAACCACCATACGTCCCTTGTTGTAGCTTGTCACTGGTAACCCATGGTAAGCACCATACGTCCCTTGTTGTAGCTTGTCACTCGTAACCCATGGTAAGCACCATACGTCCCTTGTTGTAGCTTGTCACTGATAACCCATGGTAAGCACCATACGTCCCTTGTTGTAGCTTGTCACTGGTAACCCATGGTAAGCACCATACGTCCCTTGTTGTAGCTTGTCACTGGTTACCCATGGTAAGCACCATACGTCCCTTGTTGTAGCTTGTCACTGGTAACCCATGGTAAGCACCATACGCCCCTTGTTGTAGCTTGTCACTGGTAACCCATGGTAAGCACCATACGTCCCTTGTTGTAGCTTGTCACTGGTGACCCATGGTAAGCACCATACGTCCCTTGTTGTAGCTTGTCACTGGTAACCCATGGTAAGCACCATACGTCCCTTGTTGTAGCTTGTCACTGGTAACCCATGGTAAGCACCATACGCCCCTTGTTGTAGCTTGTCACTGGTAACCCATGGTAAGCACCATACGCCCCTTGTTGTAGCTTGTCACTGGTAACCCATGGTAAGCACCATACGTCCCTTGTTGTAGCTTGTCACTGGTGACCCATGGTAAGCACCATACGTCCCTTGTTGTAGCTTGTCACTGGTAACCCATGGTAAGCACCATACGTCCCTTGTTGTAGCTTGTCACTGGTAACCCATGGTAAGCACCATACGCCCCTTGTTGTAGCTTGTCACTGGTAACCCATGGTAAGCACCATACGTCCCTTGTTGTAGCTTGTCACTGGTAACCCATGGTAAGCACCATACGCCCCTTGTTGTAGCTTGTCACTGGTAACCCATGGTAAGCACCATACGTCCCTTGTTGTAGCTTGTCACTGGTAACCCATGGTAAGCACCATACGACCCTTGTTGTAGCTTGTCACTGGTAACCCATGGTAAGCACCATACGACCCTTGTTGTAGCTTGTCACTGGTAACCCATGGTAAGCACCATACGTCCCTTGTTGTAGCTTGTCACTGATAACCCATGGTAAGCACCATACGTCCCTTGTTGTAGCTTGTCACTGGTAACCCATGGTAAGCACCATACGTCCCTTGTTGTAACTTGTCACTGGTAACCCATGGTAAGCACCATACGACCCTTGTTGTAACTTGTCACTGGTAACCCATGGTAAGCACCGTACGTCCCTTGTTGTAACTTGTCACTGGTTACCCATGGTAAGCACCGTACGTCCCTTGTTGTAGCTTGTCACTGGTTACCCATGGTAAGCACCATACGTCCCTTGTTGTAGCTTGTCACTGATAACCCATGGTAAGCACCATACGTCCCTTGTTGTAGCTTGTCACTGGTAACCCATGGTAAGCACCATACGTCCCTTGTTGTAGCTTGTCACTCGTAACCCATGGTAAGCACCATACGTCCCTTGTTGTAGCTTGTCACTGGTAACCCATGGTAAGCACCATACGACCCTTGTTGTAGCTTGTCACTGGTAACCCATGGTAAGCACCATACGTCCCTTGTTGTAGCTTGTCACTGGTTACCCATGGTAAGCACCATACGTCCCTTGTTGTAGCTTGTCACTGGTAACCCATGGTAAGCACCATACGTCCCTTGTTGTAGCTTGTCACTGGTGACCCATGTTACGCACCATACGTCCCTTGTTGTAGCTTGCCACTGGTAACACAAGGTAAGCACCGTACGTCCCTTGTTGTAGCTTGTCACTGGTAACCCATGGTAAGCACCATACGTCCCTTGTTGTAGCTTGTCACTGGTAACCCATGGTAAGCACCATACGTCGCTTGTTGCAGATTCTGTGGAATGAAGGACCCTTCGTGGTCGGAGCTGCGTCACTTGGTGCACTTCCTCAACGTGCAACTGGAGGACTTGGAGAAGTCCGACTTCTGTCAGGTCTTCATGGAGCAGGACTTGCCCGGGTTCACAACCTTCGTCGTCCGCTTCATGATTCGGATGTCACGGGTGCGTGTCGTCTTTATCTCGTCTCGCTTATCTCACCCAACTTGTTATATCACCAAATGTGTTGCTCTTATCTCACCCAATGTGTTGTCTATATCATGTGTTGTCTATATCATGTGTTGTCTATATCATGTGTTGTCTATATTATGTGTTGTCTATATCATGTGTTGTCTATATTATGTGTTGTCTATATCATGTGTTGTCTATATTATGTGTTGTCTATATCTCACTCAATGTGTCGTCCTTATCTCATCCAATGTGTTGACCTTATCTCATACAATGTGTGTTTTTATCTCACCCAATTTATCGCCCTGTTCTCATCTGATTTGTTTCCATTATCTCGCGCAACGTGTGTTCTTATCTCTTCCAATGCGTGTTCTTATCTCACCCAATCTAATGTGTTGTCATTATCTTACTAAATGTGTTGTCCTTATCTAACCCAATGTGTGTTCTTATCTCACCCAAGGCGTCATTCTTATGCCACCCAATATGTCGTCCTTATTCTACCCAATGTGTGTCCTTATCTTACCCAATATGTCGTCCTTATCTTACCCAATGTGTCGTCCTTATCTTACCCAATGTGTCGTTCTTATCTCATCCAAGGTCTTATCCTTATCTCATCCAATGTGTTTCACTGTCTTACTCAATGCTTTGTCCTTGTAGTAGCCAAGTGCCCAGCGCGTTCCCTGTCTCACCTAGCGTGTTCCCGGGCTCACCTAGCGTGTTCCCGGGCTCACCTAGCGTGTTCCCTGTCTAACCTAGCGTGTTCACTGTCTCACCAAGCGTGTTCCCTGTCTAACCTAGCGTGTTCACTGTCTCACCAAGCGTGTTCCCTGTCTAACCTAGCGTGTTCACTGTCTCACCTAGCGCGTTCCCTGTCTCACCTAGCGTGTTCCCTGTCTAACCTAGCGTGTTTACTGTCTCACCTAGCCTGTTCCCTGTCTCACCTAGCGTGTTCCCTGTCTCACATATCGTGTTCCCTTTCTCACCTAGCGTGTTCCCTGTCTAACCTAGCGTGTTCACTGTCTCACCTAGCCTGTTCCCTGTCTCACCTAGCGTGTTCCCTGTCTCACATATCGTGTTCCCTTTCTCACCTAGCATGTTCCCTGTCTCACCTTGCCTGTTCCATGTCTCACCTAGCGTGTTCCCTGTCTCACCTAGCGTGTTCCCTGTCTCACCTAGCGTGTTCCCTGTCTCACCTAGCGTGTTCCCTGTCTCACCTAGTGTGTCCTTGGTGCACCCAGTGCAATATGGGGAACACTCAGTCTACTTTGAGACCCAGCAATTGATTTAGGGTCTACCCAAATTGGTTGTTAGCGAGTCTTTAACAAGCGAACAATAATAAGTGTGATGTCCAATAATCTCAATGGCTTCGTTACAAAAACTACATTTGTCATAACAATATATTTTTTACAATTGGCAATACCGTTAACAAACGCTTATAAATCGCGTCATAAACTCTGTTAGTAGCCATGAGCATATTGCTACCATCTCATTCAGATTGACCCCATATTCGTTACCCTGTTTGATGTGAGACACATGTTGGTCAGGTCCGTTGAGCGAGTAACACACACATCATGGGCGTGTCCAGGGGGGTGGCACGGGGCACGAGCCCCCCTTTCAGACCCTAAAGTATATCTGTGCCCCCCATTTTGCAAAATCTGTGCCCCCCACGGTGATAATAATAAAATAATGGAACCCTTGGTCGCAATTTTGTTCAGCCCCCCGCCCCTCCCCCCCCCCCTCCCGGTCGCAATTTTTTTCAGCCCCCACCCCCGGTTGCAAGATTGCATCACTGTTTTTATTGTGCCTCCCCTTTCAAGGATTCCTCACACGCCACTGCACATATATATGCCAATCAAAATGCATGATCGCTCTCTGACCTGAGTTGCCAGCGCACTGGGCAGGCGACCGTGGATAAGTAATATCGAATTAACCTATGTTGTAGTATAACCCGTTTGCACGAAAAAACATGTTTGCCAAGATGTACAATATGGTTAATCCGTTACGGGTGTTCTTTTATACCAAGCGTTATTTTTGTTGGTGTTTTAAGTTTTAATAAGTATTTGTTCGTTAGTCTCCATTCGGGTTGTTAGCGAGTCCTAGCAAGCGAGCTAGAATAAGTGTGATGTCCAATAGTCTCAATGGCGGCGTTACAAAAACTACATTTGTCATAACAAATGTTTTTGACAATCCGTAATACCGTTAACAAACGCTAAAAATCGCATCATAAACTCTGTTAGTAGCCATGAGCATATTGCTACCACCTCAATCAGATTGACCCCATATTCGTTACCCTGTTTGATGTGAGGCACATGTTGGTCAGGTCCGTTGAGCGAGTAACACACATATATATGCCAATCAAAATGCATGATCGCTCTCTGACCTGAGTTGCCAGCGCACTGAGCAGGCGACCGTGGATAACGATGATGATGCAATGTTTGTTACCATGGTGATGTTGACAGGACTTCGCCACGAGGTCTCTGGTCATCTCAGAGGAGACGCCTGGCACGGCGGCTCCAGGCGACGATGACGACGAGGGTGACGACGAGGGTGACGACGAGGGTGACGACGAGGGTGACGACGAGGGTGACGACGAGGGTGACGACGAGGGTGACGACGAGGATGACGACGAGAGTGACGACGAAAGTGACGACGAGGATGACGACGAGAGTGACGACGAGGGTGACGACGGCGGTGACGACGAGAGTGACGACGCGGGTGGTGATGGAGGTGGTGATGGAGGTGGCCGCCAAGACGACCAACAGGCTCTGGTGGAGCTCTATCAGATGAAGAGGCGCTGGGAGAGCAGGTGGGTGGGTAGGGGTGGATGGAGGGTGGAGAGCAGACGGGTGAGTGGCCGGGTAAGTGGGGGTTGAGGAGCAGGTGGGGGTGGCCGGATAGGAGGGGTGGAGAACAGGTGAGGGGTTGGCTGGGTAGGGTTGGAAGGTGAATAGCAGAACTAAAGCGTTCGTGCCACGATTTTGTTTAGCTCAGAGTAAACTTTGTTTAGGGAAGATGAACAAATAACAATTTGTTTAACTGGACTTTACAGTTTTATTCCATGATATCACTAAAAACGCGTTCGTCAAATTAGCAAAAGTGGGGTCTGGCGGGTTTATTTCTGGGAGCATTGCATCTGAGCGTTATTTAGAAATTCCCCAATGATGTCACAAGATTGGCAGGTGAGCTTTGACGCAGTGCGTAGGCATCTGTTGTGTTGGGCGTGTATTGTTCTCATGGTTAAGTGCCTTTTGTTGAGTTCAAGCCAATGAGCAGAGAGAAAAAAGTCTCAATGTAAAAGCACATGCGTTTGTATTCCCCTTTGACGTCACTTTTCTCGTTCACGGAATTTAAATTGGTTGGTGCGAAAACAAGTGGAAAAAGTATTCCCTTCTACCATTTGGAGCGTTATAGCTCGATAATATAGGCTCATGACAAGTTGTTTTGGCGTGGCACCAACTGTTTAAGCTGTGTTGCAGCAGGGGGCATTCACATTGTGTGAAAATGGTGCATTAGCCTTGGAAGCGGGATACAAACCAAGGATGGAGCGAGGCCTGTAACATATGGCTGCAGCGGGAATGTCCATTTTGTGAAATACACAGTTATGATATCTTATAAGGACCTCGTCAACAGTTCATATGAATATCAACTATTTTAACTGCATTTCGACAATATCTACGCTGTAACAAGGGTAAACACGCTATGCTACAGTATGGGTAATGATGCTACTAGCAGGCTATTTAGCCTTTACCTGCCCCGGACGACACGGCGCTATGGTGACCTGATTGCCGCCTGTACTTGCAGCCCTCACCCCTACGTGTTCTTCAACATGGACCCCGAGACGGACGCGCGCCACTCCATGACATTCCTGGGCTTCAACGTGGACAGGACGACGGGGGACATCCGGGACCCGCGCACCAACGACGTGCTGGAGCGGGGCGTGATGGCGCGAGCCCTGCAGGACGGCCTGGTCGGGAACAGGGTCCGCCTCAACGAGAACATCGACACCCTCCCCAGGTACACTGTCATGTGTGATCAGGTCGAGGACTGACCGTCGTTCGACGGACGAACGTCCTTCGTAGTACGTACTTCCAATAAGGTTCGTGTGCACTTCGTTCCAAGGACGGATGGTTTTGACATGTTGATTTACTTATGCATATTTGTTTCTGCATATATTACCCTTGTTCAGCTTCATTGGATTGGATGATATGAGGGAAGCCCATTATTAGGGTCTAAACCTCGTTGTGAGATCATAATTAACCCGGGAGTGAATTATGGGAGCGTTCCAGACATGTAAACATGTCCGACGCGGAGGCTCTACAAATTCTTAAAAGTCTACAAAGGCATTGAAAGGACTTTTTGCAAGACCTGCCATGTAAGTATATTGATAGCTTTGCATCTCTAGGTTCGTTTTATCGTCATTTACAAAAGATTTCATGGCATATTTGTCAGATAATGGATGGAAAGGGCACCTGTTGTCACGAACAAAATTGCGTCCCTATATCAACGGACGCGCAACTCGCCTGACCAAGGTTGCTCCGAAAAAAAAATCTTCTTTTGTATGAATGACGATGCGAAACTATCAGAATTCATAACAACTGTGTCAACATTAACTGTGTCAACAATACTGTGCTAAATAGATATGTTCTGCAACGACATTAGGGTCCCAAACCCACCCGCCCTTGCAGTACCTGGGCTCTGAGCATCCCGTACTTCATTCGTAGTACGCCAGTTGGTCGTCCTTCCATTGAAGGGCGGCTGCTATGCTTTACCATACCATCGACAGTGTTTTAGCCTAATCAGACAAATATGCCATAGAATTTTTACCAAATCGGTTCATAACATATCTACAGATGCTGGTCTTCTAAAATATAATGAGGGTTCAGCTTGGAAAGGTTTCCATGTGATGTACCAGGTAAAAACATGTGGAAAATTGGTGTCTCTCAGTGCTCGTTCGCCATGTTCAGTCAATAATTTGGTATTCCCCGCCCAACAGGATACAATGTCATGGTTTCTAAATATGGAGTTGCTCATTGTGAAGGGATTCTCATGGTTAGATCAATAGGAATCCAGCGTAAATCTATGTTTGCATACTATGAACACATGCATGTTGTTACAAAGTGGCTGTACCTCGATTTAGGTTCACGCATACTGCGAAGGAAGTACGTACTTCGTTTGACGGTCGTACTACGAACGACGGTGGTCCTCGACCTGGTGATATAACGACGGTCGGTGTATATTGTCGGCAGTGACAGACCAGATACTGCCCTGTGTGATATAACGACGGTCGGTGTATATTGTAGGCAGTGACAGACCAGATACTGTCCTGTATGATATAACGACGGTCGGTTTATATTGTCGGCAGTGACAGACCAGATACTGTCCTGTGTGATATAACGACGGTCGGTGTATATTGTCGGTAGTGACAGACCAGATACTGTCCTGTATGATATAACGACGGTCGGTGTATATTGTCGGCAGTGACAGACCAGATACTGTCCTGTGTGATATAACGACGGTCGGTGTATATTGTCGGCAGTGACAGACCAGATACTGTCCTATGTGATATAACGACGGTCGGTGTATATTGTCGGTAGTGACAGACCCGATACTGTCCTGTATGATATAACGACGGTCGGTGTATATTGTCGGTAGTGACAGATCAGATACTGTCCTGTGTGATATAACGACGGTCGGTGTATATTTCTCGGCAGTGACAGATCAGATACTGTCCTGTGTGATATAACGACGGTCGGTGTATATTGTCGGTAGTTACAGACCCGATACTGTCCTGTATGATATAACGACGGTCGGTGTATATTGTCGGTAGTGACAGATCAGATACTGTCCTGTGTGATATAACGACGGTCGGTGTATATTGTCGGTAGTGACAGATCAGATACTGTCCTGTGTGATATAACGACGGTCGGTGTATATTGTCGGTAGTGACAGACCCGATACTGTCCTGTATGATATAACGACGGTCGGTGTATATTGTCGGTAGTGACAGATCAGATACTGTCCTGTGTGATATAACGACGGTCGGTGTTTATTGTCGGTAGTGACAGATCAGATACTGTCCTGTGTGATATAACGACGGTCGGTGTATATTGTCGGTAGTGACAGATCAGATACTGTCCTGTGTGATATAACGACGGTCGGTGTATATTGTCGGCAGTGACAGACCAGATACTGTCCTGTATGATATAACGACGGTCGGTGTATATTGTCGGCAGTGACAGACCAGATACTGTCCTGTATGATATAACGACGGTCGGTGTATATTGTAGGTAGTGACAGACCAGATACTGTCCTGTTCGATATAACGACGGTCGGTGTATATTGTCGGCAGTGACAGACCAGATACTGTCCTGTATGATGTAACGACGGTCGGTGTATATTGTCGGCAGTGACAGACCAGATACTGTCATGTATGATATAACGACGGTCGGTGTATATTGTCGGTAGTGACAGACCAGATACTGTCCTGTATGATATAACGACGGTCGGTGTATATTGTCGGCAGTGACAGATCAGATACTGTCCTGTGTGGTATAACGACGGTCGGTGTATACTGTCGGCAGTGACAGACCAGATACTGTCCTGTGTGATGTAACGACGGTCGGTGTATATTGTCGGCAGTGACAGACCGGATACTGTCATGTATGATACAACGACGGTCGGTGTATATTGTCGGTAGTGACAGACCAGATACTGTCCTGTATGATATAACGACGGTCGGTGTATATTGTCGGCAGTGACAGATCAGATACTGTCCTGTGTGGTATAACGACGGTCGGTGTATATTGTCGGCAGTGACAGACCAGATACTGTCCTGTGTGATGTAACGACGATCGGTGTATATTGTCGGCAGTGACAGACCAGATACTGTCCTGTATGATATAACGACGGTCGGTGTATATTGTCGGTAGTGACAGACCAGATACTGTCCTGTATGATATAACGACAGTCGGTGTATATTGTCGGCAGTGATAGACCAGATACTGTCATGTGTGATATAACGACGGTCGGTGTATATTGTCGGTAGTGACAGACCAGATACTGTCCTGTGTGATATAACGACGGTCGGTGTATATTGTTGGTAGTGACAGACCAGATACTGTCCTGTATGATATAACGACGGTCGGTGTATATTGTCGGCAGTGACAGACCAGACACTGTCCTGTGTGATATAACGACGGTCGGTGTATATTGTCGGTAGTGACAGACCAGATACTGTCCTGTGTGATATAACGACGGTCGGTGTATATTGTCGGCAGTGACAGACCAGATACTGTCCTGTGTGATATAACGACGGTCGGTGTATATTGTCGGTAGTGACAGACCAGATACTGTCCTGTGTGATATAACGACGGTCGGTGTATATTGTTGGTAGTGACAGACCAGATACTGTCCTGTATGATATAACGACGGTCGGTGTATATTGTCGGCAGTGACAGACCAGACACTGTCCTGTGTGATATAACGACGGTCGGTGTATATTGTCGGTAGTGACAGACCAGATACTGTCCTGTGTGATATAACGACGGTCGGTGTATATTGTCGGCAGTGACAGACCAGATACTGTCCTGTGTGATATAACGACGGTCGGTGTATATTGTCGGCAGTGACAGACCAGATACTGTCCTGTGTGATATAACGACGGTCGGTGTATATTGTCGGTAGTGACAGACCAGATACTGTCCTGTATGATATAACGACGGTCGGTGTATATTGGCGGCAGTGACAGACCAGATACTGTCCTATACCATATAACGACGGTCGGTGCATATTGTCGGTAGTGACAGACCAGATACTGTCCTGTATGATATAACGACGGTCGGTGTATATTGTCGGCAGTGACAGACCAGATACTGTCCTGTATGATATAACGACGGTCGGTGTATATTGTCGGTAGTGACAGACCAGATACTGTCCTGTATGATATAACGACGGTCGGTGCATATTGTCGGTAGTGACAGACCAGATACTGTCCTGTGTGATATAACGACGGTCGGTGTATATTGTCGGCAGCGACAGACCAGATACTGTCCTGTATGATATAACGACGGTCGGTGTATATTGTCGGTAGTGACAGACCAGATACTGTCCTGTATGATATAACGACGGTAGGTGCATATTGTCGGTAGTGACAGACCAGATACTGTCCTGTGTGATATAACGACGGTCGGTGTATATTATCGGTAGTGACAGACCAGATACTGTCCTGTATGATATAACGACGGTCGGTGTATATTGTCGGTAGTGACAGACCAGATACTGTCCTGTATGATATAACGACGGTCGGTGTATATTGTCGGTAGTGACAGACCAGATACTGTCCTGTATGATATAACGACGGTCGGTGTATATTGTCGGTAGTGACAGACCAGATACTGTCATGTATGATATAACGACGGTCGGTGTATATTGTCGGCAGTGACAGATCAGATACTGTCCTGTATGATATAACGACGGTCGGTGTATATTGTCGGTAGTGACAGACCAGATACTGTCCTGTATGATATAACGACGGTCGGTGCATATTGTCGGTAGTGACAGACCAGATACTGTCCTGTGTGATATAATGACGGTCGGTGTATATTGTCGGCAGCGACAGACCAGATACTGTCCTGTATGATATAACGACGGTCGGTGTATATTGTCGGTAGTGACAGACCAGATACTGTCCTGTATGATATAACGACGGTCGGGGCATATTGTCGGTAGTGACAGACCAGATACTGTCCTGTGTGATATAACGACGGTCGGTGTATATTGTCGGTAGTGACAGACCAGATACTGTCCTGTGTGATATAACGACGGTCGGTGTATATTGTCGGTAGTGACAGACCAGATACTGTCCTGTATGATATAGCGACGGTCGGTGTATATTGTCGGTAGTGACAGACCAGATACTGTCCTGTATGATATAACGACGGTCGGTGCATATTGTCGGTAGTGACAGACCAGATACTGTCCTGTGTGATATAACGACGGTCGGTGTATATTGTCGGCAGCGACAGACCAGATACTGTTCTGTATGATATAACGACGATCGGTGTATATTGTCGGTAGTGACAGACCAGATACTGTCCTGTATGATATAACGACGGTCGGTGTATATTGTCGGCAGTGACAGACCAGATACTGTCCTGTGTGATATAACGACGGTCGGTGTATATTGTCGGTAGTGACAGACCAGATACTGTCCTGTGTGATATAACGACGGTCGGTGTATATTGTTGGTAGAGACAGACCAGATACTGTCCTGTGTAATATAACGACGGTCGGTGTATATTGTCGGCAGTGACAGACCAGATACTGTCCTGTGTGATATAACGACGGTCGGTGTATATTGTTGGTAGAGACAGACCAGATACTGTCCTGTGTAATATAACGACGGTCGGTGTATATTGTCGGTAGTGACAGACCAGATACTGTCCTGTGTGATATAACGACGGTCGGTGTATATTGTCGGTAGTGACAGACCAGATATTGTCCTGTATGATATAACGACGGTCGGTGTATATTGTCGGCCGTGACAGACCAGATACTGTCCTGTATGATATAACGACGGTCGGTGTATATTGTCGGCAGTGACAGACCAGATAATGTCCTTTGTGATATAACGACGGTCGGCCTATATTGTCGGTAGTGACAGACCAGATACTGTCCTCTGTGATATAACGACGGTCGGTGTATATTGTCGGCAGTGACAGACCAGATACTGTCCTGTGTGATATAACGACGGTCGGTGTATATTGTCGGCAGTGACAGACCAGATACTGTCCTGTGTGATATAACGACGGTCGGTGTATATTGTCGGTAGTGACAGACCAGATACTGTCCTGTATGATATAACGACGGTCGGTGTATATTGTCGGCAGTGACAGACCAGATACTGTCCTATACGATATAACGACGGTCGGTGTATATTGTCGGTAGTGACAGACCAGATACTGTCCTGTATGATATAACGACGGTCGGTGTATATAGTCGGTAGTGACAGACCAGTGATTGTCCTGTCTGATGTAACGACGGTCGGTGTATATTGTCGGTAGTGACAGACCAGATACTGTCCTGTATGATATAACGACGGTCGGTGTATATTGTCGGTAGTGACAGACCAGATACTGTCCTGTATGATACAACGACGGTCGGTGTATATTGTCGGCACTGACAGACCAGATACTGTCCTGTGTGATATAACGACGGTCGGTGTATATTGTCGGCAGTGACAGACCAGATACTGTCCTGTATGATGTAACGACGGTCGGTGTATATTGTCGGCACTGACATACCAGATACTGTCCTGTGTGATATAACGACGGTCGGTGTATATTGTCGGCAGTGACAGACCCGATACTGTCCTGTATGATATAACGACGGTCGGCGTATATAGTCGGTAGTGACAGACCAGATACTGTCCTGTATGATATTACGACGGTCGGTGTATATTGTCGGCAGTGACAGACCAGATACTGCCCTGTGTGATATAACGACGGTCGGTGTATATTGTCGGTAGTGACAGACCAGATACTGTCCTGTGTGATATAACGACGGTCGGTGTATATTGTCGGTAGTGACAGACCAGATACTGTCCTGTATGATATAACGACGGTCGGTGTATATTGTCGGTAGTGACAGACCAGATACTGTCCTGTATGATATAACGACGGTCGGTGTACATTGTCGGTAGTGACAGACCAGATACTGTCCTGTATGATATAACGACCATCGGTGTATATTGTCGGTAGTGACAGACCAGATACTGTCCTGTATGATATAACGACGGTCGGTGTATATTGTCGGCAGGGACAGACCAGATACTGTCCTGTATGATATAACGACGGTCGGTGTATATTGTCGGCAGTGACAGACCAGATACTGTCCTGTATGATATAACGACGGTCGGTGTATATTGTCGGTAGTGACAGACCAGATACTGTCCTGTATGATATTACGACGGTCGGTGTATATTGTCGGTAGTGACAGACCAGATACTGTCCTG
This sequence comes from Arenicola marina, assembly GCA_964019135.1. Classification (NCBI taxonomy): domain Eukaryota; kingdom Metazoa; phylum Annelida; class Polychaeta; family Arenicolidae; genus Arenicola; species Arenicola marina. Next base: position 10,261,913 of record OZ025265.1, read on the forward strand.
TATGATATAACGACGGTCGGTGTATATTGTCGGCACTGACAGACCAGATACTGTCCTGTATGATATTACGACGGTCGGTGTATATTGTCGGTAATGACAGACCAGATGCTGTCCTGTATGATATTACGACGGTCAGTGTATATTGTCGGCAGTGACAGACCAGATACTGCCCTGTGTGATATAACGACGGTCGGTGTATATTGTCGGTAGTGACAGACCAGATACTGTCCTGTGTGATATAACGACGGTCGGTGTATATTGTCGGTAGTGACAGACCAGATACTGTCCTGTATGATATTACGACGGTCGGTGTATATTGTCGGCAGTGACAGACCAGATACTGCCCTGTGTGATATAACGACGGTCGGTGTATATTGTCGGTAGTGACAGACCAGATACTGTCCTGTGTGATATAACGACGGTCGGTGTATATTGTCGGTAGTGACAGACCAGATACTGTCCTGTATGATATAACGACGGTCGGTGTATATTGTCGGTAGTGACAGACCAGATACTGTCCTGTATGATATAACGACGGTCGGTGTATATTGTCGGCAGTGACAGACCAGATACTGTCCTGTATGATATAACGACGGTCGGTGTATATTGTCGGCAGTGACAGACCAGATACTGTCCTGTATGATATAACGACGGTCGGTGTATATTGTCGGCAGTGACAGACCAGATACTGTCCTGTATGATATAACGACGGTCGGTGTATATTGTAGGTAGTGAGAGACCAGATTCTGTCCTGTATGATATAACGACGGTCGGTGTATATTGTCGGCAGTGACAGACCAGATACTGTCCTGTATGATATAACGACGGTCGGTGTATATTGTCGGCAGTGACAGACCAGATACTGTCGTGTGTGATATAACGACGGTCGGTGTATATTGTCGGTAGTGACAGACCAGATACTGTCCTGTATGATATAACGACGGTCGGTGTATATTGTCGGCAGTGACAGACCAGATACTGTCCTGTATGATATAACGACGGTCGGTGTATATTGTCGGCAGTGACAGACCAGATACTGTCCTGTGTGATATAACGACGGTCGGTGTATATTGTCGGCAGTGACAGACCAGATACTGCCCTGTAATATATAACGACGGCTGTTGTATATTGCCAGCAGTGACAGACCAGATACTGTTCTGTGTGATATAACGACGGTCGGTGTATATTGTCGGTAGTGACAGACCAGATACTGTCCTGTATGATATAACGACGGTCGGTGTATATTGTCGGCAGTGACAGGCCAGATACTGTCCTGTGTGATATAACGGCGGTCGGTGTATATTGTCGGCAGTGACAGACCAGATACTGTCCTGTATGATATAACGACGGTCGGTGTATATTGTCGGCAGTGACAGACCAGATACTGTCCTGTATGACATAACGACGGTCGGTGTATATTGTCGGCAGTGACAGACCCGATACTGTCCTGTGGGATATAACGACGATCGGTGTATATTGTCGGCAGTGACAGACCAGATACTGTCCTGTATGATATAACGACGGTCGGTGTATATTGTCGGTAGTGACAGACCCGATACTGTCCTGTGTGATGTAACGACGGTCGGTGTATATTGTCGGTAGTGACAGAGCAGATTCTGCCCTGTATGATATAACGACGGTCGGTGTATATTGTCGGCAGTGACAGACCAGATACTGTCCTGTATGATATAACGACGGTCGGTGTATATTGTCGGTAGTGACAGACCAGATACTGTCCTGTGTGATATAACGACGGTCGGTGTATATTGTCGGCAGTGACAGACCAGATACTGTCCTGTGTGATATAACGACGGTCGGTGTATATTGTCGGCAGTGACAGACCAGATACTGTCCTGTATGATATAACGACAGTCGGTGTATATTGTCGGCAGTAACAGACCAGATACTGTCCTGTATGATATAACGACGGTCGGTGTATATTGTCGGTAGTGACAGATCAGATACTGTCCTGTGTGATATAACGACGGTCGGTGTATATTGTCGGTAGTGACAGACTAGATACTGTCCTGTGTGATATAACGACGGTCGGTGTATATTGCCGGTGGTGACAGACCAGATACTGTCCTGTGTGATGTAACGACGGTCGGTGTATATTGTCGGTAGTGACAGACCAGATACTGTCCTGTGTGATGTAACGACGGTCGGTGTATATTGTCGGCAGTGACAGACCAGATACTGTCCTGTATGATATAACGACAGTCGGTGTATATTGTCGGCAGTGACAGACCAGATACTGTCCTGTATGATATAACGACGGTCGGTGTATATTGTCGGTAGTGACAGACTAGATACTGTCCTGTGTGATATAACGACGGTCGGTGTATATTGCCGGTGGTGACAGACCAGATACTGTCCTGTGTGATGTAACGACGGTCGGTGTATATTGTCGGTAGTGACAGACCAGATACTGTCCTGTGTGATGTAACGACGGTCGGTGTATATTGTCGGCAGTGACAGACCAGATACTGTCCTGTATGATATAACGACAGTCGGTGTATATTGTCGGCAGTGACAGACCAGATACTGTCCTGTATGATATAACGACGGTCGGTGTATATTGTCGGTAGTGACAGACTAGATACTGTCCTGTGTGATATAACGACGGTCGGTGTATATTGCCGGTGGTGACAGACCAGATACTGTCCTGTGTGATGTAACGACGGTCGGTGTATATTGTCGGTAGTGACAGACCAGATACTGTCCAGTGTGATATAACGACGGTCGGTGTATATTGTCGGTAGTGACAGACCAGATACTGTCCAGTGTGATATAACGACGGTCGGTGTATATTGTCGGTAGTGACAGACCAGATACTGTCCTGTGTGATGTAACGACGGTCGGTGTATATTGTCGGTAGTGACAGACCAGATACTGTCCAGTGTGATATAACGACGGTCGGTGTATATTGTCGGTAGTGACAGACCAGATACTGTCCTGTGTGATGTAACGACGGTCGGTGTATATTGCAGAGACCAGAAGATCATGAAGCTGTGCAGTGTGATGGGGATCGACCTTCCACATGACCCCGACCCCTCGTACGAACTGACCGAAGACAACATCAAGAAGATTCTGGCGATTCACATGCGCTTCAGGTGAGCTGCGGTTACCATGCCGAGTTGGGCGCTGCATTGATGACTAATCCAGTTTTGTTTAAACCATTCGAAGGCGAAGTATGTTATTTAACAGCGTCTACATTTTGGTGCCCAAGAAGGCATTGGCCCGATGTGTAGATGTACCAGTCTAGTATAATACCCTTACATTTACCTTTGCAATACATAATGCTTTCTTTATACAAAGGGAACATACATTTTTGGAAAATTTTGTATAAGGAGCTTTTGTCGTCGTTTTATCTCACCATATGTTGGTTTTTTTTATACCGTTGTGACGTCAGATGTGGCATTCCGGTTGTTATCATGGGTGAGACCGGATGTGGAAAAACGAGACTGGTGAGCTTCATGTGTGACCTCCAGAAACCACCGGGCGTGCAGCTGAAGAACATGGTGCTGATGAAGGCAAGTGTTGCCAGGGTTATGAGGCCTGGTCGCTACGGGTTAGCAGCTCACAGCGCTGTCCGTAACAATCATGGACAGTTAACGAGAACAGGAAATAATCTTTGCGATACAAGCTTTAACTTGTACTAGCAACATTGTTTAATATAATTATTGAAATGACGTCAGTGTACTTTATCTGCGCGACTAGTAAAATATCACTGAAGTGCGACATATATTATTTAGACGTGTTTGCCCCCGTAGGACATGTGTCTGGCTTTGAAAGTACTCATCCCTAACAATAGCCATTGTACCCCATATTTGCATATCCATGACATATCCATATGTTTATAAGTTGTTTATTTTATCTCGATAAGGTGCATGGCGGAACAACGGAGAAGGATATCCTCGACAAGGTAGGCCAAGCGAGCAAGCTGGCTGAAGAGAACCACCGACAGTTCAAGCACATGGATACCATTTTGTTCTTTGACGAGGCCAACACGACGGAGGCCATAGGGCTGATCAAGGAGGTGATGTGTGACGGCACGATGAACGGCGAGCCTCTGCCGCCGCACAGTCCACTCAAGATGGTGGCCGCTGTCAACCCTTACAGAAAGTAAGACCTGTTTCTGTTATCGCACCCTCCACACTACTTGTCGAGGAACCTCTGGTGTAGTGGTACAATACACCACAGATCCATAGCTCATCCCTCCAGGAGGTTTCTTGGCCCGTTAGTGTGCACAAAGCGGCCTAAAACATAATTCATTTATTTCAGAGTTGATAGGCTATGCAAATACATTATTAGACCATTTAGTGGCTTATAGTGCCAAGATTGCACATCGGTTGTAATAAACTCATAATTTGTGTTGTCAAGTGTTCATTAATGTGTTTTATGCTTTTATTCGTCCAGTATTTATTTACGTTGCATAAACATACTCGCGGCTATAGGTAATGTTTATGCCACACATATTATTAGGCACTCGCAAGCAATGATCACCAACCTTGAGAAGGCTGGACTGGGGTACCATGTCGATGCGGAGCAGACGGCTGACAGACTAGGTGAGCGTCCTGTCGGACACTGCTAGCTTTCTGTCAGGTAATTCTAGCGTCGTGTCGGATAGTTCTAGCTTCCTATCCGACACTTCTAGCTTCCTGCCGGATACTTCTAGCTTCTTGTCGAATACTTCTAGCTTCTCGTCGGATACTTCTAGCTTCTCGTCGGATACTTCTAGCCGGATACTTGTAGCTTATTATCGGATACTTCTAGCTTCCTGTTCGATACATTTAGCTTCCTGTCGGATACTTCTAGCTTCATGGCGGATACTTCTAGCTTCCTGTCGGATACTTCTAGCTTCCTGCCGGATACTTCTAGCCTCCTATCCGATACATCCAGCATCCTGTCGGATACTTTTAGGTTCCTATCAGATACTTCTAGCTTGCTGTCTCATACATCTAGCTTCCTGCCGGATACTTCTAGCTTCCTACCAGATGCTTCTAGCGTCCTGCCTCATACTTCTAGCTTCCTATCGGATACTTCTAGCGTCCTGTCGGATACTTCTAGCTTCCTGCCGGATACTTCTAGCTTCCTACCAGATGCTTCTAGCGTCCTGCCTCATACTTCTAGCTTCCTATCGGATACTTCTAGCGTCCTGTCGGATACTTCTAGCTTCTTGCCGGATACTTCTAGCTTCCTATCAGATGCTTCTAGCTTCCTGCCTCATACTTCTAGCTTCCTATCAGATGCTTCTAGCGTCCTGCCGGATACTTCTAGGTTCCTATCAGATGCTTCAAGCGTCCTGCCTCATACTTCTAGCTTCCTATCGGATACTTCTAGCTTCCTATCGGATACTGCTAGCGGCCGACATGTAAGCTTACGTTTGGCGCGGTGGGCGGTCTCATCGTTACTCACCACGTGTCACTTTCCTACGGTCTCCCAGTGTGGCCAGTCTAAGGCCCGTCCGACTGACTCCACCATTTGATGTTTGTTAGCGCCGTGTGTTCTGTGCCGCAGGACGCATTCCCATGCGACAGCTGGTGTACCGGGTGCAGGCTCTCCCACAGAGTATGCTGCCTCTAGTCTGGGACTTCGGCCAGCTCAGCACCGAGGTGGAGGAGCTCTACATACGGCAGATGGTCCGCAGATACGTAAGTCCCCTCCCAGAGGTCTGACAGAACAGAACAGATTACACGATTAAGGCGGAGTAAGTTGGTCGACATGTGTTAGAAACAAGTGCACAGCTTCCACGGTGTTTGGGACAATCAAGGCGCGAGAGATGTTTTGTTTTTCGCGGACATTCTTTATACGTTTGGGAGATGAATGGTATAGTTCTTGGCGCCCAGCGAGTACAAACCAAGACCTAACGACATCGATGCGACGACTCACAGGTAGGCTGATTCAATCTGATTAAGAGCTCAATCAGGAGGAGGTTTCTGCCATTTGTACTAGCGGCTTTGCTCGTGTGTACACATACTACCGACTTCAAAGAGAGCATTTGAAATGTCATTTGGTAACCGTTGAGTATGATATAGCATAGTGGTAGTGTTTATGTTAGGACGTTGGTTTGACGGCAGGTGATCGACGGAAGGCTGCCCAACGAGCCAGGGCTGGTACAGGTAACCAGCACAGTGCTCGCCACCTCACAGGCCTTCATGCGCCACCAACAGGTACGACTCCCTTCAACCATGTGTCTTTGCCATAGCTTAGACAGATACAACTATTTATAATTTGTAGAATAACAAATACAACAGTTCCGTTTAAGGCATATCAACGTCGTTATTTGTTTATGAACAATTCTAACAAGTGTACTCTAGTCCCCCCAGCGCAGTTGGTAAGCAGGCTGAGCTGCAAATGAACGGATGAAATAAGGCCAAGCTTCATCCAAATTCATTGCAATATGGAATATAAGACGAAAATCCTACATTCTCGTCTTATGTCGGTGTGCTTCGTTTGTCTGTCTGCCTGTCTTGTCACGCATGATCTGTCGAATGCCTGAAGATATCGACTTCCACACTTCCAAAAAGATGCGGAATGGCAATCGTCAGGTTAAGTTCGTAGATGGGCAATGTAGGTTAAAGGGCAAGGTCACAGGAATTTTTCCAAATTCGCTTAACCATTGAAAGATAGGACCAAAAAAACTACTGTCACAGTTTTCATCTAATGACGCTAAAAATTATTTTTTATATATCCCTTATATATCGTCTTAAAATTAGCAAATCGGTCGAATAGTTTTTCTGCAAAAAATTCCAAAACTTTAACGTGGGACCCTATGAGAGGATTTTGACGGGATAATATCTCTTTACTTTCTCCATGAAGGGGACCAGTGAGACAAACGACGTCTTGTGTAGTATATGACAATAGTATTTGGGCGCCGATGGCTGTATTGATCAAGGTCACGCATCCACGGTCAAGGTCACAGCTAGGTCAAGGTGACGAAACATGTTTTCCCGCGTAACTCTTAACGTTAATATTGGGTTAACTGCTATTGGGTAATCTTGGGTAGAGATCCGCGGTTTGTTTTAGAGTATTCTTCAGAGACTTTTCGGAGATTCATACGTTCTCGCTATCTTCCAGCTATGTTATAAGCGGGATTATGAATGCGGCCCCTGAACTTTATCTGTGACCTTTCATAGTTATCGGGTAAAGGTCAATTGCACCAATCCCCCGATTTTCGTCTTCCCTCTCAAGCTAAGCTTGACGGTCTCGTCCTGGATGTTTCTCGGCCCAGTGTTCACGTGACTATAGTGTTCACGTGACTATAGTGTTCACGTGACTATAGTGTTCACGTGACTATAGTGTTCGCGTGACTATAGTGTTCACGTGACTATGGTGTTCACGTGACTATAGTGTTCACGTGACTATAGTGATGGACACTGGCGTACTATGCATACCTTGTTTTGTGATTGTTATCGCACTGTGTTGTGACGTTGCCGCGGGCAGGATGAGTGCCGCTTCGTCAGTCTGCGTGACGCCCAGAGGGTGTTGGACGTCATGGAGTGGTTTCACGACCACGGTGACAACTTGTTCGACAAGATGGATACCAAGGCCACGGAGAGCCTCACGGAGAAGACTCGCGGTGGTGACCAAGACGTCGAATATGAGGTGCGTGCTTCAGCGTACCTCGACATATTTTGTATTGCAGTCAGAGAGATTGGACTATCGGTGGATTTGTTTAGCATTGCCGCTGAACAATATTTTGTTGATGGGCAAACATAGATCTACCAGTGCCAATGTTCTTACATTATTACCAATTGGAAATAAATGGTTCTCCACACTACTATTTAAATGAGGGTTTTGTATTCAAAGCACTTGCTGTACGTGTGCGAACGTTAGAAAAACATATTTGTTGCGATAAAGCAAACGTATGAGGCTTAATGCCTGGTAAGCTGGTGTCTACTGTTTATGCCTAGGCGCCGAGCAAGGTGACTCGCGCTCTGGTGCTGGCACTGGGCGTGTGCTACCACGCCTGTCTGCAGGACAGGACACGATACCGAGAGGCCATCGCCGGGGCCTTCACAGCGGGCTTCCAGCTCGACCATGGTGCAATTACCATCGCAGAGGAGATCAACTGGTAGGATACGTTCTTGGGCGATATATCATCCAAAGAATATGAATACTATGCAGATATTCACCAACCGCTTATCACCAGTATGCTGGTAGTTTAATGTACACCTTATTAGTTACCAATTGATATTTGAGTGGTGTCATGTGTGCAATGTGGACTGCCTGACACGGTTGCAGGTGTCAGGAGGTGTTCCTCGACCAGGTGCAGCTGGGCCACAACATCGCCAAGAACCAGGCGCTCAAGGAGAATGTCTTCATGATGGTCGTGTGCATCGAGCTGCGCATGCCGCTCTTCCTGGTCGGCAAGCCCGGCAGCTCCAAGTCCCTGGCCAAGACCATAGTGGCCGACGCCATGCAGGGGGACGCCGCCCACCATCAGCTCTTCAGTGAATTCAAAATGGTGGGTTTCCTCTTGGCGAGACATGGCCGACATCTATAGTGGTCGGGCTAATATACGCTTAGTAAAACATGACGGACCTCCATAGTGGTACGGTTAATGCACTTTTAGTAAGACATGACCGACCTCCATAGTGGTAGGGTTAATATACTCTTAGTAAGGCATGACCGACATCCATAGTGGTAGGGTTAATATACTCTTGGTAAGACATGACCGACCTCCATAGTGGTAGGGTTAATGTACTCTTAGTCAGACATGACCGACATCCATAGTGGTAGGGTTAATATACTCTTAGTCAGACATTGTCGACATCCATAGTGGTAGGGTTAATATACGCTTAGTGAAACATGACCGACATCCATAGTGGTAGGGTTAATGCACTCTTAGTAAGACATGACCGACCTCCATAGTGGTAGGGTTAACGTACTCTCAGTAAGACATGACCGACCTCCATAGTGGTAGGGTTAACGTACTCTTAGTAAGACATGACCGACCTCCATAGTGGTAGGGTTAATGTACTCTTAGTAAGACATGACCGACATCCATAGTGGTAGGGTTAACGTACTCTCAGTAAGACATGACCGACCTCCATAGTGGTAGGGTTAACGTACTCTTAATAAGACATGAGCCGACATCCATAGTGGTAGGGTTAACGTACTCTTAGTAAGACATGACCGACCTCCATAGTGGTACGGTTAATATACTCTTAGTAAGACATGACCGACATCCATAGTGGTAGGGTTAATGTACTCTTAGTAAGAGAGGGCCGACCTCCATAGTGGTAGGGTTAATATACTCTTAGTAAGACATGACCGACATCCATAGTGGTAGGGTTAACGTACTCTTAGCAAGACATGGCCGACATTCATAGTGGTAGGGTTAATATACTCTTAGTAAGACATGGCCGACATCCATAGTGGTAGGGTTAATGTACTCTTAGTAAGAGAAGGCCAACCTCCATAGTGGTAGGGTTAATATACTCTTAGTAAGACATGACCGACATTCATAGTGGTAGGGTTAACGTACTCTTAGTAAGACATGGCCGACATTCATAGTGGTAGGGTTAATGTACTCTTAGTAAGACATGGCCGACATTCATAGTGGTAGGGTTAATGTACTCTTAGTAACACATGACCGACATCCATAGTGGTAGGGTTAATATACGCTTAGTAAGACATGACCGACATTCATAGTGGTAGGGTTAATGTACTATTAGTAAGACATGGCCATCATACAGTGTACGATTGAATGGTATCATCTACTGCATGTTTTTACAGTACTCAAATGCGATGAATTTTGGTGCGTGTATTGTCTCAAACTGGAATCGATGACTGCGAAGCTTTATCTGCTGTTTTCTGTACTTCTGTCCAGGTCCACATGATATCCTTCCAATGCAGTCCTCTCTCCACGCCCGACGGCATTGTGGGCACGTTTCGGCAGTGCGCCACCCTGCAGGAGGACAAGGACCTGGACCACTTCGTGGCAGTGGTGGTGCTGGATGAAGTAGGCTTGGCTGAAGACTCCCCGCAGATGCCGCTCAAGGTAGGCATCCCCAGACAGCTATCGTGCTCTTGGTAGGCATCCTCAGACAGCGATCGTGCTCAAGGTAGACATCCCCAGACAGCTATCGTGCTCAAGGTAGGCATCCCCAGACAGCTATCGCGATCAAGGTAGGCATCCTCAGACAGCTATCGTGCTCAAGGTAGGCATCCCCAGACAGCTATCGTGCTCAAGGTAGGCATCCCCTGACAGCTATCGTGCTCAAGGTAGGCATCCCCTGACAGCTATCGTGCTCTTGGTAGGCATCCTCAGACAGCTATCGTGTTCAAGGCAGGCATTCCCAGACAGCTATCGTGGTCATGGTAGGCATCCTCAGACAGCTAGGTATGCGTCCTCAAACAGCTATCGTAATCAAGGTAGGCATCCTCTGACAGCTATCGTAATCAAGGTAGGCATCCTCAGACAGCTATCGTCATCAAGGCAGGCATCCTCAGACAGCTATCGTGATCAAGGTAGGCATCATCAGATAGCTATCGTCCTCAAGGTAAGCATCCTCAGATAGCTATCGTGATCAAGGTAGGCATCCTCAGACAGCTATCGTGATCAAGGTAGGCATCCTCAGACAGCTATCGCGATCAAGGTAGGCATCCTTAGATAGCTATCGTCTACCAGGTAGGCATCCTCAGATAGCTATCGCAATCAAGGTAAGCATCCTCAGACAGCTGTCGTGCTCAAGGTAGGCATCCTCAGACAGCTATCGTAATCAAGGTAGGCATCCTCTGACAGCTATCCTGCTCAAGGTAGGCATCCTCAGACAGCTGTCGTGCTCAAGGTAGGCATCCTCAGACAGCTATCGTGTCCAAGGTAGGCATCCTCAGACAGCTATCGCGATCAAGGTAGGCATCCTCAGACAGCTATCGCGATCAAGGTAAGCATCATCAGACAGCTATCGTCCTCAAGGTAGGCATCATCAGGTAGCTATCGTCCTCAAGGTAGGCATCCTCAGACTGCTATCGTGATCAAGGTAGGCATCCTCAGACAGCTATCGTGATCAAGGTAGGCATCCTCAGACAGTTATCGTCCTCAAGGTAAGCGTCCTCAGACAGCTATCGTGATCAAGGTAGGCATCCTCAGACAGCTATCGTGATCAAGGTAGGCATCATCAGACAGCTATCGCGATCAAGGTAGGCATCCTCAGATAGTGATCGTCTTCCAGGTAGGCATCCTCAGATAGCTATCGCGATCAAGGTAAGCATCCTCAGACAGCTATCGTTCTCAAGGTAGGCATCCTCAGACAGCTATCGTGATCTTGGTAGGCATCTTCAGACAGCTATCGTGCTCAAGGTAGGCATCCCCTGACAGCTATCGTGCTCAAGGTAGGCATCCCCAGACAGCTATCGTGCTCAAGGTAGGCATCCCCAGACAGCTATTGTGATCACGGTAGGCATCCTCAGACAGCTATTGTACTCAAGGTAGGCATCCCCTGACAGCTATCGTGCTCAAGGTAGGCATCCCCTGACAGCTATCGTGATCTTGGTAGGCATCTTCAGACAGCTATCGTGCTCAAGGTAGGCATCCCCTGACAGCTATCGTGCTCAAGGTAGGCATCCCCTGACAGCTATCGTGCTCAAGGTAGGCATCCCCAAACACACTATCGTGATCAAGGTAGGCATCCTCAGACAGCTATCGTGCTCAAGGTAGGCATCCCCAGACAGCTATCGTGCTCTTGGTAGGCATCCTCAGACAGCTATCGTGCTCAAGGTAGGCATCCCCTGACAGCTATCGTGCTCAAGGTAGGCATCCCCAGACAGCTATCGTGCTCTTGGTAGGCATCCTCAGACAGCTATCGTGCTCAAGGTAGGCATCCCCTGACAGCTATCGTGCGCAGGGTAGGCATTCCCAGACAGCTATCGTGCTCTTGGTAGGCATCCTCAGACAGCTATCGTGCTCAAGGTAGGCATTCCCAGACAGCTATCGTGCTCAAGGTAGGCATCCCCAGACAGCTATCGTGCTCAAGGTATGCGTCCTCAGACAGCTATCGTGATCAAGGTAGGCATCCTCTGACAGCTATCGTAATCAAGGTAGGCATCCTCAGACAGCTATCGTCATCAAGGCAGGCATCCTCAGACAGCTATCGTCATCAAGGTAGGCATCCTCAGACAGCTATCGTGATCAAGGTAGGCATCCTCAGACAGCTATCGTGATCAAGGTAGGCATCCTCAGAAAGCTATCGCGATCAAGGTAGGCATCATCAGATAGCTATCGTCCTCAAGGTAAGCATCCTCAGACAGCTATCGTGATCAAGGTAGGCATCCTCAGAAAGCTATCGCGATCAAGGTAGGCATCCTCAGATAGCTGTCGCGATCAAGGTAAGCATCCTCAGACAGCTGTCGTGCTCAAGGTAGGTATCCTCAGACAGCTATCGGAATCAAGGTATGCATCCTCTGACAACTATCCTGCTCAAGGTAGGCATCCTCAGACAGCTGTCGTGCTCAAGGTAGGCATCCTCAGACAGCTATCGTAATCAAGGTATGCATCCTCTGACAACTATCCTGCTCAAGGTAGGCATCCTCAGACAGCTGTCGTGCTCAAGGTAGGCATCCTCAGACAGCTATCGTGCTCAAGGTGGGCATCCTCAGACAGCTATCGTGATCAAGGTAGGCATCCTCAGACAGCTATCGTGAGCAAGGTAGGCATCCTCAGACAGCTAGCGTCCTCAAGGTAAGCGTCCTCAGACAGCTATCGTGATCAAGGTAGGCATCCTCAGAGAGCTATCGTGATCAAGGTAGGCATCATCAGACAGCCATCGCGATCAAGGTAGGCATCCTCAGATAGTGATCGTCTTCCAGGTAGGCATCCTCAGATAGCTATCGCGATCAAGGTAAGCATCCTCAGACAGCTATCGTGCTCAAGGTAGGCATCTTCAGACAGCTATCGTGATCAAGGTAGGCATCCTCAGACAGCTATCTTGCTCAAGGTAGGCATCCTCAGACAGCTGTCGTGCTCAAGGTAGGCATCCTCAGACAGCTATCGTGCTCAAGGTAGGCATCCTCAGACAGCTATCGTCCTCAAGGTAGGCATCCTCAGAGAGCTATCGTGCTCAAGGTAGGCATCCTCAGACAGCTATCGTCTTCAAGGTAAGCATCCTCAGATAGCTATCGCGATAAAGGTAGGCATCCTTAGACAGCTATCGCGATCAAGGTAAGCATCATCAGACAGCTATCGTGCTCAAGGTAGGCATCCTCAGACAGCTATCGTCCTCAAGATAGGCATCCTCAGATAGCTATCGTCCTCAAGGTAGGCATCTTCAGACAGCTATCGCCATCAAGGTAGGCATCCTCAGACAGCTATCGTCCTCGAGGTAGGCATCCTCAGACAGCTATCGTGATCAAGGTCAGCATCATCAGACAGCTATCTTCCTCAAGGTAGGCATCCCCAGACAGCTATCGCGATCAAGGTAGGCATCCTCAGACAGCTATCGTGCTCAAGGTAGGCATCCCCAGACAGCTATCGTGCTCAAGGTAGGCATCCCCTGACAGCTATCGTGCTCAAGGTAGGCATCCCCTGACAGCTATCGTGCTCTTGGTAGGCATCATCAGACAGCTATCGTGCTCAAGGTAGGCATCCTCAGACAGCTATCGTGCTCAAGGTAGGCATCCTCAGACAGCTATCGTGCTCATAGTAGGCATCCTCAGACAGCTATCGTGCTCAAGGTAGGCATCCTCAAACAGCTATCGTGCTCAAGGTAGGCATCCTCAGACAGCTGTTTTGATCAAGGTAGGCATCATCAGACAGCTATCGTGCTCAAGGTTGGCATCCTCAGATAACTATCGCGATCAAGGTAAGCATCATCAGACAGCTATCGTCCTCAAGGTAGGCATCCTCAGACAGCTATCGTCCTCAAGGTAGGCATCCTCAGATAGTGATCGTCTTCCAGGTAGGCATCCTCAGATAGCTATTGCGATCAAGGTAAGCATCCTCAGACAGCTATCGTGCTCAAGGTAGGCATCCTCAGACAGCTATCGTGATCAAGGTAGGCATCCTCAGACAGCTATCCTGCTCAAGGTAGGCATCCTCAGACAGCTGTCGTGCTCAAGGTAGGCATCCTCAGACAGCTATCGTGCTCAAGGTAGGCATCCCCAGACAGCTATCGTGCTCAAGGTAGGCATCCTCAGAGAGCTATCGTGCTCAAGGTAGGCATCCTCAGACAGCTATCGTCTTCAAGGTAGGCATCCTCAGATAGCTATGGCGATCAAGGTAGGCATCCTTAGACAGCTATTGCGATCAATGTAAGCATCATCAGACAGCTATCGTGCTCAAGGTAGGCATCTTCAGACAGCTATCGTCCTCAAGATAGGCATCCTCAGGTAGCTATCGTCCTCAAGGTAGGCATCCTCAGACAGCTATCGCCATCAAGGTAGGCATCCTCAGACAGCGATCGTCCTCAAGGTAGGCATCCTCAGACAGCTATCGTGATCAAGGTCAGCATCATCAGACAGCTATCGTCCTCAAGGTAGGCATCCTCAGATAGCTATCGCGATGAAGGTAGGCATCCTCAGACAGCTATCGCGATCAAGGTAAGCATCATCAGACAGCTATCGTCCTCAATGTAGGCATCATCAGACAGCTATCGTGATCAAGGTAGGCGTCCTCAGACAGCTCTCGTGCTTAAGGTACGCATCATCAGACAGCTATCGTGCTCAAGGTAGGCATCCTCAGACAGCTATCGTGCTCAAGGTAGGCCTCCTCAGACAGCTATCGTTCTCAAGGTAGGCATCCTCAGACAGCTATCGTGCTCAAGGTAGGCATCCTCAGACAGCTGTCGTGATCAAGGTAGGCATCATCAGACAGCTATCGTGCTCAAGGTTGGCATCCTCAGATAGCTATTGCGATCAAGGTAAGCATCATCAGACAGCTATCGTCCTTAAGGTAGGCATCCTCAGACAGCTATCGTGCTCAAGGTAGGCATCCTCAGGCAGCTATCGTCCTCAAGGTAGGCATCCTCAGATAGTTATCGTCCTCAAGGTAGGCATCCTCAGACAGCTATCGCCATCAGGGTAGGCATCCTCAGACAGCTATCGTCCTCAAGATAGGCATCTTCAGACTGCTATCGTGATCAAGGTCAGCATCCTCAGACAGCTATCGTCCTCAAGGTAGGCATCCTCAGATAGCTATCGCGATGAAGGTAGGCCTCCTCAGACAGCTATCGCGATCAAGGTAAGCATCATCAGACAGCTATCGTCCTCAAGGTAGGCATCATCAGAGAGCTATCGTGATCAAGGCAGGCATCCTCAGACAGCTCTCGTGCTTAAGGTAGGCATCATCAGACAGCTATCGTGCTCAAGGTAGGCATCCTCAGACAGCTATCGTGCTCAAGGTAGGCATCCTCAGACAGCTATCGTGCTCAAGGTAGGCCTCCTCAGACAGCTATGGTGCTCAAGGTAGGCATCCTCAGACAGCTGTCGTGATCAAGGTAGGCATCATCAGACAGCTATCGTGCTCAAGGTTGGCATCCTCAGATAGCTATTGCGATCAAGGTAAGCATCATCAGACAGCTATCGTCCTTAAGGTAGGCATCCTCAGACAGCTATCGTCCTCAAGGTAGGCATCCTCAGACAGCTATCGTGATCAAGGTAGGCATCCTCAGACAGCTATCGTGCTCAAGGTAGGCATCCTCAGATAGTTATCGTCCTCAAGGTAGGCATCCTCAGACAGCTATCGTGCTCAAGGTTGGCATCCTCAGATAGCTATCGTCCTCAAGGTAGGCATCCTCAGACAGCTATCGTGATCAAGGTAGGCATCATCAGACAGCTATCGTGCTCAAGGTTGGCATCCTCAGATAGCTATTGCGATCAAGGTAAGCATCATCAGACAGCTATCGTCCTTAAGGTAGGCATCCTCAGACAGCTATCGTCCTCAAGGTAGGCATCCTCAGACAGCTGTCGTGCTCAAGGTTGGCATCCTCAGATAGCTATTGCGATCAAGGTAAGCATCATCAGACAGCTATCGTCCTTAAGGTAGGCATCCTCAGACAGCTATCGTCCTCAAGGTAGGCATCATCAGACAGCTATCGTGCTCAAGGTTGGCATCCTCAGATAGCTATCGCGATCAAGGTAAGCATCATCAGACTGCTATCGCGATCAAGGTAAGCATCATCAGACAGCTATCGTCCTCAAGGTAGGCATCATCAGGTAGCTATCGTCCTCAAGGTAGGCATCCTCAGATAGTTATCGTCCTCAAGGTAGGCATCCTCAGACAGCTATCGCCATCAAGGTAGGCATCCTCAGACAGCTATCGTCCTCAAGATAGGCATCTTCAGACAGCTATCGTGATCAAGGTCAGCATCCTCAGACAGCTATCGTCCTCAAGGTAGGCATCCTCAGATAGCTATCGCGATGAAGGTAGGCCTCCTCAGACAGCTATCGCGATCAAGGTAAGCATCATCAGACAGCTATCGTCCTCAAGGTAGGCATCATCAGAGAGCTATCGTGATCAAGGCAGGCATCCTCAGACAGCTCTCGTGCTTAAGGTAGGCATCATCAGACAGCTATCGTGCTCAAGGTAGGCATCCTCAGACAGCTATCGTGCTCAAGGTAGGCATCCTCAGACAGCTATCGTGCTCAAGGTAGGCCTCCTCAGACAGCTATGGTGCTCAAGGTAGGCATCCTCAGACAGCTATCGGGCTCAAGGTTGGCATCCTCAGATAGCTATCGCGATCACGGTAAGCATCATCAGACAGCTATCGTCCTCAATGTAGGCATCCTCAGACAGCTATCGTCTTCAAGGTAGGCATCCTCAGACAGCTATCGTGATCAAGGTAGGCATCATCAGACAGCTATCGTGCTCAAGGTTGGCATCCTCAGATAGCTATCGCGATCAAGGTATGCATCATCAGACAGCTATCGTCCTCAAGGTAGGCATCCTCAGACAGCTATCGTGCTCAAGGTAGGCATCCTCAGATAGCTATCGCGATCAAGGTAAGCATCATCAGACAGCTATCGTGCTCAAGGTAGGCATCCTCAGACAGCTATCGTCCTCAAGGTAGGCATCCTCAGACAGCTATCGTGATCAAGGTTGGCATCATCAGACAGCTATCGTGCTCAAGGTAGGGCATCCTCAGACAGCTATCGTGATCAAGGTAGGCATCCTCAGACAGCTATCGTCATCATAGCAGGCATCCTCAGACAGCTATCGTGATCAAGGTAGGCATCATCAGATGGCTAGCGTCCTCAAGGTAAGCATCCTCAGACAGCTATCGTGATCAAGGTAGGCATCCTCAGACAGCTATCGTGATCAAGGTAGGCATCCTCAGACAGCTATCGCGATCAAGGTAGGCATCCTCAGATAGCTATCGTCTTCCAGGTAGGCATCCTCCGATAGCTGTCGCGATCAAGGTAAGCATCCTCAGACAGCTGTCGTGCTCAAGGTAGGCATCCTCAGACAGCTATCGTAATCAAGGTAGGCATCCTCTGACAGCTATCCTGCTCAAGGTAGGCATCCTCAGACAGCTGTCGTGCTCAAGGTAGGCATCCTCAGACAGCTATCGTGCTCAAGGTAGGCATCCTCAGACAGCTATCGCGATAAAGGTAGGCATCCTCAGACAGCTATCGCGATCAAGGTAAGCATCATCAGACAGCTATCGTCCTCAAGGTAGGCATCATCAGGTAGCTATCGTCCTCAAGGTAGGCATCCTCAGACAGCTATTGTCATCAAGGTAGGCATCCTCAGACAGCTATCGTGAGCAAGGTAGGCATCCTCAGACAGCTATCGTCCTGAAGGTAAGCGTCCTCAGACAGCTATCGTGATCAAGGTAGGCATCCTCAGACAGCTATCGTGATCAAGGTAGGCATCATCAGACAGCTATCGCGATCAAGGTAGGCATCCTCAGATAGTGATCGTCTTCCAGGTAGGCATCCTCAGATAGCTATCGCGATCAAGGTAAGCATCCTAAGACAGCTATCGTGCTCAATGTAGGCATCCTCAGACAGCTATCGTGATCAAGGTAGGCATCCTCAGACAGCTATCTTTCTCCAGGTAGGCATCCTCATACAGCTGTCGTGCTCAAGGTAGGCATCCTCAGACAGCTATCGTGCTCAAAGTAGGCATCCTCAGACAGCTATCGTGCTCAAGGTAGGCATTCTCAGAGAGCTATCGTGCTCAAGGTAGGCATCCTCAGACAGCTATCGTCTTTAAGGTAGGCATCCTCAGATAGCTATCGCGATCAAGGTAGGCATCCTTAGACAGCTATCGCGATCAAAGTAAGCATCATCAGACAGCTATCGTGCTCAAGGTAGGCATCCTCAGACAGCTATCGTCCTCAAGATAGGCATCCTCAGGTAGCTATCGTCCTCAAGGTAGGCATCTTCAGGCAGCTATCGCCATCAAGGTAGGCATCCTCAGACAGCTATCGTGATCAAGGTAGGCATCATCAGACAGCTATCGTGCTCAAGGTTGGCATCCTCAGATAGCTATCGCGATCAAGGTATGCATCATCAGACAGCTATCGTCCTCAAGGTAGGCATCCTCAGACAGCTATCGTGCTCAAGGTAGGCATCCTCAGATAGCTATCGCGATCAAGGTAAGCATCATCAGACAGCTATCGTGCTCAAGGAAGGCATCCTCAGACAGCTATCGTCCTCAAGGTTGGTATCATCAGACAGCTATCGTGATCAAGGTTGGCATCATCAGACAGCTATCGTGCTCAAGGTAGGGCATCCTCAGACAGCTATCGTGATCAAGGTAGGCATCCTCAGACAGCTATCGTCATCATAGCAGGCATCCTCAGACAGCTATCGTGATCAAGGTAGGCATCATCAGATGGCTAGCGTCCTCAAGGTAAGCATCCTCAGACAGCTATCGTGATCAAGGTAGGCATCCTCAGACAGCTATCGTGATCAAGGTAGGCATCCTCAGACAGCTATCGCGATCAAGGTAGGCATCCTCAGATAGCTATCGTCTTCCAGGTAGGCATCCTCCGATAGCTGTCGCGATCAAGGTAAGCATCCTCAGACAGCTGTCGTGCTCAAGGTAGGCATCCTCAGACAGCTATCGTAATCAAGGTAGGCATCCTCTGACAGCTATCCTGCTCAAGGTAGGCATCCTCAGACAGCTGTCGTGCTCAAGGTAGGCATCCTCAGACAGCTATCGTGCTCAAGGTAGGCATCCTCAGACAGCTATCGCGATAAAGGTAGGCATCCTCAGACAGCTATCGCGATCAAGGTAAGCATCATCAGACAGCTATCGTCCTCAAGGTAGGCATCATCAGGTAGCTATCGTCCTCAAGGTAGGCATCCTCAGACAGCTATTGTCATCAAGGTAGGCATCCTCAGACAGCTATCGTGAGCAAGGTAGGCATCCTCAGACAGCTATCGTCCTGAAGGTAAGCGTCCTCAGACAGCTATCGTGATCAAGGTAGGCATCCTCAGACAGCTATCGTGATCAAGGTAGGCATCATCAGACAGCTATCGCGATCAAGGTAGGCATCCTCAGATAGTGATCGTCTTCCAGGTAGGCATCCTCAGATAGCTATCGCGATCAAGGTAAGCATCCTAAGACAGCTATCGTGCTCAATGTAGGCATCCTCAGACAGCTATCGTGATCAAGGTAGGCATCCTCAGACAGCTATCTTTCTCCAGGTAGGCATCCTCATACAGCTGTCGTGCTCAAGGTAGGCATCCTCAGACAGCTATCGTGCTCAAAGTAGGCATCCTCAGACAGCTATCGTGCTCAAGGTAGGCATCCTCAGAGAGCTATCGTGCTCAAGGTAGGCATCCTCAGACAGCTATCGTCTTCAAGGTAGGCATCCTCAGATAGCTATCGCGATCAAGGTAGGCATCCTTAGACAGCTATCGCGATCAAAGTAAGCATCATCAGACAGCTATCGTGCTCAAGGTAGGCATCCTCAGACAGCTATCGTCCTCAAGATAGGCATCCTCAGGTAGCTATCGTCCTCAAGGTAGGCATCTTCAGGCAGCTATCGCCATCAAGGTAGGCATCCTCAGACAGCTATCGTCCTCAAGGTAAGCATCCTCAGACAGCTATCGTGATCAAGGTCAGCTTCATCAGACAGCTATCATCCTCAAGGTAGGCATCCTCAGATAGCTATCGCGATGAAGGTGGGCATCCTCAGACAGCTATCGTGATCAAGGTAAGCATCATCAGACAGCTATCGTCCTCAAGGTAGGCATCATCAGACAGCTATCGTGATCAAGGTAGGCATCCTCGGACAGCTCTCGTGCTTAAGGTAGGCATCATCAGACAGCTATCGTGCTCGAGGTAGGCATCCTCAGACAGCTATCGTGCTCAAGGTAGGCATCCTCAGACAGTTAGCGTGCTCAAGGTAGGCATCCTCAGACAGCTATCGTGCTCAAGGTAGGCCTCCTCAGACAGCTATCGTTCTCAAGGTAGGCATCCTCAGACAGCTATCGTGCTCAAGGTAGGCATCCTCAGACAGCTGTCGTGATCAAGGTAGGCATCATCAGACAGCTATCGTGCTCAAGGTTGGCATCCTCAGATAGCTATTGCGATCAAGGTAAGCATCATCAGACAGCTATCGTCCTTAAGGTAGGCATCCTCAGACAGCTATCGTCCTCAAGGTAGGCATCCTCAGACAGCTATCGTGATCAAGGTAGGCATCATCAGACAGCTATCGTGCTCAAGGTTGGCATCCTCAGACTGCTATCGCGATCAAGGTAAGCATCATCAAACAGCTATCGTCCTCAAGGTAGGCATCATCAGACAGCTATCGTGCTCAAGGTAGGCATCCTCAGACAGCTATCGTCCTCAAGATAGGCATCCTCAGATAGTTATCGTCCTCAAGGTAGGCATCCTCAGACAGCTATCGCCATCAAGGTAGGCATCCTCAGACAGCTATCGTCCTCAAGATAGGCATCTTCAGACAGCTATCGTGATCAAGGTCAGCATCCTCAGACAGCTATCGTCCTCAAGGTAGGCATCCTCAGATGGCTATCGCGATGAAGGTAGGCCTCCTCAGACAGCTATCGCGATCAAGGTATGCATCATCAAACAGCTATCGTCCTCAATGTAGGCATCATCAGACAGCTATCGTGATCAAGGCAGGCATCCTCAGACAGCTCTCGTGCTTAAGGTAGGCATCATCAGACAGCTATCGTGCTCAAGGTAGGCATCCTCAGACAGCTATCGTGCTCAAGGTAGGCATCCTCAGACAGCTATCGTGCTCAAGGTAGGCCTCCTCAGACAGCTATGGTGCTCAAGGTAGGCATCCTCAGACAGCTATCGGGCTCAAGGTTGGCATCCTCAGATAGCTATCGCGATCACGGTAAGCATCATCAGACAGCTATCGTCCTCAATGTAGGCATCCTCAGACAGCTATCGTCTTCAAGGTAGGCATCCTCAGACAGCTATCGTGCTCAAGGTTGGCATCCTCAGATAGCTATCGCGATCAAGGTATGCATCATCAGACAGCTATCGTCCTCAAGGTAGGCATCCTCAGACAGCTATCGTGCTCAAGGTAGGCATCCTCAGATAGCTATCGCGATCAAGGTAAGCATCATCAGACAGCTATCGTGCTCAAGGTAGGCATCCTCAGACAGCTATCGTCCTCAAGGTAGGCATCCTCAGACAGCTATCGTGATCAAGGTTGGCATCATCAGACAGCTATCGTGCTCAAGGTAGGGTATCCTCAGACAGCTATCGTGATCAAGGTAGGCATCCTCAGACAGCTATCGTCATCATAGCAGGCATCCTCAGACAGCTATCGTGATCAAGGTAGGCATCATCAGATGGCTAGCGTCCTCAAGGTAAGCATCCTCAGACAGCTATCGTGATCAAGGTAGGCATCCTCAGACAGCTATCGTGATCAAGGTAGGCATCCTCAGACAGCTATCGTGATCAAGGTAGGCATCATCAGATGGCTAGCGTCCTCAAGGTAAGCATCCTCAGACAGCTATCGTGATCAAGGCAGGCATACTCAGACAGCTATCGCGATCAAGGTAGGCATCCTCAGACAGCTATCGTCTTCCAGGTAGGCATCCTCCGATAGCTGTCGCGATCAAGGTAGGCATCCTCAGACAGCTGTCGTGCTCAAGGTAGGCATCCTCAGACAGCTATCGTAATCAAGGTAGGCATCCTCTGACAGCTATCCTGCTCAAGGTAGGCATCCTCAGACAGCTCTCGTGCTCAAGGTAGGCATCCTCAGACAGCTATCGTGCTCAAGGTAGGCATCCTCAGACAGCTATCGCGATAAAGGTAGGCATCCTCAGACAGCTATCGCGATCAAGGTAAGCATCATCAGACAGCTATCGTCCTCAAGGTAGGCATCATCAGGTAGCTATCGTCCTCAAGGTAGGCATCCTCAGACAGCTATTGTCATCAAGGTAGGCATCCTCAGACAGCTATCGTGAGCAAGGTAGGCATCCTCAGACAGCTATCGTCCTGAAGGTAAGCGTCCTCAGACAGCTATCGTGATCAAGGTAGGCATCCTCAGACAGCTATCGTGATCAAGGTAGGCATCATCAGACAGCTATCGCGATCAAGGTAGGCATCCTCAGATAGTGATCGTCTTCCAGGTAGGCATCCTCAGATAGCTATCGCGATCAAGGTAAGCATCCTAAGACAGCTATCGTGCTCAATGTAGGCATCCTCAGACAGCTATCGTGATCAAGGTAGGCATCCTCAGAGAGCTATCGTGATCAAGGTAGGCATCCTCAGACAGCTATCATCCTCAAGGTAGGCATCCTCAGATAGCTATCGCGATGAAGGTAGGCATCCTCAGACAGCTATCGTGATCAAGGTAAGCATCATCAGACAGCTATCGTCCTCAAGGTAGGCATCATCAGACAGCTATCGTGATCAAGGTAGGCATCCTCGGACAGCTCTCGTGCTTAAGGTAGGCATCATCAGACAGCTATCGTGCTCGAGGTAGGCATCCTCAGACAGCTATCGTGCTCAAGGTAGGCATCCTCAGACAGTTAGCGTGCTCAAGGTAGGCATCCTCAGACAGCTATCGTGCTCAAGGTAGGCATCCTCAGACAGCTATCGTGCTTAAGGTAGGCATCCTCAGACAGCTGTCGTGATCAAGGTAGGCATCATCAGACAGCTATCGTGCTCAAGGTGTGCATCCTCAGATAGCTATCGCGATCAAGGTAAGCATCATCAGACAGCTATCGTTCTCAAGGTAGGCATCCTCAGACAGCTATCGTCCTCAAGGTAGGCATCCTCAGATAGTGATCGTCTTCCAGGTAGGCATCCTCAGATAGCTATTGCGATCAAGGTAAGCATCCTCAGACAGCTGTCGTGCTCAAGGTAGACATCCTCAGACAACTATCGTGATCAAGGTAGGCATCCTCAGACAGCTATCCTGCTCAAGGTAGGCATCCTCAGACAGCTGTCGTGCTCAAGGTAGGCATCCTCAGGCAGCTATCGTGCTCAAGGTAGGCATCCTCAGACAGCTATCGTGCTCAAGGTAGGCATCCTCAGAGAGCTATCGCGATAAAGGTAGGCATCCTTAGACAGCTATCGCGATCAAGGTAGGCATCCTCAGACAGCTATCGTCCTCAAGATAGGCATCCTCAGATAGCTATCGTCCTCAAGGTAGGCATCCTCAGACAGCTATCGCCATCAAGGTAGGCATCCTCAGATAGCTATCGTCCTCAAGGTAGGCATCCTCAGACAGCTATCGCGATCAAGGTAAGCATCATCAGACAGCTATCGTCCTCAAGGTAGGCATCATCAGACAGCTATCGTGATCAAAGTAGGCATCCTCAGGCAGCTCTCGTGCTTAAGGTAGGCATCATCAGACAGCTATCGTGCTCAAGGTAGGCATCCTCAGACAGCTATCGTGCTCAAGGTAGGCATCCTCAGACAGCTATCGTGCTCAAGGTAGGCCTCCTCAGACAGCTATCGTGCTCAAGGTAGGCATCCTCAGACAGCTATCGTGCTCAAGGTAGGCATCCTCAGACAGCTATCGTGCTCAAGGTAGGCCTCCTCATACAGCTATCGTGCTCAAGGTAGGCATCCTCGGACAGCTATCGTGCTCAAGGTAGGCATCCTCAGACAGCTATCGTGCTCAAGGTACGCCTTCTCAGGCAGCTCTCGTGCTTAAGGTAGGCATCATCAGACAGCTATCGTGCTCAAGGTAGGCATCCTCAGACAGCTATCGTGCTCAAGGTAGGCATCCTCAGACAGCTATCGTGCTCAAGGTAGGCCTCCTCAGACAGCTATCGTGCTCAAGGTAGGCATCCTCAGACAGCTATCGTGCTCAAGGTAGGCATCCTCAGACAGCTATCGTGCTCAAGGTAGGCCTCCTCATACAGCTATCGTGCTCAAGGTAGGCATCCTCGGACAGCTATCGTGCTCAAGGTAGGCATCCTCAGACAGCTATCGTGCTCAAGGTACGCCTCCTCAGGCAGCTCTCGTGCTTAAGGTAGGCATCATCAGACAGCTATCGTGCTCAAGGTAGGCATCCTCAGACAGCTATCGTGCTCAAGGTAGGCATCCTCAGACAGCTATCGTGCTCAAGGTAGGCCTCCTCAGACAGCTATCGTGCTCAAGGTAGGCATCCTCAGACAGCTATCGTGCTCAAGGTTGGCATCCTCAGATAGCTATCGCGATCAAGGTAAGCATCATCAGACAGCTATCGTGCTCAAGGTAGGCATCATCAGACTGCTATCGTCCTCAAGATAGGCATCCTCAGACAGCTATCGTCCTTAAGATAGGCATCCTCAGACAGCTATCGTCCTCAAGGTAGGCATCCTCAGACAGCTATCGCCATCAAGGTAGGCATCCTCAGACAGCTATCGTGATCAAGGTCAGCATCATCAGACAGCTATCGTCCTCAAGGTAGGCATCATCAGACAGCTATCGTGATCAAGGTAGGCATCCTCAGACAGCTCTCGTGCTTAAGGTAGGCATCATCAGACAGCTATCGTGCTCAAGGTAGACATCCTCAGACAGCTATCGTGCTCAAGGTAGGCATCCTCAGACAGCTATCGTGCTCAAGGTAGGCATCCTCAGACAGCTATGGTGCTCAAGGTAGGCATCCTCAGACAGCTATCGGGCTCAAGGTAGGCATCCTCAGACAGCTGTCGTGATCAAGGTAGGCATCCTCAGACAGCTATCGTGCTCAAGGTAGGCATCCTCAGACAGCTATGGTGCTCAAGGTAGGCATCCTCAGACAGCTATCGTGATCAAGGTAAGCATCCTCAGACAGCTATCGTGCTCAAGGTAGGCATCCTCAGACAGCTATGGTGCTCAAGGTAGGCATCCTCAGACAGCTATCGTGATCAAGGTAGGCATCCTCAGATAGCTATGGTGCTCAAGGTAGGCATCCTCAGATAGCTATCGCGATCAAGGTAAGCATCATCAGACAGCTATCGTCCTCAAGGTAGGCCTCCTCATACAGCTATCGTGCTCAAGGTAGGCATCCTCAGATAGCTATCGCGATCAAGGTAAGCATCATCAGACAGCTATCGTCCTCAAGGTAGGCATCCTCAGACAGCTATCGTGCTCAAGGTAGGCATCCTCAGACAGCTATGGTGCTCAAGGTAGGCATCCTCAGACAGCTATCGCGATCAAGGTAAGCATCATCAGACAGCTATCGTGCTCAAGGTAGGCATCCTCAGACAGCTATCGTCCTCAAGGTAGGCATCCTCAGACAGCTATCGTGATCAAGGTAGGCATCCTCAGACAGCTATCGTGCTCAAGGTTGGCATCCTCAGATAGCTATCGCGATCAAGGTAAGCATCATCAGACAGCTATCGTCCTCAAGGTAGGCATCCTCAGACAGCTATCGTGTTCAAGGTAGGCATCCTCAGACAGCTATCGCGATCAAGGTAAGCATCATCAGACAGCTATCGTGCTCAAGGTTGGCATTCTCTATCGTGGTTTTGGTTTATTGAAACGGTTTTGGTTTTGCATTGATTTACCAATGTTTTGTTTTGAGATACAGGTGTGGTCATAGCAAGCTAGGGATTCGCCCAAACTTGCAGCATGCGTTGAATTTAAGTCTCGTCTTGGTCCCGAACAATATTTAAATGCATTTAGGGATAGAAATCATTCTAAACTAAACGCCGTGGTAATAACCACAGATTTGCCACTGAAGAGCCAAGTGGTAAATTTGAACGAAACCATGGAGTATCTAACCATGGAGTATCAGCTTTTGTTTTGGTTTAGGTGGTAAAATTAGTTTCGCGGCATTTGCGCTTATGACGAAATAAGCCTATCTGTGACCGACAGAGCTTACTGCAGTCGTCGCGTCGATGACCTGTCGCTAGGTCTAGGCTTATACTCACTGAACGCCTAGATTGGCATGTCAAATCCAGTTCCTCAAACCAGAGCCCGTCGTTGTTGGCCATTCCCTCACGCACGAGACGTACCGTATCAGTTGTTTTGGGATGCGAGATCCTCCCAAGGATTACAATACAATAGAGACTACTACTAAATATCTTTGGAATGGTGGCGTCTCCAGTTTTGCAGTTCGTATCATATTCATATAATAGATGCCTATTTTATACATATGTCGTAGATCTCCCCGCTTGTAGCTGCTAATGATTGACTCAATATGTTATGCAGACGTTGCATCCATTGTTGGAGGACGGTTGCCAAGGAGACGAGACACCTGCACCACACAAGAAGGTGGCTTTCATTGGCATTTCCAACTGGGCCCTGGACCCGGCCAAGATGAACCGCGGCATCCTGGTCCAGCGCGGGGTGCCGGACATCAAGGAGCTCACCGAGACGGCCATGTGGGTGGACAGCCATTTCTCTAGCAGCCTTGATGGCCCCATCAGAGCGTTAACACTACTTGATATTGGTATTAACATGTCAGAAACTGAACCTGATAATACGTTAATATCATATAATACGTGAGCCAATAGTGAACCAATAGTTAACTGCATGCGCATCGTGCTTTATTCTGCAGGGGAATCTGCACGAAGAAGCAGCTGACCTTGCAGCACATCGAGCCATTGGTTCATCCCATGGCTCGAGCGTACCTCGAACTCTACGAGAGGGCCGTCGGGGAAAGACGGGAATTCTTTGGACTGAGAGACTTCTACAGGTATAACTGGCGCCCAGCCTGCTCCTAGAGCCTACCACACCCACGCTGGCCCGCTCCTGGTGCCTGCCACACACGCGCTGGCCTGCTCCTAGTGTCTGCCACACCCAGCTGGCCTTCTGCTAGTGCCTGCCACACCCACGCTGGCCTGCTCTTAGAGCCTGCCACACCCAGCTGGCCCGCTCCTAGTGCTTGCCACGCCCACGCTGGCCTGCTCCTAGTGCCTGCCACACACACGCTAGCCTGCTCCTAGTGCCTGCCACACACACGCTGGCCCGCTCCTAGTGCCTGCCACACCCACGCTGGCCTGCTCCTAGTGCCTGCCACACACACGCTGGCCTGCTCCTAGTGCCTGCCACACCCACGCCGGCCTGCTCCTAGTGCCTGCCCCACACACACTGGCCTGCTCCTAGGGCCTGCCACACACACGCTGGCCTGCTCCTAGTGCCTGCCACACACACACTGGCCTGCCCCTAGTGATTGCCACACACACGCTGGCCTGCTCCTAGTGCATGCCACGCCCACGCTGGCCTGCTCCTAGTGCCTGCCACACCCACGCTGGCCTGCTCCTAGTGCCTGCCACACACACGCTGGCCTGCTCCTAGTGCCTGCCACACAGACGCTGGCCGGCTCCTAGTGCCTGCCACACACACGCTGGCCTGCTCATAGTGCCTGCCACACCCACGCCGGCCTGCTCCTAGTGCCTGCCCCACACACACTGGCCTGCTCCTAGGGCCTGCCACACACACGCTGGCCTGCTCCTAGTGCCTGCCACACACACACTGGCCTGCCCCTAGTGATTGCCACACACACGCTGGCCTGCTCCTAGTGCATGCCACGCCCACGCTGGCCTGCTCCTAGTGCCTGCCACACCCACGCTGGCCTGCTCCTAGTGCCTGCCACACACACGCTGGCCTGCTCCTAGTGCCTGCCACACAGACGCTGGCCGGCTCCTAGTGCCTGCCACACACACGCTGGCCTGCTCATAGTGCCTGCCACACCCACGCCGGCCTGCTCCTAGTGCCTGCCCCACACACACTGGCCTGCTCCTAGGGCCTGCCACACACACGCTGGCCTGCTCCTAGTGCCTGCCACACACACACTGGCCTGCCCCTAGTGATTGCCACACACACGCTGGCCTGCTCCTAGTGCATGCCACGCCCACGCTGGCCTGCTCCTAGTGCCTGCCACACCCACGCTGGCCTGCTCCTAGTGCCTGCCACACACACGCTGGCCTGCTCGTAGTGCCTGACACACACACGCTGGCCCGCTCCTAGTGCATGCCACACCCACGCTGGCCTGCTCCTAGTGCCTGCCACACCCACGCTGGCCTGCTCCTAGTGCCTGCCACACACACGCTGGCCTGCTCCTAGTGCCTGCCACACAGACGCTGGCCGGCTCATAGTGCCTGCCACACACACGCTGGCCTGCTCCTAGTGCCTACCACACCCACTCTGGCCTGCTCCTAGTGCCTGCCACACACACGCTGGCCTGCTTCTAGTGCCTGCCACACACACGCTGGCCTGCTCCTAGTGCCTGCCACACACACGCTGGCCTGCTCCTAGTGCCGGCCACACACACGCTGGCCTGCTCCGAGTGCCTGCCACACACACGCTGGCCTGCTCCTAGTGCCTGACACACACACGCTGGCCTGCTCCTAGTGCCGGCCACAGACACGCTGGCCTGCTCCTAGTGCCTGCCACACACACGCTGGCATGCTCCTAGTGCCTGCCACACACACGCTGGCATGCTCCTATTGCCTGCCACACACACGCTGGCATGCTCCTAGTGCCTGCCACACACACGCTGGCCTGCTCCTAGTGCCTGCCACACCCACGCTGGCCTGCTCCTAGTGCCTGCCGCTGGTCTGCCCCTAGTGCCTGCCACACACACGCTGGCCTGCTCCTAGTGCCTGCCACACCCACGCTGGCCTGCTCCTAGTGCCTGCCGCTGGTCTGCCCCTAGTGCCTGCCACACACACGCTGGCCTGCTCCTAGAACCTGCCACACCCATGCTGGCCTGCTCCTAGTGCCTGCCACACACACGCTGGCCTGCTCCTAGTGCCTGCCACACACACGCTGGCCTGCTCCTAGTGCCTGCCCATAACAATGACATTCATGACAAGTAAATACCAACGCCAGTCACCATTTGCAACACTGTGGTCAGACTCTCTCGCTTAGTTGGCAAGCAGACCAAGTAACAGATGCCAAGAGACAGATCCAGATTTACGCTGTGGTATGGGCATGTTACATCCGGCCCCGTTCGATGAAGTTCCATAGCCCCAACTAGTCTTTAACATGGGCAAAGGTAGCCAAACCATTTCTTCTCAACTCACCCTGGCACCTCTTCATTATCATTGAGTGTCGAACCGTTGTCAAATCCTCTTTCTGACTGTGCGTCATGTGATCACCTGTGTAACCTTTGCAGTCTGATCAAGATGACCAGCGGATTCGCGGAGAAGTCTGGGGGGCGGCCGACCTGGTTCCACCTGCGGCACGCCATTCTCCGTAACTTTGGCGGACTGGACAACGTCCGTCCAGTGGAGTGCTTTGAGAAACACATCCACGGCTTGGACAAGGACACCCAGGTAATTGATCCGTACCCCTTACATTCCTACCCCTTACAACCATACCCCTTACATCCGTACCCCTTACATCCCGACCCTTTACATCCCTACCCTTTACATCCCTACTCTTTACATCCATACCACTTACATCCCCACCCCTTACATCCGTATCCGTTACATCCGTACCCCTTACATCCCTACCCCTTACATCCCTACCCTTTACATCCCTACCCCTTACATCCGTACCCCTTACATCCGTACCCCTTAAATCCGTACCCCTTACATCCCTATCCCTTACATCCGTACCCTTTACATCCCTACTCCTTACATCCGCACCCCTTACATCTGTACCCCTTACATCCCTACCCTTTACATCCGTACCCTTTACATCCCTACTCCTTACATCCCTACCCCTTACATCCGTACCCCTTACATCCCTACCCTTTACATCCGTACCCTTTACATCCCTACTCCTTACATCCCTACTCCTTACATCCGCACCCCTTACATCTGTACCCCTTACATCCCTACCCTTTACATCCGTACCCTTTACATCCCTACTCCTTACATCCCTACCCCTTACATCCGTACCCCTTACATCCCTACCCTCTACATCCGTACCCTTTACATCCCTACTCCTTACATCCCTACTCCTTACATCCGCACCCCTTACATCTGTACCCCTTACATCCCTACCCCTTACATCCGTACCCTTTACATCCCTACTCCTTACATCCCTACTCCTTACATCCGCACCCCTTACATCTGTACCCCTTACATCCCTACCCTTTACATCCGTACCCTTTACATCCCTACTCCTTACATCCCTACTCCTTACATCCGCACCCTTACATCTGTACCCCTTACATCCCTACCCTTTACATCCATAACCCTTACATCCCTACCCCTTACATCCCTACTCCTTACATCCGTACCCCTTACATCCGTACCCCTTACATCCGTACCCCTTACATCCGTACCCCTTACATCCGTATCCTTTACATCCGTACCCCTTACATCCGTACCCCTTACATCCCTACCCCTTACATCCATATCACTTACATCCCTACCCTTTACATACATACCCCTTACATCCCTGCCCATTACATCCATAACCCTTACAACGGTACCCCTTACATCTGTACCCCTTACATCCCTACCCTTTACATCCCTACCCCTTACACCCGTACCCCTTACATCCCTACACCTTACATCCGACCCCTTACATCCCTACCCTTTACATCCCTACCCATTACATCCGACCCCTTACATCCCAACCCTTTACATCCCTACCCCTTACATCCATACCCCTTACATCCGTACCCTTTACATCCCTACCCCTTATATCCCTACCCCTTAGATCCCTACTACTTACATCCCTACCCCTTACATCCCTACCCCTTACATCCCTACCCCTTACATCCCTACCCCTTACATCCGTATCCTTTACATCCCTACCCTTTACATCCATAACCCTTACATCCCTACCCTTTACATCCATAACCCTTACATCCATAACCCTTACATCCCCACCCTTTACATCCATACTCCTTACATCCGTACCCCTTACATCCATACCCCTTACATCCGTACCCCTTACCTCTGTATCCCTTACATCCTTACCCCTTACATCCGTATCCCTTTCATTTCTACCCTTTACATCCATACCCCTTACATCCCACCCCTTACATCCCTACCCTTTACATCCCTACCCCTTACATCCATACTCCTTACATCCGTACCCCTTACATCCATACCCCTTACATCCGTACCCCTTACATCCCAACCCCTTACAACCCTACCCCTTACATCCCTACCCCTTACATCCCTACCCCTTACATCCGTATCCTTTACATCCCTACCCTTTACATCCATAACCCTTACATCCCTACCCTTTACATCCATAACCCTTACATCCATAACCCTTACATCCCTACCCTTTACATCCATAACCCTTACATCCCTACCCTTTAAATCCATAACCCTTATATCCCTACCCCTTACATCCATACTCCTTACATCCCTACCCCTTACATCCCTACCCCTTACATCCCTACCCCTTATATCCCTACCCCTTACATCCATACCCGTTACATCCCTAGCCCTTACATCCTACCCCTTATATCCCTACCCCTTACATCCCTACTACTTACATCCCTGCCCCTTACATCCCTACCCCTTACATCCGTACCCCCTACATCCGTACCCTTTACATCCCTACCCCTTATATCCCTACCCCTTACATCCCTACCCCTTACATCCCTGCCCCTTACATCCCTACCCCTTACATCCCTACCCCTTACATCCGTATCCCTTACATCCGTACCCCTTACATCCCTGCCCCTTACATCCCTGCCCCTTACATCCATACCCATTACATCCATACCCTTTACATCCGTGCCCTTTACATCCATACCACTTACATCCCTACCCTTTACATCCGTGCTCCTTACATCCGTGCCCTTTGCATCAATAACCCTTACATCCGTACCCTTTACATCCGTGCTCCTTACATCCCTGCCCCTTACATCCCTACCCCTTACATCCGTACCCCTTACATCCCTACCCCTTACATCCCTACCCCTTACATCCCTACCCCTTACATCCATACCCCTTACATCCGTACCCTTTACATCCGTACCCCTTACATCCATGCCACTTACATCCCTACCCTTTACATCCATACCCTTTACATCCGTGCCCTTTACATCCATACCACTTACATCCCTAACCTTTACATCCGTGCCCTTTACATCAATAACCCTTACATCCGTACACCTTACATTCGTACCACTTCCATCCGTACCCCTTACATCCCTACCCCTTACATCCCGACCCTTTGCATCCCTACCCTTTACATCCCTACCCTTTACATCCATACCACTTACATCCCCACCCCTTACATCCGTATCCCTTACATCCGTCCCCCTTACATCCGTCCCCCTTACATCGGTACCCCTTACATCCGTACCCCTTACATCCCTACTCCTTACATCCCGACCCCTTACATCCCTACTCCGTACATCCGTACCTCTTACATCCGTACACCTTACATCCGTACCCCTTACATCCCTACTCCTTAGATCCGTCCCCCTTACATCGGTACCCCTTACATCCGTACCCTTTACATCCCTACTCCTTACATCCCGACCCCTTACTTCCCTACTCCTTACATCCGTACCCCTTACATCCGTACCCCTTGCATCCGCATCCCTTACATCCCTACCCTTTACATCCCTACCCTTTACATCCCTACTCCTTACATCTGTACCCCTTACATCCGTACCCCTTACATCCCTACCCCTTACATCCCTGCCCCTTACATCCCTACCCCTTACATCCCTACCCCTTACATCCCTGCCCCTTACATCCCTACCCCTTACATCCCTACCCCTTACATCCATACCCCTTACCGACCTACCCCTTATATCCCTACCCCTGACATCCCTACTCCTTACATCCCTACCCTTCACATCTGTATCCCTTATATCCCTACCCCTTACATCCCTACCTTTCACATCTGTATCCCTTACATCCATACCCCTTACATCCTTACCCCTTACATCCCTACCCCTTACATCCCTACCCTTTACATCCCTACCCCTTACATTCCTACCCTTCACATCTGTATCCCTTACATCCCTACCCATTACATCCGTACTCTTTACATCCGTATCCCTTACATCCATACCCCTTACATCCTTAACCCTTACATCCATACCACCTTACATCCCTACCCCTTACATCCCTACTCTTTACATCCGTATCCCTTACATCCATACCCCTTACATCCATACCCCTTACATCCTTACCCCTTACATCCCTACCCCTTACATCCCTACCCCTTACATCCGTACCCTTTACATTCCTACCCTTTACATCCTTACCCCTTACATCCCTACCCCTTACATCCCTACCCTTTACATCCCTACCCCTTACATCCATACCCCTTACATCCATACCCCTTACATCCCTACCCCTTACATCCGTATCCCTTGCATCCCTACCCCTTTACATCCATACCCCTTATATCCCTACCCTTTACATCCCTACCCCTTACATCCATACCCCTTACATCCATACCCCTTACATCCCTATCCCTTGCATCCCTACCCCTTTACATCCCTACCCTTTACATCCATACCCCTTACATCCATACCCCTTACATCCATACCCCTTACATCCTTACCCCTTACATCCATACCCCTTACATCCCTACCCCTTACATCCCTACCCCTTACATCCGTACCCTTTACATTCCTACCCTTTACATCCTTACCCCTTACATCCCTACCCCTTACATCCCTACCCTTTACATCCCTACCCCTTACATCCATACCCCTTACATCCATACCCCTTACATCCCTACCCCTTACATCCGTATCCCTTGCATCCCTACCCCTTTACATCCATACCCCTTATATCCCTACCCTTTACATCCCTACCCCTTACATCCATACCCCTTACATCCATACCCCTTACATCCCTATCCCTTGCATCCCTACCCATGTACATCCCTACCCTTTACATCCCTACCCCCTACATCCATACCCCTTACATCCATACCCCTTACATCCCTAGCCCTTACATCCGTATCCCTTGCATCCCTACCCCTTTACATCCATACCCCTTATATCCCTACCCTTTACATCCCTACCCCTTACATCCATACCCCTTACATTCATACCCCTTACATCCGTACCCCTTACATCCGTATCCCTTGCATCCCTACCCCTTTACATCCATACCCCTTATATCCCTACCCTTTACATCCCTACCCCTTACATCCATACCCCTTACATCCATACCCCTTACATCCCTACCCCTTGCATCCCTACCCCTTGTATCCCTACCCCTTACATCCCTACCCTTACATCCCTACCTCTCACAATGCTCTTGATTCAACCTTTTGCCTAAATTTCATTCCTACTTTATGAAGATGATTCCGGGTTTTCTGAGATTGTCTGATTTGATTCTTGTTCTCTTAGTTATGTCGTTCCGTACTAGTGTTAACACAAACAATACTTTTATATTGATGTCACGTGTTAAATGAGATCATTGTGAAATGAGATGTGGGCATGTTTTGTTCTTTGCCCGCCAGAGGGCTGCTGACGAGCCGGAGAGCACACCCGCGGCCTTGATCAGAGCCGGTCTCTTCGGCGACGGACTGCCCAGGTCAGTATCACACCCGCCGCCTTGATCAGAGCCGGTCTGTTCGGCGACAGACTGCCCAGGTCAGTATCACACCCGCCGCCTTGATCAGAGCCGGTCTCTTCGGCGACAGACTGCCAAGGCCAGTATCACACCCGCGGCCTTGATCAGAGCCGGTCTGTTCGGCGACAGACTGCCAAGGTCAGTATCACACCCGCCGCCTTGATCAGAGCCGGTCTGTTCGGCGACGGACTGCCCAGGTCAGTATCACACCCGCCGCCTTGATCAGAGCCGGTCTCTTCGGAGACAGACTGCCAAGGTCAGTATCACACCCGCGGCCTTGATCAGAGCCGGTCTCTTCGGCGACAGACTGCCAAGGTCAGTATCACACCCGCAGCCTTGATCAGAGCCGGTCTGTTCGGCGACAGACTGCCAAGGTCAGTATCACACCCGCGGCCTTGATCAGAGCCGGTCTCTTCGGCGACGGACTGCCCAGGTCAGTATCACACCCGCCGCCTTGATCAGAGCCGGTCTCTTCGGCGACGGACTGCCCAGGTCAGTATCACACCCGCCGCCTTGATCAGAGCCGGTCTCTTCGGCGACAGACTGCCCAGGTCAGTATCACACCCACCGTATCACCACGTATCTAGTAATCGCGGTTATTTAGCACGTTTCTATTCATAAGGCCAGTGTGTCCAGTGTGTGTATGTATCTCCTAGTTTCAGCGTCCCAAGTTGGTCTGAAGCTTTGGTGCCAAATAGTGCCTGATATGGACAGACTGTTGCTTTGCCGTTTCCAGTGAAAGCCGGTACCTGTTGGTGTTGACGGAGAACTACGCGGCTCTTAACATCCTGCAGCAGCAGCTTCAGGCCCTACAGGACGCCATCATCATCTACGGCAGCGCCTTCCAACGCGACCAGGAGTACACCCAGGTGAGACAGCCGGGGGACACCCTGGGGGCACCCGGGGGGCGGGGGGGGGAGGCTCGCATGAATAACCTGAGAAACCCCCGGGGGACACGCAGGGGAGGGACACCCGGGGGGGACACCCGGGGGGACGCCCGCACTCTGGCGGTACATAGTACCTTGGACGACCAGTACTCGGGTGGTGCCTTGTACCTAGGACGACCAGCACTCGGGTGGTGCCTTGTACCTAGGACCACCAGCACTCGGGTGGTGCATAGTACCTTGGAAGACCAGCACTCGGGTGGTGCCTTGTACCTAGGACCACCAGCACTCGGGTGGTGCATAGTACCTTGGAAGACCAGCACTCGGGTGGTGCCTTGTACCTAGGACGACCAGCACTCGGGTGGTGCCTTGTACCTAGGACGACCAGCACTCGGGTGGTGCCTTGTACCTAGGACGACCAGCACTCGGGTGGTGCCTTGTACCTAGGACGACCAGCACTCGGGTGGTGCATAGTACCTTGGAAGACCAGCACTCGGGTGGTGCCTTGTACCTAGGACCACCAGCACTCGGGTGGTGCATAGTACCTTGGAAGACCAGCACTCGGGTGGTGCCTTGTACCTAGGACGACCAGCACTCGGGTGGTGCCTTGTACCTAGGACGACCAGCACTCGGGTGGTGCTTTGTACCTTGGACGACCAGCACTCGGGTGGTGCCTTGTACCTTGGACGACCAGCATTCGGGTGGTGCCTTGTACCTTGGACCACCAGCACTCGGGTGGTGCCTTGTACCTAGGACCACCAGCACTCGGGTGGTGCATAGTACCTTGGAAGACCAGCACTCGGGTGGTGCCTTGTACCTAGGACGACCAGCACTCGGGTGGTGCCTTGTACCTAGGACCACCATCACTCGGGTGGTGCATAGTACCTAGGACGACCAGCACTCGGGTGGTGCCTTGTACCTAGGACGACCAGCACTCGGATGGTGCCTTGTACCTAGGACGACTAGCACTCGGGTGGTGCCTTGTACCTAGGACGACCAGCACTCGGGTGGTGCCTTGTACCTAGGACGACCAGCGCTCGGGTGGTGCCTTGTACCTAGGACGACCAGCACTCGGGTGGTGCCTTGTACCTAGGACGACCAGCACTCGGGTGGTGCCTTGTACCTAGGACCACCAGCACTCGGGTGGTGCATAGTACCTAGGACGACCAGCACTCGGGTGGTGCCTTGTACCGTGGACGACCAGCACTCGGGTGGTGCCTTGTACCTTGGACCACCAGCACTCGGGTGGTGCCTTGTACCTAGGACCACCAGCACTCGGGTGGTGCATAGTACCTTGGAAGACCAGCACTCGGGTGGTGCCTTGTACCTAGGACCACCAGCACTCGGGTGGTGCCTTGTACCTAGGACGACCAGCACTCGGGTGGTGCCTTGTACCTAGGACGACCAGCACTCGGGTGGTGCCTTGTACCTAGGACCACCAGCACTCGGGTGGTGCCTTGTACCTAGGACGACCAGCACTCGGGTGGTGCCTTGTACCTAGGACGACCAGCACTCGGGTGGTGCATACTACCTAGGACGACCAGCACTCGGGTGGTGCCTTGTACCTAGGACGACCAGCACTCGGGTGGTGCCTTGTACCTAGGACGACCAGCACTCGGGTGGTGCCTTGTACCTAGGACGACCAGCACTCGGGTGGTGCCTTGTACCTAGGACGACCAGCACTCGGGTGGTGCCTTGTACCTAGGACCACCAGCACTCGGGTAGTGCATAGTACCTAGGACGACCAGCACTCGGGTGGTGCCTTGTACCTAGGACCACCAGCACTCGGGTGGTGCCTTGTACCTAGGACGACCAGCACTCGGGTGGTGCATAGTACCTAGGACCACCAGCACTCGGGTGGTGCATAGTACCTAGGACGACCAGCACTCGGGTGGTGCATAGTACCTTGGACGACCAGCACTCGGGTGGTGCCTTGTACCTAGGACGACCAGCACTAGGGTGGTGCCTTGTACCTAGGACTCGGGTGGTCCCGAATTTTTGAATTCCACTTAACCATTGAAAGATAGGAGCAAGAATCGGAAAAATCACTACTACTGTCACAGGTTTTATTTAATGACGCTCACAATTATTTGTATTACCCTATATATCGTCTTGAAATTTTGAAAATCGCCCGAATAGTTTTAATTCCTAAAGTTTAACATGGGACCCTACGGGGGCATTTTGGCGGGAACATGGTGTCTTCAATTTATCCATGAAGCGGACAAGTCAGACAAACACCTTACGTGCAACATAACATTATTATTTGGGCGCGTTGGCTATATCGGTCTAGGTCACGCATCCAAGGTCAAGGTCACGCAACGTTTTTTCCCGCGTAACTCCGTTAATATTGGGTCTAGAGATCCGCGGTTTGTTCCAGAGTATTCTCCAGAGACGCAAACAGTAATGTGCCCTCAGATTTCACGTCACGTTTATAGTTTTTTAGTTATTGAATGATCAAATTGTAACCTAATACAAATTATAAAAAATTGCGGTGACTACATGCATGCAGGTAGATTACCTATATGTGGTGGAATGTGTACCAATATTACTGACATCATGTGTGCCAAATGCCATCGAAATCTAACCAGTGGTTTGGATGCTAAGAAATAATCACACATTAGCATGGCCAATCCCATTATAAAGCTACTTAGAGACGGATCGAGATGACGTTTCGGCCTATACCCCAATGTTGTCGCTAGCCCTTTGTACTTCTATATTCAAAAAGTGACGCTCGCGGGCCGAATGTTTCCTTTATATCAACCGAAATGTGTTTCCACCATAAAAACGAAAAACAAAACAAAAAAACACCCAACCGTCATACCCACAGTCGAAAGCCTTATCCACTACGCCAAAGTCTTGCGTGTGGAGGCTTCTGTTCCACAAGTCCCTACACCCACTCGATCAGTATTTTTTTAATACGTAATCCTGCCCTAAGTCTTCCATATGCTCGACTGGATTCATTTCCTGCATTTTGGCTGAAAAACGACTGAATTTCTCCATGAAGGGGACAAGTCAGACAACCGACGCCTTCCGGCAGACACAACATTAATATTTTGAGTCGGACGACCATATTGATCAAGGTCACGCATTCAAGGTCAATGTCACGGCAAAGTCAAATTCACGAAACAAGTTTTCACGTGTAACTCCGTTAATATTGGGTCATTAAAATTGTAAGCAATCGCTGGGAATACATGAATGCAGGTAGATGACCCACATCTGACGGGTTAATCGGGATACTAGGAGCCCAATCCGGATCATTTCGTCAAAACTCGCAGGGAAAAAGAAAAGTCAATGAAAGAAATAAACAAGCAAATGTTGTGGAATAGCGTAAATGACAGTCGCTCATGCTGGCAGACAGTGAAACGTCTGAGTTGCGGTCGGTCGCAACCGTCCGAGTCTATTAGCCCCAAGAACTGGGAGACATATTTTAAGACCTTACTTAATACAGGTCCCACCCCAGACGTAGAATTCCAGACAATGATTGACACTGAAGTAAGAGATCACGTTGGGTCATGTATAGAGTGTAATAGTGGTGTACCAACAGAGTAGTTCAATGTTGATGTAACGCTCGACGAGGTAAGGTTGGCCATTATACGGTTGCCCAGTAACAAGGCTCCAGGGCTGGATGGTCTTCCAATTGAAATATTAAAGAATAGTGTTGACTTTATTAGCCCGATCCTAGCACGTATTTTTAATTATATCTTGTCTCACGGTGACTATCCTCAGGAGCGGGCTGACGCGATTATCTGTCCCGTACTTAAGAAAGGCTCACATGATAATCCTGAAAACTACAGAGGGATTTCCTTGTTGTCGACTGCCAATAAGGTATTTATGAAGGTACTGAGTACAAGATTAACCGATTGGGCTGAGGAAAATGAAAAAATATCTGAATGTCAAGGTGGTTTCAGGAAGGGGCGATCGACTATAGACCAAGTGTTCACTATGCAGGCTGTCATTCATAAGTATTTGTCTAAACCTGGCGGCCGCTTTTACTGCCTGTATGTAGATTTTTCTAAAGCCTTTGACCAGGTCCCACATAATCATCTGTGGTATAAATTATTATCCGAAGGGCTTCATGGAAGATCGCTTAAGGTTCTGATGTCACTATACCAGCAACTGCGATCATGTGTGCAGTGCTCCAATACCCTGACCGAGCTTTTTACGTGCTCCTTAGGTACCAGGCAAGGTTGTTTATTGAGCCCATTGCTCTTCATTTTATATGTGAACGAGTATTTCAACTTGTTAACTGTGAATGATTGTAAAGGTATCTTCATAGATCAGACCTTCCCAAACTTGATAGCGCTGATGTACGCGGATGATCTGTCGAACCTCGCCGACTCCGTGGGTAGACTGCAGGCGATAATCAAGACCTTAGAGGAATATTGCAAGAAATGGGGTATGACTATTAACATGAGCAAAACCAAAGTTATGGTGTTCCGAAACGGCGGGTGTCTGAGAGGGAACGAAAGATGGTTGTTCGATGGTCGACAAATACAATGTTCATCGATGTATAATTACTTAGGAATGCATTTCACCCCCAAGATGATATGGACAGCTACACAAAAGCTTAGGGCAGATCAAGCACATAAGGCGGCTACGGTAATAAGACGTATTGATATTCAAACAGGAGGTCTGGATTCTTGTCTATTGTTAAAGATATTTGACTCCATGGTGCTTCCTATTCTATTGTATGGCGCAGAAATATGGGGACTTAGCTGCATAGAGGACGTTGAGAAGGTTCACGTTAAGTTTTGTAAATACATTCTGGGAGTTGGCAAATCCACGTCGAATCTAGCTGTGCTCGGTGAATTAGGCCGTCTACCGATTCAGTATAATAGCGAATTAAAAGTAATCAAATACTGGGTTAAACTGTTACAGATGCCAGAAGATAGATTGGCTAAAGCCAGTTATAGACTGTTATGCTCGCATGATGACGTCGGTAGAATAAGGAAAAACTGGGCGTCACAAGTAAAGAATTGGTTATTTAAGCACGGATTTGGTGTTGCATGGCTTAGTCAAGAAGTGGGTGACGCGAGGTTTTTTATTCAGGAAGTGTCACAACGAATGAAGGATATTCACTCACAAATATGGTATACGGACGTATGTGAAAATGGCAAATTATCGAAAGAATATTGCTTTTATAAGACCTTATTAAACCCGGAACGCTATTTAAAAGTAATTAAGAGTGAACGATTAAGAAAGGCCTATAGTAGATTCAGATGTGGTAACCATGATCTTATGATAGAAAAAGGTAGACATTTAAACATGCCCTTAGAGGAGAGACTGTGTCCGTATTGCCTAGGAATCTGTGTTGACGAAGTCGAGTCTCAAATCCATTTCCTACTTAAATGTCATTTATACGCCGATCTTCGACAAAAGTATATTAGCCCCGTTTATTATAATTATCCATCAATAGACAGTTTTGTGCAATTGATGAGCAGCGAAAATGAGAAGACATTATACGGATTATGTAAATTTATCGTCGCTGCCTTGAGAAAGAGAAGGCAAGAGGTGTTATCTCCACATTAGCGCACTTTTGTATTTCTTTTTTTGTCGCTGTGTTTCTCTTCTTTTTTTTTTGTACTAATTAATTGTACCAGGGCTGGAGGCCAGCCAATAGTACGCAATAAACTACTTGAAAAAAAATCCGGATCTGAATGCTCAGATATGGATCAGTATGGTCTAATCCTGATCCAAGTAGTCAATCCGGACGCTAGGGCTCAAATAGGGATCTGAAGGATCAAATCCTTATCTGAAGGATCAAATCCTGATCTGAAGGATCAAATCCTGATCTGAAGGATCAAATCCTGATCTGAACGATCAAATCCGGATCTGAAGGATTAAATCCGGATCTTAGGAGTCAATTCCGGGCACGGTTTTCCCACGT
Organism: Arenicola marina; assembly: GCA_964019135.1. NCBI lineage: Eukaryota > Metazoa > Annelida > Polychaeta > Arenicolidae > Arenicola > Arenicola marina. The sequence continues at coordinate 10,303,466 of OZ025265.1, forward strand.
AACTCCGTTAATATTGGGTTCAGAGAGCTACCGTGTCTTTGAGAGTATTCTTTGTAGAGCGCCTAAAAAAAATTGTTGGCTCAATTAATTTCCTGATACACATATGTGGAGGAATATGTACCAATGTCAGTGCCATCGTGCGTGCCAAGTGGCATCGAAATCCAACCCGTCATTAGGACGCCAAAAAATAATCCAACTTTAACATCGCCAATCTCATTCTAAAGCCTCGATCACTGACGGCGCGGTGACATCATGCGTCAAACACATTTAATATTACAGTTAGAGACGCTCAATTAGTGCCAAAATACTCAGCTCGTCATTATCTTATTCCGAAGTATATTAACCAGTATTCTATTTTGTCTACTTTTTTTTTCTTGCTATGTGACCTTAAACCATTGCACGCAAACTCGCCTACAGAAACTCATTGTCGCTTATGGAATTTCCACTATTTATACCCTCTCCACTCCCACTCCACCCCCCCCCCCCCACCAAAAAAAAACACAAAAAAAACAAACAAATTAATATAAATTGTCTAAACAATGTGATTTACTGTTATTTAATTTCCATGAATATCGGTATGTGGAGAACCGGCAGGTGTAAATTCCACTCGCTAATCGTCATGACGGTGATTCAGCGAACTATCGTAACGGTAGATCCCTTGCTAGACAGCCACACTTCCGGAAATGCTATACAATATTTGAACGGGGAGGGAACGACGTTATCCGTTTACTGCCAAAGCGTAGACATGGTCAAATGATATTAATAAATACCCAAATGTTATCGTTAGCCCTTTCGAATGTCCTAGTAAGCAAGCCAATACAGCAATGTATCACTTGGCATCGTGTGGCAAATATTCGAACAATTATTTCCGGTCGATTTCACTTGCTCGTTAGGCCTTACGGGTCACATTTTGAGGATGCTGGCAACACCGTTCGCGGCTGTACTATATGCTGGTGTTATACAGTGAAATATTACTATTTTCTAATTAAAAAGTTACATCCGTGGGCCCAATCATTTCCATATCAACTTAATGTTGCTTCCAAGACAAAAACGAGAAAACTATGCAGCCAGCGGTGTTTGAACGCGCGACAATTCTATCCAAACTGTAAAAAATTACCACGGCGCCAGTCAAGGAGCCTCAAAATTCGCCTGTCGCATGTAAACGCTAATGTTTTATGCGTTGAAGTCGTCTGACCCTGTCCCTCAGTCATTTACCTCGACACGCTGCATAACGAATCGGCGACGTTTCGAGTTCGCAACTCCATCCATATTACTCGTATACAGTCACAATGGCTCTTAGCAGTCCAATAGACGTTTTCACTGACGTCACTGTTGCTTTTGTCCAATCGTGTGGTGAGTGCGGGACTTCCACATGCGCTATGTCGCACAAGCAAGTCGCACAAACAAAGCATATCACTTTTTTGTCAGTTTCACAGATAAGTACTTCTCCCTTGTACCTACCACCAGCTATCATTGTCCACTTCATACTAACAATTAAGGAAACAAGACTCAAGCGCGGGCGGGGCTTAGTGTCGCAGTATCGGTCAGTCTATTGTCTCCATAACCCCGATTTTCCTCTTTCTTCTCAAGCTATGTTTGACAAATTCTAATTTTGGATATTGGAACAACCGCCGTCCACACGGTTGGTTTTGATTGCGGCACCATGAGCAGCTACGAACGAATGCCACAGTTGTCACAGTGCGATACACGTTGTTGTCCTTGTTATGTAGGTGTGTCGCAACATCAACCGCATCAAGGTTTGCATGGAAGCCGGCAAGACGGTCGTCCTCCTCAACCTGGAGAACCTCTACGAATCACTCTACGACGCCCTCAACCAGGTAACAACCTCTTATCATGATAAACACATCAGATTCTGATTGGTGATTTGACCTTCTGTACGTCTTTCAGTACTATGTGTACATGGACTGTGTTCGTGTTTCTGTTTGGTGATTTGGCCTTGTGTACGACTTTCAGTTCTATGTGTACATGGACTGTGTTCGTGTTTCTGTTTGGTGATTTGGCCTTGTGTACGTCTTTCAGTACTATGTGTACATGGGCTGTGTTCGTGTTTCTGTTTGGTGATTTGGCCTTGTGTACGTCATTCAGTTCTATGTGTACATGGACTGTGTTCGTGTTTCTGTTTGGTGATTTGGCCTTGTGTACGTCTTTCAGTACTATGTGTACATGGGCTGTGTTCGTGTTTCTGTTTGGTGATTTGGCCTTGTGTACGTCTTTCAGTTCTATGTGTACATGGACTGTGTTCGTGTTTCTGTTTGGTGATTTGGCCTTGTGTACGTCCTTCAGTACTATGTGTACATGGACTGTGTTTGTGTTTCTGTTTGGTGATTTGGCCTTGTGTACGTCTTTCAGTACTATGTGTACATGGACTGTGTTCGTGTTTCTGTTTGGTGATTTGGCCTTGTGTACGTCTTTCAGTACTATGTGTACATGGGCTGTGTTCGTGTTTCTGTTTGGTGATTTCACCTTGTGTATGTCTTTCAGTTCTATGTGTACATGGACTGTGTTCGTGTTTCTGTTTGGTGGTTTGGCCTTGTGTACGTCTTTCAGTACTATGTGTACATGGGCTGTGTTCGTGTTTCTGTTTGGTGATTTGGCCTTGTGTACGTCTTTCAGTTCTATGTGTACATGGACTGTGTTCGTGTTTCTGTTTGGTGATTTGGCCTTGTGTACGTCTTTCAGTACTATGTGTACATGGGCTGTGTTCGTGTTTCTGTTTGGTGATTTCACCTTGTGTACGTCTTTCAGTTCTATGTGTACATGGACTGTGTTCGTGTTTCTGTTTGGTGATTTGGCCTTGTGTACGTCTTTCAGTACTATGTGTACATGGGCTGTGTTCGTGTTTCTGTTTGGTGATTTGGCCTTGTGTACGTCTTTCAGTTCTATGTGTACATAGACTGTGTTCGTGTTTCTGTTTGGTGATTTGGCCTTGTGTACGTCTTTCAGTACTATGTGTACATGGGCTGTGTTCGTGTTTCTGTTTGGTGATTTGGCCTTGTGTACGTCTTTCAGTTCTATGTGTACATGGACTGTGTTCGTGTTTCTGTTTGGTGATTTGGCCTTGTGTACGTCTTTCAGTACTATGTGTACATGGGCTGTGTTCGTGTTTCTGTTTGGTGATTTGGCCTTGTGTACGTCTTTCAGTTCTATGTGTACATGGACTGTGTTCGTGTTTCTGTTTGGTGATTTGGCCTTGTGTACGTCTTTCAGTACTATGTGTACATGGGCTGTGTTCGTGTTTCTGTTTGGTGATTTCACCTTGTGTACGTCTTTCAGTTCTATGTGTACATGGACTGTGTTCGTGTTTCTGTTTGGTGATTTGGCCTTGTGTACGTCTTTCAGTACTATGTGTACATGGGCTGTGTTCGTGTTTCTGTTTGGTGATTTGGCCTTGTGTACGTCTTTCAGTTCTATGTGTACATGGACTGTGTTCGTGTTTCTGTTTGGTGATTTGGCCTTGTGTACGTCTTTCAGTACTATGTGTACATGGGCTGTGTTCGTGTTTCTGTTTGGTGATTTGGCCTTGTGTACGTCTTTCAGTACTATGTGTACATGGACTGTGTTCGTGTTTCTGTTTGGTGATTTGGCCTTGTGTACGTCTTTCAGTACTATGTGTACATGGACTGTGTTCGTGTTTCTGTTTGGTGATTTGGTCTTGTGTACGTCTTTCAGTTCTATGTGTACATAGACTGTGTTCGTGTTTTTGTTTGGTGATTTGGTCTTGTGTACGTCTTTCAGTACTATGTGTACATGGACTGTGTTCGTGTTTCTGTTTGGTGATTTGGTCTTGTGTACGTCTTTCAGTTCTATGTGTACATGGACTGTGTTTGTGTTTCTGTTTGGTGATTTGGCCTTGTGTACGTCTTTCAGTTCTATGTGTACATAGACTGTGTTCGTGTTTCTGTTTGGTGATTTGGCCTTGTGTACGTCTTTCAGTACTATGTGTACATGGGCTGTGTTCGTGTTTCTGTTTGGTGATTTGGCCTTCTGTACGTCTTTCAGTACTATGTGTATATGGACTGTGTTCGTGTTTCTGTTTGGTGATTTGGCCTTGTGTACGTCTTTCAGTACTATGTGTATATGGACTGTGTTCGTGTTTCTGTTTGGTGATTTGACCTTGTGTACGTCTTTCAGTACTATGTGTATATGGACTGTGTTCGTGTTTCTGATTGGTGATCTGGCCTTGTGTACGTCTTTCAGTACTATGTGTACATGGACTGTGTTCGTGTTTCTGTTTGGTGATTTGGTCTTGTGTACGTCTTTCAGTTCTATGTGTACATGGACTGTGTTCGTGTTTCTGTTTGGTGATTTGGCCTTGTGTACGTCTTTCAGTACTATGTGTATATGGACTGTGTTCGTGTTTCTGTTTGGTGATTTGGCCTTGTGTACGTCTTTCAGTACTATGTGTATATGGACTGTGTTCGTGTTTCTGATTGGTGATCTGGCCTTGTGTACGTCTTTCAGTACTATGTGTACATGGACTGTGTTCGTGTTTCTGTTTGGTGATTTGGTCTTGTGTACGTCTTTCAGTTCTATGTGTACATGGACTGTGTTTGTGTTTCTGTTTGGTGATTTGGCCTTGTGTACGTCTTTCAGTTCTATGTGTACATAGACTGTGTTCGTGTTTCTGTTTGGTGATTTGGCCTTGTGTACGTCTTTCAGTACTATGTGTACATGGGCTGTGTTCGTGTTTCTGTTTGGTGATTTGGCCTTCTGTACGTCTTTCAGTACTATGTGTATATGGACTGTGTTCGTGTTTCTGTTTGGTGATTTGGCCTTGTGTACGTCTTTCAGTACTATGTGTATATGGACTGTGTTCGTGTTTCTGTTTGGTGATTTGACCTTGTGTACGTCTTTCAGTACTATGTGTACATGGACTGTGTTCGTGTTTCTGTTTGGTGATTTGGCCTTGTGTACGTCTTTCAGTACTATGTGTACATGGACTGTGTTCGTGTTTCTGTTTGGTGATTTGGTCTTGTGTACGTCTTTCAGTTCTATGTGTACATAGACTGTGTTCGTGTTTCTGTTTGGTGATTTGGCCTTGTGTACGTCTTTCAGTACTATGTGTACATGGACTGTGTTCGTGTTTCTGTTGGGGCCGGCGCGACAGCTCAGTGGGTTAGAGCGCTCGCCTTGAGTGCTCTGGTCACCTGAGAGCCTAACAGCACGTTGGTCGCTGGTTCGCGCCCCGCTGTGGCCATGTCTGTGTGGTCGCAGGATAAAGATCCCATGTCTTTCTTCGTAAAGATTAGGAGGTTACTCCCGGGGACATGGCTCCACTCTCCCTTCCTTCTCCCATTGACGCGATATGACCAAAAGTGGTTAAAGCGTCCTGAATAACCAAACTAAACGTGTTTCTGTTTGGTGATTTGACCTTCTGTACGTCTTTCAGTACTATATGTATATGGACTGTATTCGTGTTTCTGATTGGTGATTTGGCCTTGTGTACGTCTTTCAGTTCTATGTGTACATGGACTGTGTTCGTGTTTCTGATTGGTGATTTGGCCTTGTGTACGTCTTTCAGTACTATGTGTACATGGACTGTGTTCGTGTTTCTGTTTGGTGATTTGGCCTTGTAACGCCTTTCAGTTCTATGTGTACATGGACTGTGTTTGTGTTTCTGTTTGGTGATTTGGCCTTGTGTACGTCTTTCAGTACTATGTGTACATGGACTGTGTTCGTGTTTCTGTTTGGTGATTTGGCCTTGTGTACGTCTTTCAGTTCTATGTGTACATGGACTGTGTTCGTGTTTCTGTTTGGTGATTTGGCCTTCTGTACGTCTTTCAGTACTATGTGTACATGGACTGTGTTCGTGTTTCTGTTTGGTGATTTGGCCTTGTGTACGCCTTTCAGTTCTATGTGTATATGGACTGTGTTCGTGTTTCTGTTTGGTGATTTGGCCTTGTGTACGTCCTTCAGTACTATGTGTACATGGACTGTGTTCGTGTTTCTGTTGGGGCCGGCGCGACAGCTCAGTGGGTTAGAGCGCTCGCCTTGAGTGCTCTGGTCACCTGAGAGCCTAACAGCACGTGGGTCGGTGGTTCGCGCCCCGCTGTGGCCATGTCTGTGTGGTCGCAGGATAAAAATCCCTTGTCTTTCTTCGTAAAGAGTAGGGGGTTACCCCCGGGGACATGGCTCTACTCTCCCTTCCTTCTCCCATTGACGCGAGATGACCAAAAGTGGTTAAAGCGTCCTGAATAACCAAACTAAACGTGTTTCTGTTTGGTGATTTGACCTTCTGTACGTCTTTCAGTACTATATGTATATGGACTGTATTCGTGTTTCTGATTGGTGATTTGGCCTTGTGTACGTCCTTCAGTACTATGTGTACATGGACTGTGTTCGTGTTTCTGTTTGGTGATTTGGCCTTGTGTACGTCTTTCAGTTCTATGTGTACATGGACTGTGTTCGTGTTTCTGTTTGGCGATTTGGCCTTGTGTACGTCTTTCAGTACTATGTGTACATGGACTGTGTTCGTGTTTCTGTTTGGTGATTTGACCTTGTGTACGTCCTTCAGTACTATGTGTACATAGACTGTGTTCGTGTTTCTGTTTAGTGATTTGGCTTGTGTACGTCTTTCAGTTCTATGTGTACATGGACTGTGTTCGTGTTTCTGATTGGTGATTTGACCTTGTGTACGTCTTTCAGTACTATGTGTACATGGACTGTGTTCGTGTTTCTGTTTGGTGATTTGGTCTTGTGTACGTCTTTCAGTACTATGTGTACATGGACTGTGTTCGTGTTTCTGATTGGTGATTTGGCCTTGTGTACGTCTTTCAGTACTATGTGTACATAGACTGTGTTCGTGTTTCTGTTTGGTGATTTGGCCTTGTGTACGTCTTTCAGTACTATGTGTACATGGGCGGTGACCGCTTCGTGGACCTCGGACTGGGGACGCAGAGAGTCAAGTGCCATGTCCACCAGAACTTCAGGTCAGTCAAGTGAAGGCTAATGCCCCAATGTGAGTATGGTGTCCTGTATATCTAACATTGACGGCCAGGCTGGTTGTCAGTCCTCCTGGTGCCCTGTACCTCTGACATTGACGGCCAGGCTGGTTGTCAGTCCTCCTGGTGCCCTGTACCTCTGACATTGACGGCCAGGCTGGTTGTCAGTCCTCCTGGTGCCCTGTACCTCTGACATTGACGGCCAGGCTGGTTGTCAGTCCTCCTGGTGCCCTGTACCTCTGACATTGAGGGCCAGGCTGGTTGTCAGTCCTCCTGGTGCCCTGTACCTCTGACATTGAGGGCCAGGCTGGTTGTCAGTCATCCTGGTGCCCTGTACCTCTGACATGGACGGCCAGGCTCGTTGTCAGTCCTCCTGGTGCCCTGTACCTCTGACATTGATAGCCAGGCGGTTTGTCAGTCCTGGTGCTCGTAGATTTGTTATGCGTAATTGCCAGTGGAATTGATGAATAACGAACTTTCATGTTTCGATTATTAATTAAAAGGCAGAAAGAGACACAGACATAACGTGTGTATTTCGCAAGTGTGTAACACTGCATGTATCATTGAACAACTTTCGATTGTACATCTAATATTGTTTCCCATGTCCTGAAATACCTGTGGGTACCAATAAGGCAGGGCGCTGATTCACTGTTATGGTTTGGAACTTTAGGTTGATTGTGGTGGCAGAGAAGGAGACGGTGTACAAGAAGTTCCCCATTCCCTTGATCAACCGCCTTGAGAAACACTTTCTGGCCTTGACCACCATTCTCACTGACAAGCAATTGAAGCTTGTGGGGATGCTGAAGAAGTGGGCGGAGGACTTCACTCACGTTCCCGCCCGGATCGGGTAACTATGATGTCGACATGATCACGGAATAACTTGGAGGTCCTGTCAAACCAGCTGTAAGACTTCATTTGTGAAAATGAAGTCTAAGTTGTTGAGTTTATTAGAAACTGTTGTTGCTTCTCTGTTTTTACTAGATTGTAATATTTTCAGAAAGAAACAAGCCCAACTGGGAGACACCTTCATTGGCTACCAGCCGGACTCCGCGGCATCAATCGTGCTGCAAGTATGCAGCAAGATTGGGCAAGATGATGGTGACAGGGAATGGGACGATACGGTGAGGATTGTGGTTGTTAGAGACAAGGAATCTGGTAACAACATAGTAGGTTGTTGGGTGATGGTGACAGAGAATGGGACGATAGGGTGAGGATTGTGGTTGTTAGAGACAAGGAATCTGGTAACAACATAGTAGGTTGTTGGGTGATGGTGACAGGGAATGGGACGATAGAGTGAGGATTGTGGATGTTAGAGACGAGGAATCTGGTAACGACATATTAGGTTGTTGGGTGATGGTGACAGGTAATGGGACGATAGGGTGAGGATTGCGGATGTTAGAGACGAGGAATCTGGTAACAACATAGTAGGTTGTTGGGTGATGGTGACAGAGAATGGGACGATAGGGTGAGGATTGTGGTTGTTAGAGACGAGGAATCTGGTAACGACATATTAGGTTGTTGGGTGATGGTGACAGAGAATGGGACGATAGGGTGAGGATTGTGGATGTTAGAGACGAGGAATCTGGTAAGGACATATTAGGTTGTTGGGTGATGGTGACAGGTAATGGGACGATAGGGTGAGGATTGCGGATGTTAGAGACGAGGAATCTGGTAACGACATATTAGGTTGTTGGGTGATGGTGACAGGTAATGGGACGATAGGGTGAGGATTGTGGATGTTAGAGACGAGGAATCTGGTAACAACATATTAGGTTGTTGGGTGATGGTGACAGGTAATGGGACGATAGGGTGAGGATTGTGGATGTTAGAGACGAGGAATCTGGTAACAACATATTAGGTTGTTGGGTGATGGTGACAGTGAATGGGACGATAGGGTGAGGATTGTGGATGTTAGAGACGAGGAATCTGGTAACAACATATTAGGTTGTTGGGTGATGGTGACAGTGAATGGGACGATAGGGTGAGGATTGTGGATGTTAGAGACGAGGAATCTGGTAACGACATATTAGGTTGTTGGGTGATGGTGACAGAGAATGGGACGATAGAGTGAGGATTGTGAATGTTAGAGACGAGGAATCTGGTAACGACATATTAGGTTGTTGGGTGACAGAGAATGGGACGATAGAGTGAGGATTGTGGATGTTAGAGACGAGGAATCTGGTAACAACATATTAGGTTGTTGGGTGATGGTGACAGGTAATGGGACGATAGGGTGAGGATTGTGGATGTTAGAGACGAGGAATCTGGTAACGACATATTAGGTTGTTGGGTGACAGAGAATGGGACGATAGAGTGAGGATTGTGGATGTTAGAGACGAGGAATCTGGTAACAACATATTAGGTTGTTGGGTGATGGTGACAGGTAATGGGACGATAGGGTGAGGATTGCGGATGTTAGAGACGAGGAATCTGGTAACGACATATTAGGTTGTTGGGTGATGGTGACAGAGAATGGGACGATAGAGTGAGGATTGTGGATGTTAGAGACGAGGAATCTGGTAACAACATATTAGGTTGTTGGGTGATGGTGACACTCAATGGGACGAAAGGGTGAGGATTGTGAATGTTAGAGACGAGGAATCTGGTAACGACATATTAGGTTGTTGGGTGATGGTGACAGAGAATGGGACGATAGGGTGAGGATTGTGGTTGTTAGAGACGAGGAATCTGGTAACGACATATTAGGTTGTTGGGTGATGGTGACAGAGAATGGGACGATAGGGTGAGGATTGTGGTTGTTAGAGACAAGGAATCTGGTAACAACATAGTAGGTTGTTGGGTGATGGTGACAGAGAATGGGACGATAGGGTGAGGATTGTGGTTGTTAGAGACAAGGAATCTGGCAACAACATATTAGGTTGTTAGGTGATGGTGACAGAGAATGGGACGATAGGGTGAGGATTGTGGATGTTAGAGACGAGGAATCTGGCAACAACATATTAGGTTGTTAGGTGATGGTGACAGAGAATGTGACGATAGGGTGAGGATTGTGGATGTTAGAGACGAGGAATCTGGTAACGACATATTAGGTTGTTGGGTGATGGTGACAGAGAATGGGACGATAGGGTGAGGATTGTGATGTTAGAGACGAGGAATCTGGTAACGACATATTAGGTTGTTGGGTGATGGTGACAGGTAATGGGACGAAAGGGTGAGGATTGTGGATGTTAGAGACGAGGAATCTGGTAACGACATATTAGGTTGTTGGGTGATGGTGACAGGCAATGGGACGATAGGGTGAGGATTGTGATGTTGGAGAAGAGAAAGCTGGTAGCGAAATAAGGTTGTTGGGTGATGGAGCCAGGAGATGGGATGATGTTGTGTTTGTGTTAGTCACCGTGTGTGTGTTATGTGAAGGTGCTGGACCAGGCGCGGGAGCTGCTGCTGCAGTGCGCCACGCCAGAGGCTGTAGTACGACTGGACGATTCGACGCTGCGAGACCAGGCGGGCGGTATCAATGACCTCTACTTCAAGCGTCAAAGACACGCCAGCATGCTCCATCTGTTGAAGTTGACCTTCCTGGACAGCGATCACAGAGACTCCGCCTTCCTTCAGGTAGTGTGACCAGTATAATGAACTGCTTGATGGAAGGTCAATGGACGTACCGGAGGCCGCATAGGTTGCGCATTTGTCTCAAGTGGCATATGTTTCTCATTTAATCAATGTGTTCATTCAGGTGGAATACTTAATTACACGTATGGTGATGAGCGACACCAATATGAAGGACAGAAGGGGTAACACTTCTGTCTCTGGTGTAGGTGACGACACACTCCAGACTGTTGACTTCTGGAGACAAGAAGACGATCCAGAAGACACTGAAACAGGACGTCAAGGTGGTGTCCCTCCAGGCGTTTGACACGGAACATCTGTTCAGTAAAGAAATCCGGTGCGTATGTCTAGTTAACCTCTTGCGTAAATATGCCTCATTTACAATGAGAACAAGACTACTGGGCCATGAGCGTGTGTCTGATATTGACCCGACCCTGACCTGACACAGTAACATTGACCGACATGATTACATGGCCGGAGTGTTGCTACGTGTCTCTGGTCCAGCCCATGATTGCCCTCTTTCACCGTGCAGGGAGTTCATGCTGGCGCAGAGGACGCGGGACGGCCTGCTGGTGCTGCAGTGTGACTCGGGCGACCAGTGCCCAGACCTCATCGCCTGCGCAAGACACATTCTGTGGAACGAGTACCAGGCGACGAAAGCCGCGAGCCCCACCCTCACACACGTCGTCTTCGCCATTCAGCTGCCCAGGGTGTCTGGCGGCTGCTTCTCCGGCTTCCAGGTGAGATACCGACCCGGCCATGGTCACGTGTCCCCAAGTCTCGGGTTCCAGGTGAGATACCGACCCGGTCATTGTCTCGTGTCCCCAAGTCTCGGGTTTCAGGTGAGATACCGACCCGGTCGTAGTCTCGTGTCCCCAAGTCTCGGATTACAGGTGAGATGCGACCCGGTCATGGTCTCGTGTCCCTAAGTCTCGGGTTGCAGGTGAGATGCCGACCCGGTCGTAGTCTCGTGTCCCCAAGTCTCGGATTACAGGTGAGATGCGACCAGGTCATAGTGTCGTGTTCCCCAAGTCTCGGGTTCCAGGTGAGATACCGACCCGGTCATGGTATCGTGTCCCCAAGTCTCGGGTTTCAGGTGAGATACCGACTCGGTCATGGTCACGTGTTCCCAAGTCTCGGGTTCCAGGTGAGATACCGACCCGGTCATGGTATCGTGTCTCCATGTCTCGGGTTCCAGGTGAGATACCGACCCGGTCATGGTCTCGTGTCCCCAAGTCTCGGGTTCCAGGTGAGATACCGACTCGGTCATGGTCACGTGTTCCCAAGTCTCGGGTTCCAGGTGAGATGCCGACCCGGTCGTAGCCTCGTGTCCCCAAGTCTCGGATTACAGGTGAGATGCGACCCGGTCATAGTGTCGTGCTCCCCAAGTCTTGGGTTCCAGGTGAGATACCGACCCGGTCATGGTCTCGTGTCCCCCAATCTCGTGTTGCAAGTGAGATACCAACCCGGTCATGGTATCGTGTCCCTAAGTCTCGGATTACAGGTGAGATGCGACCCGGTCATAGTGTCGTGTTCCCCAAGTCTCGGGTTTCAGGTGAGATACCGACCCGGTCATGGTATCGTGTCCCCAAGTCTCGGGTTTCAGGTGAGATACCGACTCGGTCATGGTCACGTGTTCCCAAGTCTCGGGTTCCAGGTGAGATACCGACTCAGTCGTAGTCTCGTGTCCCCCAAGTCTCGGGTTCCAGGTGAGATGCCGACCCGGTCGTAGTCTCGTGTCCCCAAGTCTCGGATTACAGGTGAGATGCGACCCGGTCATGGTCTCGTGTCCCTAAGTCTCGGGTTCCAGGTGAGATGCCGACCCGGTCGTAGCCTCGTGTCCCCAAGTCTCGGATTACAGGTGAGATGCGACCCGGTCATAGTGTCGTGTTCCCCAAGTCTCGGGTTCCAGGTGAGATACCGACCCGGTCATGGTCTCGTGTCCCCCAGTCTCGTGTTGCAAGTGAGATACCAACGCGGTCATGGTATCGTGTCCCTAAGTCTCGGGTTCCAGGTGAGATGCCGACCTGGTCGTAGCCTCGTGTCCCCAAGTCTCGGATTACAGGTGAGATGCGACCCGGTCATAGTGTCGTGTTCCCCAAGTCTCGGGTTCCAGGTGAGATACCGACCCGGTCGTGGTATCGTGTCCCCAAGTCTCGGGTTTCAGGTGAGATACCGACTCGGTCATGGTCACGTGTTCCCAAGTCTCGGGTTCCAGGTGAGATACCGACCCGGTCATGGTCTCGTGTCTCCATGTCTCGGGTTCCAGGTGAGATACCGACCCGGTCATGGTCTCGTGTCCCCAAGTCTCGGGTTCCAGGTGAGATACCGACTCGGTCATGGTCACGTGTTCCCAAGTCTCGGGTTCCAGGTGAGATGCCGACCCGGTCGTAGCCTCGTGTCCCCAAGTCTCGGATTACAGGTGAGATGCGACCCGGTCATAGTGTCGTGTTCCCCAAGTCTTGGGTTCCAGGTGAGATACCGACCCGGTCATGGTCTCGTGTCCCCCAGTCTCGTCTTGCAAGTAAGATACCAACCCGGTCATGGTATCGTGTCCCTAAGTCTCGGATTACAGGTGAGATGCGACCCGGTCATAGTGTCGTGTTCCCCAAGTCTCGGGTTTCAGGTGAGATACCGACCCGGTCATGGTATCGTGTCCCCAAGTCTCGGGTTTCAGGTGAGATACCGACTCGGTCATGGTCACCTGTTCCCAAGTCTCGGGTTCCAGGTGAGATACCGACTCAGTCGTAGTCTCGTGTCCCCCAAGTCTCGGGTTCCAGGTGAGATACCCACCCGGTCGTAGTCTCGTGTCCCCAAGTCTCGGATTACAGGTGAGATGCGACCCGGTCATGGTATCGTGTCCCTAAGTCTCGGGTTCCAGGTGAAATGCCGACCCGGTCGTAGCCTCGTGTCCCCAAGTCTCGGATTACAGGTGAGATGCGACCCGGTCATAGTGTCGTGTTCCCCAAGTCTCGGGTTCCAGGTGAGATACCGACCCGGTCATGGTATCGTGTCCCCAAGTCTCGGGTTTCAGGTGAGATACCGACTCGGTCATGGTCACGTGTTCCCAAGTCTCGGTTTCCAGGTGAGATACCGACCCGGTCATGGTCTCGTGTCTCCATGTCTCGGGTTCCAGGTGAGATACCGACCCGGTCATGGTCTCGTGTCCCCAAGTCTCGGGTTCCAGGTGAGATACCGACTCGGTCATGGTCACGTGTTCCCAAGTCTCGGATTACAGGTGAGATGCGACCCGGTCATGGTCTCGTGTCCCTAAGTCTCGGGTTGCAGGTGAGATACCGACCCGGTCGTAGTCTCGTGTCCCCCAAGTCTCGGGTTGCAGGTGAGATGCCGACCCGGTCGTAGTCTCGTGTCCCCAAGTCTCGGATTACAGGTGAGATGCGACCCGGTCATAGTGTCGTGTTCCCCAAGTCTCGGGTTCCAGGTGAGATACCGACCCGGTCATGGTATCGTGTCCCCAAGTCTCGGGTTTCAGGTGAGATACCGACTCGGTCATGGTCACGTGTTCCCAAGTCTCGGGTTCCAGGTGAGATACCGACCCGGTCATGGTCTCGTGTCTCCATGTCTCGGGTTCCAGTTGAGATACCGACCCGGTCATGGTCTCGTGTCCCAAGTCTCGGGTTCCAGATGAGATACCGACTCGGTCATGGTCACCTGTTCCCAAGTCTCGGGTTCCAGGTGAGATACCGACCCGGTCGTAGCCTCGTGTCCCCAAGTCTCGGATTACAGGTGAGATGCGACCCGGTCATAGTGTCGTGTTCCCCAAGTCTTGGGTTCCAGGTGAGATACCGACCCGGTCATGGTCTCGTGTCCCCCAGTCTCGTCTTGCAAGTAAGATACCAACCCGGTCATGGTATCGTGTCCCTAAGTCTCGGATTACAGGTGAGATGCGACCCGGTCATAGTGTCGTGTTCCCCAAGTCTCGGGTTTCAGGTGAGAAACCGACCCGGTCATGGTATCGTGTCCCCAAGTCTCGGGTTTCAGGTGAGATACCGACTCGGTCATGGTCACCTGTTCCCAAGTCTCGGGTTCCAGGTGAGATACCGACTCAGTCGTAGTCTCGTGTCCCCCAAGTCTCGGGTTCCAGGTGAGATACCGACCCGGTCGTAGTCTCGTGTCCCCAAGTCTCGGATTACAGGTGAGATGCGACCCGGTCATGGTATCGTGTCCCTAAGTCTCGGGTTCGAGGTGAAATGCCGACCCGGTCGTAGCCTCGTGTCCCCAAGTCTCGGATTACAGGTGAGATGCGACCCGGTCATAGTGTCGTGTTCCCCAAGTCTCGGGTTCCAGGTGAGATACCGACCCGGTCATGGTATCGTGTCCCCAAGTCTCGGGTTTCAGGTGAGATACCGACTCGGTCATGGTCACGTGTTCCCAAGTCTCGGTTTCCAGGTGAGATACCGACCCGGTGATGGTCTCGTGTCTCCATGTCTCGGGTTCCAGGTGAGATACCGACCCGGTCATGGTCTCGTGTCCCCAAGTCTCGGGTTCCAGGTGAGATACCGACTCGGTCATGGTCACGTGTTCCCAAGTCTCGGATTACAGGTGAGATGCGACCCGGTCATGGTCTCGTGTCCCTAAGTCTCGGGTTGCAGGTGAGATACCGACCCGGTCGTAGTCTCGTGTCCCCCAAGTCTCGGGTTGCAGGTGAGATGCCGACCCGGTCGTAGTCTCGTGTCCCCAAGTCTCGGATTACAGGTGAGATGCGACCCGGTCATAGTGTCGTGTTCCCCAAGTCTCGGGTTCCAGGTGAGATACCGACCCGGTCATGGTATCGTGTCCCCAAGTCTCGGGTTTCAGGTGAGATACCGACTCGGTCATGGTCACGTGTTCCCAAGTCTCGGGTTCCAGGTGAGATACCGACCCGGTCATGGTCTCGTGTCTCCATGTCTCGGGTTCCAGTTGAGATACCGACCCGGTCATGGTCTCGTGTCCCAAGTCTCGGGTTCCAGGTGAGATACCGACTCGGTCATGGTCACCTGTTCCCAAGTCTCGGGTTCCAGGTGAGATGCCGACCCGGTCGTAGCCTCGTGTCCCCAAGTCTCGGATTACAGGTGAGATGCGACGCGGTCATAGTGTCGTGTTCCCCAAGTCTCGGGTTCCAGGTGAGATACCGACCCGGTCATGGTATCGTGTCCCCAAGTCTCGGGTTTCAGGTGAGATACCGACTCGGTCATGGTTACGTGTTCCCAAGTCTCGGGTTCCAGGTGAGATACCGACCCGGTCATGGTCTCGTGTCTCCATGTCTCGGGTTCCAGGTGAGATACCGACCCGGTCATGGTCTCGTGTCCCCAAGTCTCGGGTTCCAGGTGAGATACCGACTCGGTCATGGTCACGTGTTCCCAAGTCTCGGGTTCCAGGTGAGATGCCGACCCGGTCGTAGCCTCGTGTCCCCAAGTCTCGGATTACAGGTGAGATGCGACCCGGTCATAGTGTCGTGTTCCCCAAGTCTCGGGTTCCAGGTGAGATACCGACCCGGTCATGGTCTCGTGTCCCCCAGTCTCGTGTTGCAAGTGAGATACCAACCCGGTCGTGGTATCGTGTCCCTATGTCTCGGATTACAGGTGAGATGCGACCTGGTCATAGTGTCGTGTTCCCCAAGTCTCGGGTTTCAGGTGAGATACCGACCCGGTCATGGTATCGTGTCCCCAAGTCTCGGGTTTCAGGTGAGATACCGACTCGGTCATGGTCACGTGTTCCCAAGTCTCGGGTTCCAGGTGAGATACCGACTCAGTCGTAGTCTCGTGTCCCCCAAGTCTCGGGTTCCAGGTGAGATGCCGACCCGGTCGTAGTCTCGTGTCCCCAAGTCTCGGATTACAGGTGAGATGCGACCCGGTCATGGTCTCGTGTCCCTAAGTCTCGGGTTCCAGGTGAGATGCCGACCCGGTCGTAGCCTCGTGTCCCCAAGTCTCGGATTACAGGTGAGATGCGACCCGGTCATAGTGTCGTGTTCCCCAAGTCTCGGGTTCCAGGTGAGATACCGACCCGGTCATGGTCTCGTGTCCCCCAGTCTCGTGTTGCAAGTGAGATACCAACCCGGTCATGGTCACGTGTTCCCAAGTCTCGGGTTCCAGGTGAGATACCGACCCGGTCATGGTCTCTTGTCTCCATGTCTCGGGTTCCCGGTGAGATACCGACCCGGTCATGGTCTCGTGTCCCCACGTCTCGGGTTCCAGGTGAGATACCGACTCGGTCATGGTCACGTGTTCCCAAGTGTCGGGTTTCAGGTGAGATGCCGACCCGGTCGTAGCCTCGTGTCCCCAAGTCTCGGACTACAGGTGAGATGCGACCCGGTCATAGTGTCGTGTTCCCCAAGTCTCGGGATAAAGGTGAGATACCGACCCGGTCATGGTCTCGTGTCCCGCAGTCTCGTGTTGCAAGTGAGATACCAACCCGGTCATGGCATCGTGTCCCTAAGTCTCGGATAACAGGTGAGATGCGACCCGGTCATAGTGTCGTGTTCCCCAAGTCTCGGGTTTCAGGTGAGATACCGACCCGGTCATGGTATCGTGTCCCCAATTCTCGGGTTTCAGGTGAGATACCGACTCGGTCATGGTCACGTGTTCCCAAGTCTCGGGTTCCAGGTGGGATACCGACTCAGTCGTAGTCTCGTGTCCCCCAAGTCTCGGGTTCCAGGTGAGATGCCGACCCGGTCGTAGTCTCGTGTCCCAAAGTCTCGGATTACAGGTGAGATGCGACCCGGTCATGGTCACGTGTCCCCAAGTCTCGGGTTGCAGGTGAGATACCGACCCGGTCGTAGTCTCGTGTCCCCCAAGTCGCGGGTTGCAGGTGAGATGCCGACCCGGTCGTAGTCTCGTGTCCCCAAGTCTCGGATTACAGGTGAGATACCGACCCGGTCATAGTGTCGTGTTCCCCAAGTCTCGGGTTCCAGGTGAGATACCGACCCGGTCATGGTATCGTGTCCCCAAGTCTCGGGTTTCAGGTGAGATACCGACTCGGTCATGGTCACGTGTTCCCAAGTCTCGGGTTCCAGGTGAGATACCGACTCAGTCGTAGTCTCGTGTTCCCCAAGTCTCGGGTTCCAGGTGAGATGCCGACCCGGTCGTAGTCTCGTGTCCCCAAGTCTCGGATTACAGGTGAGATGCGACCCGGTCATGGTCTCGTGTCCCTAAGTCTCGGGTTCCAGGTGAGATGCCGACCCGGTCGTAGCCTCGTGTCCCCAAGTCTCGGATTACAGGTGAGATGCGACCCGGTCATAGTGTCGTGTTCCCCAAGTCTCGGGTTTCAGGTGAGATACCGACTCGGTCATGGTCACGTGTTCCCAAGTCTCGGGTTCCAGGTGAGATACCGACCCGGTCATGGTCTCGTGTCTCCATGTCTCGGGTTCCCGGTGAGATGCCGACCCGGTCGTAGCCTCGTGTCCCCAAGTCTTGGGTTCCAGGTGAGATACCGACCCGGTCATGGTCTCGTGTCCCCCAGTCTCGTCTTGCAAGTAAGATACCAACCCGGTCATGGTATCGTGTCCCTAAGTCTCGGATTACAGGTGAGATGCGACCCGGTCATAGTGTCGTGTTCCCCAAGTCTCGGGTTTCAGGTGAGATACCGACCCGGTCATGGTATCGTGTCCCCAAGTCTCGGGTTTCAGGTGAGATACCGACTCGGTCATGGTCACCTGTTCCCAAGTCTCGGGTTCCAGGTGAGATACCGACTCAGTCGTAGTCTCGTGTCCCCCAAGTCTCGGGTTCCAGGTGAGATACCGACCCGGTCGTAGTCTCGTGTCCCCAAGTCTCGGATTACAGGTGAGATGCGACCCGGTCATGGTATCGTGTCCCTAAGTCTCGGGTTCCAGGTGAAATGCCGACCCGGTCGTAGCCTCGTGTCCCCAAGTCTCGGATTACAGGTGAGATGCGACCCGGTCATAGTGTCGTGTTCCCCAAGTCTCGGGTTCCAGGTGAGATACCGACCCGGTCATGGTATCGTGTCCCCAAGTCTCGGGTTTCAGGTGAGATACCGACTCGGTCATGGTCACGTGTTCCCAAGTCTCGGTTTCCAGGTGAGATACCGACCCGGTCATGGTCTCGTGTCTCCATGTCTCGGGTTCCAGGTGAGATACCGACCCGGTCATGGTCTCGTGTCCCCAAGTCTCGGGTTCCAGGTGAGATACCGACTCGGTCATGGTCACGTGTTCCCAAGTCTCGGATTACAGGTGAGATGCGACCCGGTCATGGTCTCGTGTCCCTAAGTCTCGGGTTGCAGGTGAGATACCGACCCGGTCGTAGTCTCGTGTCCCCCAAGTCTCGGGTTGCAGGTGAGATGCCGACCCGGTCGTAGTCTCGTGTCCCCAAGTCTCGGATTACAGGTGAGATGCGACCCGGTCATAGTGTCGTGTTCCCCAAGTCTCGGGTTCCAGGTGAGATACCGACCCGGTCATGGTATCGTGTCCCCAAGTCTCGGGTTTCAGGTGAGATACCGACTCGGTCATGGTCACGTGTTCCCAAGTCTCGGGTTCCAGGTGAGATACCGACCCGGTCATGGTCTCGTGTCTCCATGTCTCGGGTTCCAGTTGAGATACCGACCCGGTCATGGTCTCGTGTCCCAAGTCTCGGGTTCCAGGTGAGATACCGACTCGGTCATGGTCACCTGTTCCCAAGTCTCGGGTTCCAGGTGAGATGCCGACCCGGTCGTAGCCTCGTGTCCCCAAGTCTCGGATTACAGGTGAGATGCGACCCGGTCATAGTGTCGTGTTCCCCAAGTCTCGGGTTCCAGGTGAGATACCGACCCGGTCATGGTATCGTGTCCCCAAGTCTCGGGTTTCAGGTGAGATACCGACTCGGTAATGGTCACGTGTTCCCAAGTCTCGGGTTCCAGGTGAGATACCGACCCGGTCATGGTCTCGTGTCTCCATGTCTCGGGTTCCAGGTGAGATACCGACCCGGTCATGGTCTCGTGTCCCCAAGTCTCGGGTTCCAGGTGAGATACCGACTCGGTCATGGTCACGTGTTCCCAAGTCTCGGGTTCCAGGTGAGATGCCGACCCGGTCGTAGCCTCGTGTCCCCAAGTCTCGGATTACAGGTGAGATGCGACC
Organism: Arenicola marina; assembly: GCA_964019135.1. Taxonomy (NCBI): domain Eukaryota; kingdom Metazoa; phylum Annelida; class Polychaeta; family Arenicolidae; genus Arenicola; species Arenicola marina. The sequence goes on from OZ025265.1 coordinate 10,323,062, forward strand.
CGGTCATAGTGTCGTGTTCCCCAAGTCTCGGGTTCCAGGTGAGATACCGACCCGGTCATGGTCTCGTGTCCCCCAGTCTCGTGTTGCAAGTGAGATACCAACCCGGTCGTGGTATCGTGTCCCTATGTCTCGGATTACAGGTGAGATGCGACCTGGTCATAGTGTCGTGTTCCCCAAGTCTCGGGTTTCAGGTGAGATACCGACCCGGTCATGGTATCGTGTCCCCAAGTCTCGGGTTTCAGGTGAGATACCGACTCGGTCATGGTCACGTGTTCCCAAGTCTCGGGTTCCAGGTGAGATACCGACTCAGTCGTAGTCTCGTGTCCCCCAAGTCTCGGGTTCCAGGTGAGATGCCGACCCGGTCGTAGTCTCGTGTCCCCAAGTCTCGGATTACAGGTGAGATGCGACCCGGTCATGGTCTCGTGTCCCTAAGTCTCGGGTTCCAGGTGAGATGCCGACCCGGTCGTAGCCTCGTGTCCCCAAGTCTCGGATTACAGGTGAGATGCGACCCGGTCATAGTGTCGTGTTCCCCAAGTCTCGGGTTCCAGGTGAGATACCGACCCGGTCATGGTCTCGTGTCCCCCAGTCTCGTGTTGCAAGTGAGATACCAACCCGGTCATGGTCACGTGTTCCCAAGTCTCGGGTTCCAGGTGAGATACCGACCCGGTCATGGTCTCTTGTCTCCATGTCTCGGGTTCCCGGTGAGATACCGACCCGGTCATGGTCTCGTGTCCCCACGTCTCGGGTTCCAGGTGAGATACCGACTCGGTCATGGTCACGTGTTCCCAAGTCTCGGGTTTCAGGTGAGATGCCGACCCGGTCGTAGCCTCGTGTCCCCAAGTCTCGGACTACAGGTGAGATGCGACCCGGTCATAGTGTCGTGTTCCCCAAGTCTCGGGATAAAGGTGAGATACCGACCCGGTCATGGTCTCGTGTCCCCCAGTCTCGTGTTGCAAGTGAGATACCAACCCGGTCATGGCATCGTGTCCCTAAGTCTCGGATAACAGGTGAGATGCGACCCGGTCATAGTGTCGTGTTTCCCAAGTCTCGGGTTTCAGGTGAGATACCGACCCGGTCATGGTATCGTGTCCCCAATTCTCGGGTTTCAGGTGAGATACCGACTCGGTCATGGTCACGTGTTCCCAAGTCTCGGGTTCCAGGTGAGATACCGACTCAGTCGTAGTCTCGTGTCCCCCAAGTCTCGGGTTCCAGGTGAGATGCCGACCCGGTCGTAGTCTCGTGTCCCAAAGTCTCGGATTACAGGTGAGATGCGACCCGGTCATGGTCACGTGTCCCCAAGTCTCGGGTTGCAGGTGAGATACCGACCCGGTCGTAGTCTCGTGTCCCCCAAGTCGCGGGTTGCAGGTGAGATGCCGACCCGGTCGTAGTCTCGTGTCCCCAAGTCTCGGATTACAGGTGAGATACCGACCCGGTCATAGTGTCGTGTTCCCCAAGTCTCGGGTTCCAGGTGAGATACCGACCCGGTCATGGTATCGTGTCCCCAAGTCTCGGGTTTCAGGTGAGATACCGACTCGGTCATGGTCACGTGTTCCCAAGTCTCGGGTTCCAGGTGAGATACCGACTCAGTCGTAGTCTCGTGTTCCCCAAGTCTCGGGTTCCAGGTGGGATGCCGACCCGGTCGTAGTCTCGTGTCCCCAAGTCTCGGATTACAGGTGAGATGCGACCCGGTCATGGTCTCGTGTCCCTAAGTCTCGGGTTCCAGGTGAGATGCCGACCCGGTCGTAGCCTCGTGTCCCCAAGTCTCGGATTACAGGTGAGATGCGACCCGGTCATAGTGTCGTGTTCCCCAAGTCTCGGGTTTCAGGTGAGATACCGACTCGGTCATGGTCACGTGTTCCCAAGTCTCGGGTTCCAGGTGAGATACCGACCCGGTCATGGTCTCGTGTCTCCATGTCTCGGGTTCCCGGTGAGATACCGACCCGGTCGTAGTCTCGTGTCCCCAAGTCTCGGATTACAGGTGAGATACCGACCCGGTCATAGTGTCGTGTTCCCCAAGTCTCGGGTTCCAGGTGAGATACCGACCCGGTCATGGTATCGTGTCCCCAAGTCTCGGGTTTCAGGTGAGATACCGACTCGGTCATGGTCACGTGTTCCCAAGTCTCGGGTTCCAGGTGAGATACCGACTCAGTCGTAGTCTCGTGTTCCCCAAGTCTCGGGTTCCAGGTGGGATGCCGACCCGGTCGTAGTCTCGTGTCCCCAAGTCTCGGATTACAGGTGAGATGCGACCCGGTCATGGTCTCGTGTCCCTAAGTCTCGGGTTCCAGGTGAGATGCCGACCCGGTCGTAGCCTCGTGTCCCCAAGTCTCGGATTACAGGTGAGATGCGACCCGGTCATAGTGTCGTGTTCCCCAAGTCTCGGGTTTCAGGTGAGATACCGACTCGGTCATGGTCACGTGTTCCCACGTCTCGGGTTCCAGGTGAGATACCGACTCGGTCATGGTCACGTGTTCCCAAGTCTCGGGTTCCAGGTGAGATGCCGACCCGGTCGTAGCCTCGTGTCCCCAAGTCTCGGATTACAGGTGAGATGCGACCCGGTCATAGTGTCGTGTTCCCCAAGTCTCGGGTTCCAGGTGAGATACCGACCCGGTCATGGTCTCGTGTCCGCCAGTCTCGTGTTGCAAGTAAGATACCAACCCGGTCATGGTATCGTGTCCCTAAGTCTCGGATTACAGGTGAGATGCGACCCGGTCATAGTGTCGTGTTCCCCAAGTCTCGGGTTTCAGGTGAGATACCGACCCGGTCAAGGTATCGTGTCCCCAAGTCTCGGGTTTCAGGTGAGATACCGACTCGGTCATGGTTACGTGTTCCCAAGTCTCGAGTTCCAGGTGAGATACCGACTCAGTCGTAGTCTCGTGTCCCCCACGTCTCGGGTTCCAGGTGAGATGCCGACCCGGTCGTAGTCTCGTGTCCCAAAGTCTCGGATTACAGGTGAGATGCGACCCGGTCATGGTCACGTGTCCCCAAGTCTCGGGTTGCAGGTGAGATACCGACCCGGTCGTAGTCTCGTGTCCCCCAAGTCTCGGGTTGCAGGTGAGATGCCGACCCGGTCGTAGTCTCGTGTCCCCAAGTCTCGGATAACAGGTGAGATGCGACCCGGTCATTGTGTCGTGTTCCCCAAGTCTCGGGTTCCAGGTGAGATACCGACCCGGTCGTGGTATCGTGTCCCCAAGTCTCGGGTTTCAGGTGAGATACTGACTCGGTCATGGTCACGTGTTCCCAAGTCTCGGGCTCCAGGTGAGATACCGACTCAGTCGTAGTCTCGTGTCCCCAAGTCTCAGGTTTCAGGTGAGATACTGACCCGGTCATGGTCTCGTGTCCCCAAGTCTCGGGTTTCAGGTGAGATACCGACCCAGTCATTGTCTCGTGTCCCCCAAGTCTCGGGTTCCAGGTGAGATACCGACCCGGTCATGGTCTCGTGTCTCCATGTCTCGGGTTCCAGGTGAGATACCGACTCGGTCATGGTCTCGTGTTCCCAAGTCTCGGGTTTCAGGTGAGATACCGATCCGGTCATGGTCTCGTGTTCCCAAGTCTCGGGTTTCAGGTGAGATACCGATCCGGTCATGGTCTCGTGTCTCCAAGTCTCGGTGTGCATTTTGGGTAAAACAGTGGAACTGCGACTTTGAACTGTTACTTTTGTGTCCCAGGGCGGCAAGTGGACATCGTACCACGTGGATGACCTTCACCCCTGCGCCAAGACCCTGCCGTCCGTGTCCGCTATGCAGACCCGCTCCGTCAGCGACATGTTTGTGGAAGCCACGGGTTACGGCGTCCCAGCGGCGGAGGCCCCCCCGGCCGCGGAGAGGGAACTGCCGGAAGACATGGAGGTGGATGAAGCGAGAGGGGCGGCTGGGGACCAGTGGGACCTCGAGACATGGGGGCCCGTTCCTGCCCGGCACCCACTAGTGGAGGTGACTGAGGCGGACCAGGCTGCCCGCAGCCATCCTGAACACGTCGTCTGCACGGACGTGGCCGACATGCAAGCTCGGTTGCCGAGCCGAGCGCGTGCGGTGGAGCCGTGCCGGGGCGGGGCGGGCGCTGACCTCCCCCATCGGCCGCGGGCAGACTCACCCCCGGCGCCTGGTAGCCTCAACGACGCACACAACGAAAAGGTCAGTTTTAAAATCTTGTTTTCACAGCGAGTATTCGCTGTTTTGTGAGAGGTTATTTGGCAAATAGAGCCATTGGACATGAAATATCGTGCTGCGTGTAACACCCGAGTCAGCCATTAGGCAGTGTGTGCGTAATATCGTGTTGCGTGTAACACCCGAGTCAGCCATTAGGCAGTGTGTGCGTAATATCGTGCTGCGTGTAACACCCGAATCAGCCATTAGGCAGTGTGTGCGTAATATCGTGTTGCGTGTAACACCCGAGTCAGCCATTAGGCAGTGTGTGCGTAATATCGTGCTGCGTGTAACACCCGAGTCAGTCATTAGGCAGTGTGTGCGTAATATCGTGCTGCGTGTAACACCCGAGTCAGCCATTAGGCAGTGTGTGCGTAATATCGTGTTGCGTGTAACACCCGAGTCAGCCATTAGGCAGTGTGTGCGTAATATCGTGCTGCGTGTAACACCCGAGTCAGCCATTAGGCAGTGTGTGCGTAATATCGTGCTGCGTGTAACACCCGAGTCAGTCATTAGACAGTGTGTGCGTAATATCGTGTTGCGTGTAACACCCGAGTCAGCCATTAGGCAGTGTGTGCGTAATATCGTGCTGCGTGTAACACCCGAGTCAGTCATTAGGCAGTGTGTGCGTAATATCGTGTTGCGTGTAACACCCGAGTAAGCCATTAGGCAGTGTGTGCGTAATATCGTGCTGCGTGTAACACCCGAGTCAGTCATTAGGCAGTGTTTGTTATATCGTGCTGCGTGTAACACGCGAGTCAGCCATTAGACAGTGTGTGCGTAATATCGTGCAGCGTGTAACACCCGAGTCAGTCATTAGACAGTGTGTGCGTAATATCGTGCTGCGTGTAACACGCGAGTCAGTCATTAGACAGTGTGTGCGTAATATCGTGCTGCGTGTAACACGCGAGTCAGTCATTAGACAGTGTGTGCATAATATCGTGCTGCGTGTAACACCCGAGTCAGCCATTAGGCAGTGTGTGCGTAATATCGTGTTGCGTGTAACACCCGAGTCATCCATTAGGCAGTGTGTGCGTAATATCGTGCTGCGTGTAACACCCGAGTCAGCCATTAGGCAGTGTGTGCGTAATATCGTGCTGCGTGTAACACCCGAGTCAGCCATTAGGCAGTGTGTGCGTAATATCGTGTCGCGTGTAACACCCGAGTCAGTCATTAGGCAGTGTGCGTAATATCGTGCTGCGTGTAACACCCGAGTCAGCCATTAGGCAGTGTGTGCGTAATATCGTGCAGCGTGTAACACCCGAGTCAGTCATTAGACAGTGTGTGCATAATATCGTGCTGCGTGTAACACCCGAGTCAGCCATTAGGCAGTGTGTGCGTAATATCGTGCTGCGTGTAACACGCGAGTCAGTCATTAGACAGTGTGTGCATAATATCGTGCTGCGTGTAACACGCGAGTCAGTCATTAGACAGTGTGTGCATAATATCGTGCTGCGTGTAACACCCGAGTAAGCCATTAGGCAGTGTGTGCGTAATATCGTGCTGCGTGTAACACCCGAGTCAGTCATTAGGCAGTGTGTGCGTAATATCGTGTTGCGTGTAACACCCGAGTCAGCCATTAGGCAGTGTGTGCGTAATATCGTGCTGCGTGTAACACCCGAGTCAGTCATTAGGCAGTGTGTGCGTAATATCGTGCTGCGTGTAACACCCGAGTCAGCCATTAGGCAGTGTGTGCGTAATATCGTGCTGCGTGTAACACCCGAGTCAGCCATTAGGCAGTGTGTGCGTAATATCGTGCTGCGTGTAACACCCGAGTCAGCCATTAGGCAGAGTGTGCGTAATATCGTGTTGCGTGTAACACCCGAGTCAGCCATTAGGCAGTGTGTGCGTAATATCGTGTCGCGTGTAACACCCGAGTCAGTCATTAGGCAGTGTGTGCGTAATATCGTGCTGCGTGTAACACCCGAGTCAGCCATTAGGCAGTGTGTGCGTAATATCGTGTCGCGTGTAACACCCGAGTCAGTCATTAGGCAGTGTGTGCGTAATATCGTGCTGCGTGTAACACCCGAGTCAGCCATTAGGCAGTGTGTGCGTAATATCGTGCAGCGTGTAACACCCGAGTCAGCCATTAGGCAGTGTGTGCGTAATATCGTGCTGCGTGTAACACCCGAGTCAGCCATTAGACAGTGTGTGTGTAATATCGTGCTGCGTGTAACACCCGAGTCAGCCATTAGGCAGTGTGTGCGTAATATCGTGCTGCGTGTAACACCCGAGTCAGCCATTAGGCAGTGTGTGTGTAATATCGTGCTGCGTGTAACACCCGAGTCAGCCATTGGGCAGTGTGTGCGTAATATCGTGCTGCGTGTAACACCCGAGTCAGTCATTAGACAGTGTGTGCGTAATATCGTGCTGCGTGTAACACCCGAGTCAGCCATTAGACAGTGTGTGTGTAATATCGTGCTGCGTGTAACACTCGAGTCAGGCATTGGGCAGTGTGTGCGTAATATCGTGCTGCGTGTAACACCCGAGTCAGCCATTAGGCAGTGTTTGTAATATCGTGCTGCGTGTAACACGCGAGTCAGTCATTAGACAGTGTGTGCGTAATATCGTGCTGCGTGTAACACGCGAGTCAGTCATTAGACAGTGTGTGCATAATATCGTGCTGCGTGTAACATCCGAGTCAGTCATTAGGCAGTGTGTGCGTAATATCGTGCTGCGTGTAACACGCGAGTCAGCCATTAGGCAGTGTGTGCGTAATATCGTGCTGCGTGTAACACGCGAGTCAGCCATTAGGCAGTGTGTGCGTAATATCGTGCTGCGTGTAACACCCGAGTCAGCCATTAGGCAGTGTGTGTAATATCGTGCTGCGTGTAACACACGAGTCAGCCAGTAGGCAGTGTGTGCGTAATATCGTGCTGCGTGTAACACCCGAGTCAGTCATTAGACAGTGTGTGCGTAATATCGTGCTGCGTGTAACACCCGAGTCAGCCATTAGACAGTGTGTGTGTAATATCGTGCTGCGTGTAACACGCGAGTCAGTCATTAGACAGTGTGTGCGTAATATCGTGCTGCGTGTAACACGCGAGTCAGTCATTAGACAGTGTGTGCATAATATCGTGCTGCGTGTAACACCCGAGTCAGTCATTAGGCAGTGTGTGCGTAATATCGTGCTGCGTGTAACACCCGAGTCAGCCATTAGGCAGTGTGTGCGTAATATCGTGCTGCGTGTAACACCCGAGTCAGCCATTAGACAGTGTGTGCGTAATATCGTGCTGCGTGTAACACCCGAGTCAGCCATTAGGCAGTGTGTGCGTAATATCGTGCTGCGTGTAACACCCGAGTCAGCCATTAGGCAGTGTGTGCGTAATATCGTGTCGCGTGTAACACCCGAGTCAGTCATTAGGCAGTGTTTGTAATATCGTGCTGCGTGTAACACGCGAGTCAGCCATTAGACAGTGTGTGCGTAATATCGTGCAGCGTGTAACACCCGAGTCAGTCATTAGACAGTGTGTGCATAATATCGTGCCGCGTGTAACACCCGAGTCAGCCATTAGGCAGTGTGTGTGTAATATCGTGCTGCGTGTAACACGCGAGTCAGTCATTAGACAGTGTGTGCGTAATATCGTGCTGCGTGTAACACCCGAGTCAGCCATTAGGCAGTGTGTGTGTAATATCGTGCTGCGTGTAACACGCGAGTCAGTCATTAGACAGTGTGTGCGTAATATCGTGCTGCGTGTAACACGCGAGTCAGTCATTAGACAGTGTGTGCGTAATATCGTGCTGCGTGTAACACCCGAGTCAGCCATTAGGCAGTGTGTGTGTAATATCGTGCTGCGTGTAACACGCGAGTCAGTCATGAGACAGTGTGTGCGTAATATCGTGCTGCGTGTAACACGCGAGTCAGTCATTAGACAGTGTGTGCGTAATATCGTGCTGCGTGTAACACGCGAGTCAGTCATTAGACAGTGTGTGCATAATATCGTGCTGCGTGTAACACCCGGGTCAGCCATTAGGCAGTGTGTGCGTAATATCGTGTTGCGTGTAACACCCGAGTCAGCCATTAGGCAGTGTGTGCGTAATATCGTGCTGCGTGTAACACCCGAGTCAGCCATTAGGCAGTGTGTGCGTAATATCGTGCTGCGTGTAACACCCGAGTCAGCCATTAGGCAGTGTGTGCGTAATATCGTGTCGCGTGTAACACCCGAGTCAGTCATTAGGCAGTGTGCGTAATATCGTGCTGCGTGTAACACCCGAGTCAGCCATTAGGCAGTGTGTGCGTAATATCGTGTTGCGTGTAACACCCGAGTAAGCCATTAGGCAGTGTGTGCGTAATATCGTGCTGCGTGTAACACCCGAGTCAGTCATTAGGCAGTGTGTGCGTAATATCGTGCTGCGTGTAACACCCGAGTCAGCCATTAGCCAGTGTGTGCGTAATATCGTGCTGCGTGTAACACGCGAGTCAGTCATTAGGCAGTGTGCGTAATATCGTGCTGCGTGTAACACCCGAGTCGGCCATTAGGCAGTGTGTGCGTAATATCGTGCTGCGTGTAACACCCGAGTCAGCTATTAGGCAGTGTGTGCGTAATATCGTGCTGCGTGTAACACCCGAGTCAGCTATTAGGCAGTGTGTGCGTAATATCGTGCTGCGTGTAACACCCGAGTCAGCCATTAGACAGTGTGTGCGTAATATCGTGCAGCGTGTAACACCCGAGTCAGTCATTAGACAGTGTGTGCGTAATATCGTGCTGCGTGTAACACGCGAGTCAGTCATTAGACAGTGTGTGCGTAATATCGTGCTGCGTGTAACACGCGAGTCAGTCATTAGACAGTGTGTGCATAATATCGTGCTGCGTGTAACACCCGAGTCAGCCATTAGGCAGTGTGTGCGTAATATCGTGTTGCGTGTAACACCCGAGTCATCCATTAGGCAGTGTGTGCGTAATATCGTGCTGCGTATAACACCCGAGTCAGCCATTAGGCAGTGTGTGCGTAATATCGTGCTGCGTGTAACACCCGAGTCAGCCATTAGGCAGTGTGTGCGTAATATCGTGTCGCGTGTAACACCCGAGTCAGTCATTAGGCAGTGTGCGTAATATCGTGCTGCGTGTAACACCCGAGTCAGCCATTAGGCAGTGTGTGCGTAATATCGTGCAGCGTGTAACACCCGAGTCAGTCATTAGACAGTGTGTGCATAATATCGTGCTGCGTGTAACACCCGAGTCAGCCATTAGGCAGTGCGTGCGTAATATCGTGCTGCGTGTAACACGCGAGGCAGTCATTAGACAGTGTGTGCATAATATCGTGCTGCGTGTAACACGCGAGTCAGTCATTAGACAGTGTGTGCATAATATCGTGCTGCGTGTAACACCCGAGTAAGCCATTAGGCAGTGTGTGCGTAATATCGTGCTACGTGTAACACCCGAGTCAGTCATTAGGCAGTGTGTGCGTAATATCGTGTTGCGTGTAACACCCGAGTCAGCCATTAGGCAGTGTGTGCGTAATATCGTGCTGCGTGTAACACCCGAGTCAGTCATTAGGCAGTGTGTGCGTAATATCGTGCTGCGTGTAACACCCGAGTCAGCCATTAGGCAGTGTGTGCGTAATATCGTGCTGCGTGTAACACCCGAGTCAGCCATTAGGCAGTGTGTGCGTAATATCGTGCTGCGTGTAACACCCGAGTCAGCCATTAGGCAGTGTGTGCGTAATATCGTGTCGCGTGTAACACCCGAGTCAGTCATTAGGCAGTGTGTGTAATATCGTGCTGCGTGTAACACGCGAGTCAGTCATTAGACAGTGTGTGCGTAATATCGTGCTGCGTGTAACACGCGAGTCAGTCATTAGACAGTGTGTGCATAATATCGTGCTGCGTGTAACACCCGAGTCAGTCATTAGGCAGTGTGTGCGTAATATCGTGCTGCGTGTAACACCCGAGTCAGCCATTAGGCAGTGTGTGCGTAATATCGTGCTGCGTGTAACACCCGAGTCAGCCATTAGACAGTGTGTGCGTAATATCGTGCTGCGTGTAACACCCGAGTCAGCCATTAGGCAGTGTGTGCGTAATATCGTGCTGCGTGTAACACCCGAGTCAGCCATTAGGCAGTGTGTGCGTAATATCGTGTCGCGTGTAACACCCGAGTCAGTCATTAGGCAGTGTTTGTAATATCGTGCTGCGTGTAACACGCGAGTCAGCCATTAGACAGTGTGTGCGTAATATCGTGCAGCGTGTAACACCCGAGTCAGTCATTAGACAGTGTGTGCATAATATCGTGCCGCGTGTAACACGCGAGTCAGTCATTAGACAGTGTGTGCGTAATATCGTGCTGCGTGTAACACGCGAGTCAGTCATTAGACAGTGTGTGCATAATATCGTGCTGCGTGTAACACCCGAGTCAGCCATTAGGCAGTGTGTGCGTAATATCGTGTTGCGTGTAACACCCGAGTCAGCCATTAGGCAGTGTGTGCGTAATATCGTGCTGCGTGTAACACCCGAGTCAGCCATTAGGCAGTGTGTGCGTAATATCGTGCTGCGTGTAACACCCGAGTCAGCCATTAGGCAGTGTGTGCGTAATATCGTGTCGCGTGTAACACCCGAGTCAGTCATTAGGCAGTGTGCGTAATATCGTGCTGCGTGTAACACCCGAGTCAGCCATTAGGCAGTGTGTGCGTAATATCGTGCAGCGTGTAACACCCGAGTCAGTCATTAGACAGTGTGTGCGTAATATCGTGCTGCGTGTAACACCCGAGTCAGCCATTAGGCAGTGTGTGCGTAATATCGTGTCGCGTGTAACACCCGAGTCAGTCATCAGGCAGTGTTTGTAATATCGTGCTGCGTGTAACACGCGAGTCAGCCATTAGGCAGTGTGTGCGTAATATCGTGTTGCGTGTAACACCCGAGTCAGTCATTAGGCAGTGTTTGTAATATCGTGCTGCGTGTAACACGCGAGTCAGCCATTAGACAGTGTGTGCGTAATATCGTGCAGCGTGTAACACCCGAGTCAGTCATTAGACAGTGTGTGCATAATATCGTGCCGCGTGTAACACCCGAGTCAGCCATTAGGCAGTGTGTGTGTAATATCGTGCAGCGTGTAACACCCGAGTCAGCCATTAGACAGTGTGTGCGTAATATCGTGCTGCGTGTAACACGCGAGTCAGTCATTAGACAGTGTGTGCATAATATCGTGCTGCGTGTAACACCCGAGTCAGCCATTAGGCAGTGTGTGCGTAATATCGTGTTGCGTGTAACACCCGAGTCAGCCATTAGGCAGTGTGTGCGTAATATCGTGCTGCGTGTAACACCCGAGTCAGCCATTAGGCAGTGTGTGCGTAATATCGTGCTGCGTGTAACACCCGAGTCAGCCATTAGGCAGTGTGTGCGTAATATCGTGTCGCGTGTAACACCCGAGTCAGTCATTAGGCAGTGTGCGTAATATCGTGCTGCGTGTAACACCCGAGTCAGCCATTAGGCAGTGTGTGCGTAATATCGTGCAGCGTGTAACACCCGAGTCAGTCATTAGACAGTGTGTGCATAATATCGTGCTGCGTGTAACACCCGAGTCAGCCATTAGGCAGTGTGTGCGTAATATCGTGCTGCGTGTAACACCCGAGTCAGCCATTAGTCAGTGTGTGCGTAATATCGTGTCGCGTGTAACACCCGAGTCAGTCATTAGGCAGTGTTTGTAATATCGTGCTGCGTGTAACACGCGAGTCAGCCATTAGACAGTGTGTGCGTAATATCGTGCAGCGTGTAACACCCGAGTCAGTCATTAGACAGTGTGTGCATAATATCGTGCCGCGTGTAACACCCGAGTCAGCCATTAGGCAGTGTGTGTGTAATATCGTGCAGCGTGTAACACCCGAGTCAGCCATTAGACAGTGTGTGCGTAATATCGTGCTGCGTGTAACACGCGAGTCAGTCATTAGACAGTGTGTGCATAATATCGTGCTGCGTGTAACACCCGAGTCAGCCATTAGGCAGTGTGTGCGTAATATCGTGTTGCGTGTAACACCCGAGTCAGCCATTAGGCAGTGTGTGCGTAATATCGTGCTGCGTGTAACACCCGAGTCAGCCATTAGGCAGTGTGTGCGTAATATCGTGCTGCGTGTAACACCCGAGTCAGCCATTAGGCAGTGTGTGCGTAATATCGTGTCGCGTGTAACACCCGAGTCAGTCATTAGGCAGTGTGCGTAATATCGTGCTGCGTGTAACACCCGAGTCAGCCATTAGGCAGTGTGTGCGTAATATCGTGCAGCGTGTAACACCCGAGTCAGTCATTAGACAGTGTGTGCATAATATCGTGCTGCGTGTAACACCCGAGTCAGCCATTAGGCAGTGTGTGCGTAATATCGTGCTGCGTGTAACACCCGAGTCAGCCATTAGGCAGTGTGTGCGTAATATCGTGTCGCGTGTAACACCCGAGTCAGCCATTAGGCAGTGTGTGCGTAATATCGTGCTGCGTGTAACACCCGAGTCAGCCATTAAGCAGTGTGTGCGTAATATCGTGCTGCGTGTAACACCCGAGTCAGCCATTAGGCAGTGTGTGCGTAATATCGTGCTGCGTGTAACACCCGAGTCAGCCATTAGGCAGTGTGTGCGTAATATCGTGCTACGTGTAACACTCGAATCAGCCATTAGGCAGTGTGTGCGTAATATCGTGCTACGTGTAACACTCGAGTCAGCCATTAGGCAGTGTGTGCGTAATATCGTGCTGCGTGTAACACCCGAGTCAGCCATTAGGCAGTGTGTGCGTAATATCGTGCTGCGTGTAACACCCGAGTCAGCCATTAGACAGTGTGCGTAATATCGTGCAGCGTGTAACACCCGAGTCAGCCATTAGGCAGTGTGTGCGTAATATCGTGCTGCGTGTAACACCCGAGTCAGCCATTAGGCAGTGTGTGCGTAATATCGTGCTGCGTGTAACACTCGAGTCAGCCATTAGGCAGTGTGTGCGTAATATCGTGCTACGTGTAACACTCGAGTCAGCCAATAGGCTGTGTGTGCGTAATATCGTGCTGCGTGTAACACCCGAGTCAGCCATTAGGCAGTGTGTGCGTAATATCGTGCTGCGAGTAACACGCGAGTCAGTCATTAGGCAGTGTGCGTAATATCGTGCTGCGTGTAACACCCGAGTCAGCCATTAGGCAGTGTGTGCGTAATATCGTGTTGCATGTAACACCCGAGTCAGCCATTAGGCAGTGTGTGCGTAATATCGTGCTGCGTGTAGCACCCGAGTCAGCCATTAGACAGTGTGTGCGTAATATCGTGCTGCGTGTAACACCCGAGTCAGTCATTAGGCAGTGTGTGCGTAATATCGTGCTGCGTGTAGCACCCGAGTCAGCCATTAGACAGTGTGTGCGTAATATCGTGCTGCGTGTAACACCCGAGTCAGCCATTAGGCAGTGTGTGCGTAATATCGTGTCGCGTGTAACACCCGAGTCAGTCATTAGGCAGTGTTTGTAATATCGTGCTGCGTGTAACACGCGAGTCAGCCATTAGACAGTGTGTGCGTAATATCGTGCAGCGTGTAACACCCGAGTCAGTCATTAGACAGTGTGTGCATAATATCGTGCCGCGTGTAACACCCGAGTCAGCCATTAGGCAGTGTGTGTGTAATATCGTGCTGCGTGTAACACGCGAGTCAGTCATTAGACAGTGTGTGCGTAATATCGTGCTGCGTGTAACACGCGAGTCAGTCATTAGACAGTGTGTGCGTAATATCGTGCTGCGTGTAACACGCGAGTCAGTCATTAGACAGTGTGTGCATAATATCGTGCTGCGTGTAACACCCGAGTCAGCCATTAGGCAGTGTGTGCGTAATATCGTGTTGCGTGTAACACCCCAGTCAGCCATTAGGCAGTGTGTGCGTAATATCGTGCTGCGTGTAACACCCGAGTCAGCCATTAGGCAGTGTGTGCGTAATATCGTGCTGCGTGTAACACCCGAGTCAGCCATTAGGCAGTGTGTGCGTAATATCGTGTCGCGTGTAACACCCGAGTCAGTCATTAGGCAGTCTGCGTAATATCGTGCTGCGTGTAACACCCGAGTCAGCCATTAGGCAGTGTGTGCGTAATATCGTGCAGCGTGTAACACCCGAGTCAGTCATTAGACAGTGTGTGCATAATATCGTGCTGCGTGTAACACCCGAGTCAGCCATTAGGCAGTGTGTGCGTAATATCGTGCTGCGTGTAACACCCGAGTCAGCCATTAGGCAGTGTGTGCGTAATATCGTGCTGCGTGTAACACCCGAGCCAGCCATTAGGCAGTGTGTGCGTAATATCGTGCTGCGTGTAACACCCGAGTCAGCCATTAAGCAGTGTGTGCGTAATATCGTGCTGCGTGTAACACCCGAGTCAGCCATTAGGCAGTGTGTGCGTAATATCGTGCTGCGTGTAACACCCGAGTCAGCCATTAGGCAGTGTGTGCGTAATATCGTGATGCGTGTAACACGCGAGTCAGTCATTAGGCAGTGTGTGCGTAATATAGTGCTGCGTGTAACACCCGAGTCAGCCATTAGGCAGTGTGTGCGTAATATCGTGCTGCGTGTAACACCCGAGTCAGCCATTAGACAGTGTGCGTAATATCGTGCAGCGTGTAACACCCGAGTCAGCCATTGGGCAGTGTGTGCGTAATATCGTGCTGCGTGTAACACCCGAGTCAGCCATTAGGCAGTGTGCGTAATATCGTGCAGCGTGTAACACCCGAGTCAGCCATTAGGCAGTGTGTGCGTAATATCGTGCTGCGTGTAACACCCGAGTCAGCCATTAGGCAGTGTGTGCGTAATATCGTGCTGCGTGTAACAACCGAGTCAGCCATTAGGCAGTGTGTGCGTAATATCGTGCTGCGTGTAACACCCGAGTCAGCCATTAGACAGTGTGCGTAATATCGTGCTGCGTGTAACACCCGAGTCAGCCATTAGGCAGTGTGCGTAATATCGTGCAGCGTGTAACACCCGAGTCAGCCATTAGGCAGTGTGCGTAATATCGTGCTGCGTGTAACACCAGAGTCAGCCATTAGGCAGTGTGTGCGTAATATGGTGCTGCGTGTAACACCCGAGTCAGCCATTAGGCAGTGTGTGCGTAATATCGTGCTGCGTGTAACACCCGAGTCAGCCATTAGACAGTGTGCGTAATATCGTGCTGCGTGTAACACCCGAGTCAGTCATTAGGCAGTGTGTGCGTAATATCGTGCTGCGTGTAACACCCGAGTCAGCCATTAGACAGTGTGCGTAATATCGTGCAGCGTGTAACACCCGAGTCAGCCATTAGGCAGTGTGTGCGTAATATCGTGCTGCGTGTAACACCCGAGTCAGCCATTAGGCAGTGTGTGCGTAATATCGTGCTGCGTGTAACACTCGAGTCAGCCATTAGGCAGTGTGTGCGTAATATCGTGCTACGTGTAACACTCGAGTCAGCCAATAGGCAGTGTGTGCGTAATATCGTGCTGCGTGTAACACCCGAGTCAGCCATTAGGCAGTGTGTGCGTAATATCGTGTTGCGTGTAACACCCGAGTCAGCCATTAGGCAGTGTGTGCGTAATATCGTGCTGCGTGTAGCACCCGAGTCAGCCATCAGACAGTGTGTGCGTAATATCGTGCTGCGTGTAACACCCGAGTCAGTCATTAGGCAGTGTGTGCGTAATATCGTGCTGCGTGTAACACCCGAGTCAGCCATTACGCAGTGTGCGTAATATCGTGCTGCGTGTAACACCCGAGTCAGCCATTAGGCAGTGTGTGCGTAATATCGTGTTGCGTGTAACACCCGAGTCAGCCATTGGGCAGTGTGTGCGTAATATCGTGCTGCGTGTAACACCCGAGTCAGCCATTAGACAGTGTGTGCGTAATATTGTGCTGCGTGTAACACCCGAGTCAGCCATTAGGCAGTGTGCGTAATATCGTGCTGCGTGTAACACCCGGGTCAGCCATTAGGCAGTGTGTGCGTAATATCGTGCTGCGTGTAACACCCGAGTCAGCCATTAGGCAGTGTGTGCGTAATATCGTGCTACGTGTAACACTCGAGTCAGCCAATAGGCAGTGTGTGCGTAATATCGTGCTGCGTGTAACACCCGAGTCAGCCATTAGGCAGTGTGTGCGCAATATCGTGCTGCGTGTAACACGCGAGTCAGTCATTAGGCAGTGTGCGTAATATCGTGCTGCGTGTAACACCCGAGTCAGCAATTAGGCAGTGTGTGCGTAATATCGTGTTGCGTGTAACACCCGAGTCAGCCATTAGGCAGTGTGTGCGTAATATCGTGCTGCGTGTAACACCCGAGTCAGCCATTAGACAGTGTGTGCGTAATATCGTGCTGCGTGTAACACCCGAGTCAGTCATTAGGCAGTGTGCGTAATATCGTGCTGCGTGTAACACCCGAGTCAGCCATTAGGCAGTGTGCGTAATATCGTGCTGCGTGTAACACCCGAGTCAGCCATTAGGCAGTGTGTGCGTAATATCGTGTTGCGTGTAACACCCGAGTCAGCCATTAGGCAGTGTGTGCGTAATATCGTGCTGCGTGTAACACCCGAGACAGCCATTAGACAATGTGTGCGTAATATCGTGCTGCGTGTAACACCCGAGTCAGCCATTAGGCAGTGTGCGTAATATCGTGCTGCGTGTAACACCCGAGTCAGCCATTAGGCAGTGTGTGCGTAATATCGTGCTGCGTGTAACACCCGAGTCAGCCATTAGGCAGTGTGTGCGTAATATCGTGCTGCGTGTAACACCTGAGTCAGCCATTAGGCAGTGTGTGCGTAATATCGTGCTGCGTGTAACACCCGAGCCAGCCATTAGGCAGTGAGTGCGTAATATCGTGTTGCGTGTAACACCCGAGTCAGCCATTAGGCCGTGTGTGCGTAATACCGTCCTGCGTGTAACACCCGAGTCAGCCATTAGGCAGTGTGTGCGTAATATCGTGCTGCGTGTAACACCCGAGTCAGCCATTAGGCAATGTTTGTAATATCGTGCTGCGTGTAACACCCGAGACAGCCATTAGGCAGTGTGTGCGTAATATCGTCCTGCGTGTAACACCCGAGTCAGCCATTAGACAGTGTGTGCGTAATATCGTGCTGCGTGTAACACTCGAGTCAGCCATTAGACAGTGTGTGCGTAATATCGTGCTGCGTGTAACACTCGAGTCAGCCATTAGACAGTGTGTGCGTAATATCGTGTTGCGTGTAACATCCGAGTCAGCCATTAGGCAGTGTTTGTAATATCGTGCTGCGTGTAACACCCGAGTCAGCCATTAGCCAGTGTTTGTAATATCGTGCTGCGTGTAACACCCGAGACAGCCATTAGGCAGTGTGTGCGTACTATCGTGCTGCGTGTAACACCCGAGTTAGCCATTAAGCAGTGTGTGCGTAATATCGTGCTGCGTGTAACACCCGAGTCAGTAATTAGGCAGTGTGTGCGTAATATCGTGCTGCGTGTAACACCCGAGTCAGCCATTAGACAGTGTCTGCGTAATATCGTGCTGCGTGTAACACCCGAGTCAGCCATTAGGCAGTGTGTGTGTAATATCGTGCTGCGTGTAACACCCGAGACAGCCATTAGGCAGTGTGTGCGTAATATCGTGCTGCGTGTAACACCCGAGTCAGTCATTAGACAGTGTCTGCGTAATATCGTGCTGCGTGTAACACCCGAGTCAGTCATTAGACAGTGTGTAATATCGTGCTGCGTGGAACACCCGAGTCAGCCATTAGGCAGCGTGTGTGTAATATCGTGCTGCGTGTAACACCCGAGTCAGCCATTAGGCAGTGTGTGCGTAATATCGTGCTGCGTGTAACACCCGAGTCAGCCATTAGGCAGTGTGTGCGTAATATCGTGCTGCGTGTAACACCCGAGTCAGCCATTAGGCAGTGTGCGTAATATCGTGCTGCGTGTAACACCCGAGTCAGCCATTAGGCAGTGTGTGCGTAATATCGTGCTGCGTGTAACACCCGAGTCAGCCATTAGGCAGTGTGTGCGTAATATCGTGCTGCGTGTAACACCCGAGTCAGCCATTAGGCAGTGTGTGCGTAATATCGTGCTGCGTGTAACACCCGAGTCAGCCATTAGGCAGTGTGTGTAATATCGTGCTGCGTGTAACACCCGAGTCAGCCATTAGGCAGTGTGTGTAATATCGTGCTGCGTGTAACACCCGAGTCAGCCATTAGGCAGTGTTTGTAATATCGTGCTGCGTGTAACACCCGAGTCAGCCATTAGGCAGTGTTTGTAATATCGTGCTGCGTGTAACACCCGAGACAGCCATTAGGCAGTGTGTGCGTACTATCGTGCTGCGTGTAACACCCGAGTTAGCCATTAAGCAGTGTGTGCGTAATATCGTGCTGCGTGTAACACCCGAGTCAGTAATTAGGCAGTGTGTGCGTAATATCGTGCTGCGTGTAACACCCGAGTCAGCCATTAGACAGTGTGCGTAATATCGTGCTGCGTGTAACACCCGAGTCAGTCATTAGGCAGTGTGTGCGTAATATCGTGCTGCGTGTAACACCCGAGTCAGCCATTAGACAGTGTGCGTAATATCGTGCAGCGTGTAACACCCGAGTCAGCCATTAGGCAGTGTGTGCGTAATATCGTGCTGCGTGTAACACCCGAGTCAGCCATTAGGCAGTGTGTGCGTAATATCGTGCTGCGTGTAACACTCGAGTCAGCCATTAGGCAGTGTGTGCGTAATATCGTGCTACGTGTAACACTCGAGTCAGCCAATAGGCAGTGTGTGCGTAATATCGTGCTGCGTGTAACACCCGAGTCAGCCATTAGGCAGTGTGTGCGTAATATCGTGTTGCGTGTAACACCCGAGTCAGCCATTAGGCAGTGTGTGCGTAATATCGTGCTGCGTGTAGCACCCGAGTCAGCCATCAGACAGTGTGTGCGTAATATCGTGCTGCGTGTAACACCCGAGTCAGTCATTAGGCAGTGTGTGCGTAATATCGTGCTGCGTGTAACACCCGAGTCAGCCATTACGCAGTGTGCGTAATATCGTGCTGCGTGTAACACCCGAGTCAGCCATTAGGCAGTGTGTGCGTAATATCGTGTTGCGTGTAACACCCGAGTCAGCCATTGGGCAGTGTGTGCGTAATATCGTGCTGCGTGTAACACCCGAGTCAGCCATTAGACAGTGTGTGCGTAATATTGTGCTGCGTGTAACACCCGAGTCAGCCATTAGGCAGTGTGCGTAATATCGTGCTGCGTGTAACACCCGGGTCAGCCATTAGGCAGTGTGTGCGTAATATCGTGCTGCGTGTAACACCCGAGTCAGCCATTAGGCAGTGTGTGCGTAATATCGTGCTACGTGTAACACTCGAGTCAGCCAATAGGCAGTGTGTGCGTAATATCGTGCTGCGTGTAACACCCGAGTCAGCCATTAGGCAGTGTGTGCGCAATATCGTGCTGCGTGTAACACGCGAGTCAGTCATTAGGCAGTGTGCGTAATATCGTGCTGCGTGTAACACCCGAGTCAGCAATTAGGCAGTGTGTGCGTAATATCGTGTTGCGTGTAACACCCGAGTCAGCCATTAGGCAGTGTGTGCGTAATATCGTGCTGCGTGTAACACCCGAGTCAGCCATTAGACAGTGTGTGCGTAATATCGTGCTGCGTGTAACACCCGAGTCAGTCATTAGGCAGTGTGCGTAATATCGTGCTGCGTGTAACACCCGAGTCAGCCATTAGGCAGTGTGCGTAATATCGTGCTGCGTGTAACACCCGAGTCAGCCATTAGGCAGTGTGTGCGTAATATCGTGTTGCGTGTAACACCCGAGTCAGCCATTAGGCAGTGTGTGCGTAATATCGTGCTGCGTGTAACACCCGAGACAGCCATTAGACAATGTGTGCGTAATATCGTGCTGCGTGTAACACCCGAGTCAGCCATTAGGCAGTGTGCGTAATATCGTGCTGCGTGTAACACCCGAGTCAGCCATTAGGCAGTGTGTGCGTAATATCGTGCTGCGTGTAACACCCGAGTCAGCCATTAGGCAGTGTGTGCGTAATATCGTGCTGCGTGTAACACCTGAGTCAGCCATTAGGCAGTGTGTGCGTAATATCGTGCTGCGTGTAACACCCGAGCCAGCCATTAGGCAGTGAGTGCGTAATATGGTGTTGCGTGTAACACCCGAGTCAGCCATTAGGCCGTGTGTGCGTAATACCGTCCTGCGTGTAACACCCGAGTCAGCCATTAGGCAGTGTGTGCGTAATATCGTGCTGCGTGTAACACCCGAGTCAGCCATTAGGCAATGTTTGTAATATCGTGCTGCGTGTAACACCCGAGACAGCCATTAGGCAGTGTGTGCGTAATATCGTCCTGCGTGTAACACCCGAGTCAGCCATTAGACAGTGTGTGCGTAATATCGTGCTGCGTGTAACACTCGAGTCAGCCATTAGACAGTGTGTGCGTAATATCGTGCTGCGTGTAACACTCGAGTCAGCCATTAGACAGTGTGTGCGTAATATCGTGTTGCGTGTAACATCCGAGTCAGCCATTAGGCAGTGTTTGTAATATCGTGCTGCGTGTAACACCCGAGTCAGCCATTAGCCAGTGTTTGTAATATCGTGCTGCGTGTAACACCCGAGACAGCCATTAGGCAGTGTGTGCGTACTATCGTGCTGCGTGTAACACCCGAGTTAGCCATTAAGCAGTGTGTGCGTAATATCGTGCTGCGTGTAACACCCGAGTCAGTAATTAGGCAGTGTGTGCGTAATATCGTGCTGCGTGTAACACCCGAGTCAGCCATTAGACAGTGTCTGCGTAATATCGTGCTGCGTGTAACACCCGAGTCAGCCATTAGGCAGTGTGTGTGTAATATCGTGCTGCGTGTAACACCCGAGACAGCCATTAGGCAGTGTGTGCGTAATATCGTGCTGCGTGTAACACCCGAGTCAGTCATTAGACAGTGTCTGCGTAATATCGTGCTGCGTGTAACACCCGAGTCAGTCATTAGACAGTGTGTAATATCGTGCTGCGTGGAACACCCGAGTCAGCCATTAGGCAGCGTGTGTGTAATATCGTGCTGCGTGTAACACCCGAGTCAGCCATTAGGCAGTGTGTGCGTAATATCGTGCTGCGTGTAACACCCGAGTCAGCCATTAGGCAGTGTGTGCGTAATATCGTGCTGCGTGTAACACCCGAGTCAGCCATTAGGCAGTGTGCGTAATATCGTGCTGCGTGTAACACCCGAGTCAGCCATTAGGCAGTGTGTGCGTAATATCGTGCTGCGTGTAACACCCGAGTCAGCCATTAGGCAGTGTGTGCGTAATATCGTGCTGCGTGTAACACCCGAGTCAGCCATTAGGCAGTGTGTGCGTAATATCGTGCTGCGTGTAACACCCGAGTCAGCCATTAGGCAGTGTGTGTAATATCGTGCTGCGTGTAACACCCGAGTCAGCCATTAGGCAGTGTGTGTAATATCGTGCTGCGTGTAACACCCGAGTCAGCCATTAGGCAGTGTTTGTAATATCGTGCTGCGTGTAACACCCGAGTCAGCCATTAGGCAGTGTTTGTAATATCGTGCTGCGTGTAACACCCGAGACAGCCATTAGGCAGTGTGTGCGTACTATCGTGCTGCGTGTAACACCCGAGTTAGCCATTAAGCAGTGTGTGCGTAATATCGTGCTGCGTGTAACACCCGAGTCAGTAATTAGGCAGTGTGTGCGTAATATCGTGCTGCGTGTAACACCCGAGTCAGCCATTAGGCAGTGTGTGCGTAATATCGTGCTGCGTGTAACACCCGAGTCAGCCATTAGGCAGTGTGTGCGTAATATCGTGCCGCGTGTAACACCCGAGTCAGCCATTAGGCAGTGTGTGTAATATCGTGCTGCGTGTAACACCCGAGTCAGCCATTAGACAGTGTGTGCATAATATCGTGCTGCGTGTAACACCCGAGTCAGCCATTAGACAGTGTGTGCATAATATCGTGCTGCGTGTAACACCCGAGTCAGCCATTAGGCAGTGTGTGCATAATATCGTGCTGCGTGTAACACCCGAGTCAGCCATTAGGCAGTGTGTGCGTAATATCGTGCTGCGTGTAACACCCGAGTCAGCCATTAGGCAGTGTGTGCGTAATATCGTCCTGCGTGTAACACCCGAGTCAGCCATTAGACAGTGTGTGCGTAATATCGTGCTGCGTGTAACACTCGAGTCAGCCATTAGACAGTGTGTGCGTAATATCGTGCTGCGTGTAACACCCGAGTCAGCCATTAGGCAGTGTGTGCGTAATATCGTGCTGCGTGTAACACCCGAGTCAGCCATTAGGCAGTGTGTGTAATGTCGTGCTGCGTGTAACACCCGAGTCAGCCATTAGGCAGTGTGTGTAATATCGTGCTGCGTGTAACACCCGAGTCAGCCATTAGGCAGTGTGTGTAATATCGTGCTGCGTGTAACACCCGAGTCAGCCATTAGGCAGTGTGTGCGTAATATCGTGCCGCGTGTAACACCCGAGTCAGCCATTAGGCAGTGTGTGTAATATCGTGCTGCGTGTAACACCCGAGTCAGCCATTAGACAGTGTGTGCATAATATCGTGCTGCGTGTAACACCCGAGTCAGCCATTAGGCAGTGTGTGCGTAATATCGTGCCGCGTGGAACACCCGAGTCAGCCATTAGGCAGTGTGTGCGTAATATCGTGCTGCGTGTAACACCCGAGTCAGCCATTAGGCAGTGTGTGCGTAATATCGTGCTGCGTGTAACACCTGAGTCAGCCATTAGGCAGTGTGTTCGTAATATCGTGCTGCGTGTAACACCCGAGTCAGCCATTAGGCAGTGTGCGTAATATCGTGCAGCGTGTAACACCCGAGTCAGCCATTAGGCAGTGTGCGTAATATCGTGCTGCGTGTAATACCCGAGTCAGCCATTAGGCAGTGTGTGCGTAATATCGTGCTGCGTGTAACACCCGAGTCAGCCATTAGGCAGTGTGTGCGTAATATCGTGCTGCGTGTAACACCCGAGTCAGCCATTAGGCAGTGAGTGCGTAATATCGTGTTGCGTGTAACACCCGAGTCAGCCATTAGGCCGTGTGTGCGTAATATCGTCCTGCGTGTAACACCCGAGTCAGCCATTAGGCAGTGTGTGCGTAATATCGTGCTGCGTGTAACACCCGAGTCAGCCATTAGGCAATGTTTGTAATATCGTGCTGCGTGTAACACCCGAGACAGCCATTAGGCAGTGTGTGCGTAATATCGTCCTGCGTGTAACACCCGAGTCAGCCATTAGACAGTGTGTGCGTAATATCGTGCTGCGTGTAACACTCGAGTCAGCCATTAGACAGTGTGTGCGTAATATCGTGCTGCGTGTAACACTCGAGTCAGCCATTAGACAGTGTGTGCGTAATATCGTGTTGCGTGTAACATCCGAGTCAGCCATTAGGCAGTGTTTGTAATATCGTGCTGCGTGTAACACCCGAGTCAGCCATTAGGCAGTGTTTGTAATATCGTGCTGCGTGTAACACCCGAGACAACCATTAGGCAGTGTGTGCGTACTATCGTGCTGCGTGTAACACCCGAGTTAGCCATTAAGCAGTGTGTGCGTAATATCGTGCTGCGTGTAACACCCGAGTCAGTAATTAGGCAGTGTGTGCGTAATATCGTGCTGCGTGTAACACCCGAGTCAGCCATTAGACAGTGTCTGCGTAATATCGTGCTGCGTGTAACACTCGAGTCAGCCATTAGACAGTGTGTGCGTAATATCGTGTTGCGTGTAACATCCGAGTCAGCCATTAGGCAGTTATTGTAATATCGTGCTGCGTGTAACACCCGAGTCAGCCATTAGGCAGTGTTTGTAATATCGTGCTGCGTGTAACACCCGAGTTAGCCATTAAGCAGTGTGTGCGTAATATCGTGCTGCGTGTAACACCCGAGTCAGTAATTAGGCAGTGTGTGCGTAATATCGTGCTGCGTGTAACACCCGAGTCAGCCATTAGACAGTGTCTGCGTAATATCGTGCTGCGTGTAACACCCGAGTCAGCCATTAGGCAGTGTGTGCGTAATATCGTGCTGCGTGTAACACTCGAGTCAGCCATTAGGCAGTGTGTGCGTAATATCGTGCTACGTGTAACACTCGAGTCAGCCAATAGGCAGTGTGTGCGTAATATCGTGCTGCGTGTAACACCCGAGTCAGCCATTAGGCAGTGTGTGCGTAATATCGTGCTGCGAGTAACACGCGAGTCAGTCATTAGGCAGTGTGCGTAATATCGTGCTGCGTGTAACACCCGAGTCAGCCATTAGGCAGTGTGTGCGTAATATCGTGTTGCGTGTAACACCCGAGTCAGCCAGTAGGCAGTGTGTGCGTAATATCGTGCTGCGTGTAGCACCCGAGTCAGCCATCAGACAGTGTGTGCGTAATATCGTGCTGCGTGTAACACCCGAGTCAGTCATTAGGCAGTGTGCGTAATATCGTGCTGCGTGTAACACCCGAGTCAGCCATTACGCAGTGTGCGTAATATCGTGCTGCGTGTAACACCCGAGTCAGCCATTAGGCAGTGTGTGCGTAATATCGTGTTGCGTGTAACACCCGAGTCAGCCATTAGGCAGTGTGTGCGTAATATCGTGCTGCGTGTAACACCCGAGTCAGCCATTAGACAGTGTGTGCGTAATATTGTGCTGCGTGTAACACCCGAGTCAGCCATTAGGCAGTGTGCGTAATATCGTGCTGCGTGTAACACCCGGGTCAGCCATTAGGCAGTGTGTGCGTAATATCGTGCTGCGTGTAACACCCGAGTCAGCCATTAGGCAGTGTGTGCGTAATATCGTGCTACGTGTAACACTCGAGTCAGCCAATAGGCAGTGTGTGCGTAATATCGTGCTGCGTGTAACACCCGAGTCAGCCATTAGGCAGTGTGTGCGTAATATCGTGCTGCGTGTAACACGCGAGTCAGTCATTAGGCAGTGTGCGTAATATCGTGCTGCGTGTAACACCCGAGTCAGCCATTAGGCAGTGAGTGCGTAATATCGTGTTGCGTGTAACACCCGAGTCAGCCATTAGGCCGTGTGTGCGTAATATCGTCCTGCGTGTAACACCCGAGTCAGCCATTAGGCAGTGTGTGCGTAATATCGTGCTGCGTGTAACACCCGAGTCAGCCATTAGGCAATGTTTGTAATATCGTGCTGCGTGTAACACCCGAGACAGCCATTAGGCAGTGTGTGCGTAATATCGTCCTGCGTGTAACACCCGAGTCAGCCATTAGACAGTGTGTGCGTAATATCGTGCTGCGTGTAACACTCGAGTCAGCCATTAGACAGTGTGTGCGTAATATCGTGCTGCGTGTAACACTCGAGTCAGCCATTAGACAGTGTGTGCGTAATATCGTGTTGCGTGTAACATCCGAGTCAGCCATTAGGCAGTGTGCGTAATATCGTGCTGCGTGTAACACCCGAGTCAGCCATTAGGCAGTGTGTGCGTAATATCGTGTTGCGTGTAACACCCGAGTCAGCCATTAGGCAGTGTGTGCGTAATATCGTGCTGCGTGTAGCACCCGAGTCAGCCATCAGACAGTGTGTGCGTAATATCGTGCTGCGTGTAACACCCGAGTCAGTCATTAGGCAGTGTGTGCGTAATATCGTGCTGCGTGTAACACCCGAGTCAGCCATTACGCAGTGTGCGTAATATCGTGCTGCGTGTAACACCCGAGTCAGCCATTAGGCAGTGTGTGCGTAATATCGTGTTGCGTGTAACACCCGAGTCAGCCATTGGGCAGTGTGTGCGTAATATCGTGCTGCGTGTAACACCCGAGTCAGCCATTAGACAGTGTGTGCGTAATATTGTGCTGCGTGTAACACCCGAGTCAGCCATTAGGCAGTGTGCGTAATATCGTGCTGCGTGTAACACCCGGGTCAGCCATTAGGCAGTGTGTGCGTAATATCGTGCTGCGTGTAACACCCGAGTCAGCCATTAGGCAGTGTGTGCGTAATATCGTGCTACGTGTAACACTCGAGTCAGCCAATAGGCAGTGTGTGCGTAATATCGTGCTGCGTGTAACACCCGAGTCAGCCATTAGGCAGTGTGTGCGCAATATCGTGCTGCGTGTAACACGCGAGTCAGTCATTAGGCAGTGTGCGTAATATCGTGCTGCGTGTAACACCCGAGTCAGCCATTAGGCAGTGTGTGCGTAATATCGTGTTGCGTGTAACACCCGAGTCAGCCATTAGGCAGTGTGTGCGTAATATCGTGCTGCGTGTAACACCCGAGTCAGCCATTAGACAGTGTGTGCGTAATATCGTGCTGCGTGTAACACCCGAGTCAGTCATTAGGCAGTGTGCGTAATATCGTGCTGCGTGTAACACCCGAGTCAGCCATTAGGCAGTGTGCGTAATATCGTGCTGCGTGTAACACCCGAGTCAGCCATTAGGCAGTGTGTGCGTAATATCGTGTTGCGTGTAACACCCGAGTCAGCCATTAGGCAGTGTGTGCGTAATATCGTGCTGCGTGTAACACCCGAGACAGCCATTAGACAATGTGTGCGTAATATCGTGCTGCGTGTAACACCCGAGTCAGCCATTAGGCAGTGTGCGTAATATCGTGCTGCGTGTAACACCCGAGTCAGCCATTAGGCAGTGTGTGCGTAATATCGTGCTGCGTGTAACACCCGAGTCAGCCATTAGGCAGTGTGTGCGTAATATCGTGCTGCGTGTAACACCTGAGTCAGCCATTAGGCAGTGTGTGCGTAATATCGTGCTGCGTGTAACACCCGAGCCAGCCATTAGGCAGTGAGTGCGTAATATCGTGTTGCGTGTAACACCCGAGTCAGCCATTAGGCCGTGTGTGCGTAATACCGTCCTGCGTGTAACACCCGAGTCAGCCATTAGGCAGTGTGTGCGTAATATCGTGCTGCGTGTAACACCCGAGTCAGCCATTAGGCAATGTTTGTAATATCGTGCTGCGTGTAAAACCCGAGACAGCCATTAGGCAGTGTGTGCGTAATATCGTCCTGCGTGTAACACCCGAGTCAGCCATTAGACAGTGTGTGCGTAATATCGTGCTGCGTGTAACACTCGAGTCAGCCATTAGACAGTGTGTGCGTAATATCGTGCTGCGTGTAACACTCGAGTCAGCCATTAGACAGTGTGTGCGTAATATCGTGTTGCGTGTAACATCCGAGTCAGCCATTAGGCAGTGTTTGTAATATCGTGCTGCGTGTAACACCCGAGTCAGCCATTAGGCAGTGTTTGTAATATCGTGCTGCGTGTAACACCCGAGACAGCCATTAGGCAGTGTGTGCGTACTATCGTGCTGCGTGTAACACCCGAGTTAGCCATTAAGCAGTGTGTGCGTAATATCGTGCTGCGTGTAACACCCGAGTCAGTAATTAGGCAGTGTGTGCGTAATATCGTGCTGCGTGTAACACCCGAGTCAGCCATTAGACAGTGTCTGCGTAATATCGTGCTGCGTGTAACACCCGAGTCAGCCATTAGGCAGTGTGTGTGTAATATCGTGCTGCGTGTAACACCCGAGACAGCCATTAGGCAGTGTGTGCGCAATATCGTGCTGCGTGTAACACCCGAGTCAGTCATTAGACAGTGTGTGCGTAATATCGTGCTGCGTGTAACACCCGAGTCAGTCATTAGACAGTGTGTAATATCGTGCTGCGTGGAACACCCGAGTCAGCCATTAGGCAGCGTGTGTGTAATATCGTGCTGCGTGTAACACCCGAGTCAGCCATTAGGCAGTGTGTGCGTAATATCGTGCTGCGTGTAACACCCGAGTCAGCCATTAGGCAGTGTGTGCGTAATATCGTGCTGCGTGTAACACCCGAGTCAGCCATTAGGCAGTGTGCGTAATATCGTGCTGCGTGTAACACCCGAGTCAGCCATTAGGCAGTGTGTGCGTAATATCGTGCTGCGTGTAACACCCGAGTCAGCCATTAGGCAGTGTGTGCGTAATATCGTGCTGCGTGTAACACCCGAGTCAGCCATTAGGCAGTGTGTGCGTAATATCGTGCTGCGTGTAACACCCGAGTCAGCCATTAGGCAGTGTGTGTAATATCGTGCTGCGTGTAACACCCGAGTCAGCCATTAGGCAGTGTGTGTAATATCGTGCTGCGTGTAACACCCGAGTCAGCCATTAGGCAGTGTTTGTAATATCGTGCTGCGTGTAACACCCGAGTCAGCCATTAGGCAGTGTTTGTAATATCGTGCTGCGTGTAACACCCGAGACAGCCATTAGGCAGTGTGTGCGTACTATCGTGCTGCGTGTAACACCCGAGTTAGCCATTAAGCAGTGTGTGCGTAATATCGTGCTGCGTGTAACACCCGAGTCAGTAATTAGGCAGTGTGTGCGTAATATCGTGCTGCGTGTAACACCCGAGTCAGCCATTAGGCAGTGTGTGCGTAATATCGTGCTGCGTGTAACACCCGAGTCAGCCATTAGGCAGTGTGTGCGTAATATCGTGCCGCGTGTAACACCCGAGTCAGCCATTAGGCAGTGTGTGTAATATCGTGCTGCGTGTAACACCCGAGTCAGCCATTAGACAGTGTGTGCATAATATCGTGCTGCGTGTAACACCCGAGTCAGCCATTAGACAGTGTGTGCATAATATCGTGCTGCGTGTAACACCCGAGTCAGCCATTAGGCAGTGTGTGCATAATATCGTGCTGCGTGTAACACCCGAGTCAGCCATTAGGCAGTGTGTGCGTAATATCGTGCTGCGTGTAACACCCGAGTCAGCCATTAGGCAGTGTGTGCGTAATATCGTGCTGCGTGTAACACCCGAGTCAGCCATTAGGCAGTGTGTGCGTAATATCGTGCTGCGTGTAACACCCGAGTCAGCCATTAGGCAGTGTGTGTAATGTCGTGCTGCGTGTAACACCCGAGTCAGCCATTAGGCAGTGTGTGTAATATCGTGCTGCGTGTAACACCCGAGTCAGCCATTAGGCAGTGTGTGTAATATCGTGCTGCGTGTAACACCCGAGTCAGCCATTAGGCAGTGTGTGCGTAATATCGTGCTGCGTGTAACACCCGAGTCAGCCATTAGGCAGTGTGTGCGTAATATCGTGCCGCGTGTAACACCCGAGTCAGCCATTAGGCAGTGTGTGTAATATCGTGCTGCGTGTAACACCCGAGTCAGCCATTAGACAGTGTGTGCATAATATCGTGCTGCGTGTAACACCCGAGTCAGCCATTAGACAGTGTGTGCATAATATCGTGCTGCGTGTAACACCCGAGTCAGCCATTAGGCAGTGTGTGCATAATATCGTGCTGCGTGTAACACCCGAGTCAGCCATTAGGCAGTGTGTGCGTAATATCGTGCTGCGTGTAACACCCGAGTCAGCCATTAGGCAGTGTGTGCGTAATATCGTCCTGCGTGTAACACCCGAGTCAGCCATTAGACAGTGTGTGCGTAATATCGTGCTGCGTGTAACACTCGAGTCAGCCATTAGACAGTGTGTGCGTAATATCGTGCTGCGTGTAACACCCGAGTCAGCCATTAGGCAGTGTGTGCGTAATATCGTGCTGCGTGTAACACCCGAGTCAGCCATTAGGCAGTGTGTGTAATGTCGTGCTGCGTGTAACACCCGAGTCAGCCATTAGGCAGTGTGTGTAATATCGTGCTGCGTGTAACACCCGAGTCAGCCATTAGGCAGTGTGTGTAATATCGTGCTGCGTGTAACACCCGAGTCAGCCATTAGGCAGTGTGTGCGTAATATCGTGCCGCGTGTAACACCCGAGTCAGCCATTAGGCAGTGTGTGTAATATCGTGCTGCGTGTAACACCCGAGTCAGCCATTAGACAGTGTGTGCATAATATCGTGCTGCGTGTAACACCCGAGTCAGCCATTAGGCAGTGTGTGCGTAATATCGTGCCGCGTGGAACACCCGAGTCAGCCATTAGGCAGTGTGTGCGTAATATCGTGCTGCGTGTAACACCCGAGTCAGCCATTAGGCAGTGTGTGCGTAATATCGTGCTGCGTGTAACACCTGAGTCAGCCATTAGGCAGTGTGTTCGTAATATCGTGCTGCGTGTAACACCCGAGTCAGCCATTAGGCAGTGTGCGTAATATCGTGCAGCGTGTAACACCCGAGTCAGCCATTAGGCAGTGTGCGTAATATCGTGCTGCGTGTAATACCCGAGTCAGCCATTAGGCAGTGTGTGCGTAATATCGTGCTGCGTGTAACACCCGAGTCAGCCATTAGGCAGTGTGTGCGTAATATCGTGCTGCGTGTAACACCCGAGTCAGCCATTAGGCAGTGAGTGCGTAATATCGTGTTGCGTGTAACACCCGAGTCAGCCATTAGGCCGTGTGTGCGTAATATCGTCCTGCGTGTAACACCCGAGTCAGCCATTAGGCAGTGTGTGCGTAATATCGTGCTGCGTGTAACACCCGAGTCAGCCATTAGGCAATGTTTGTAATATCGTGCTGCGTGTAACACCCGAGACAGCCATTAGGCAGTGTGTGCGTAATATCGTCCTGCGTGTAACACCCGAGTCAGCCATTAGACAGTGTGTGCGTAATATCGTGCTGCGTGTAACACTCGAGTCAGCCATTAGACAGTGTGTGCGTAATATCGTGCTGCGTGTAACACTCGAGTCAGCCATTAGACAGTGTGTGCGTAATATCGTGTTGCGTGTAACATCCGAGTCAGCCATTAGGCAGTGTTTGTAATATCGTGCTGCGTGTAACACCCGAGTCAGCCATTAGGCAGTGTTTGTAATATCGTGCTGCGTGTAACACCCGAGACAACCATTAGGCAGTGTGTGCGTACTATCGTGCTGCGTGTAACACCCGAGTTAGCCATTAAGCAGTGTGTGCGTAATATCGTGCTGCGTGTAACACCCGAGTCAGTAATTAGGCAGTGTGTGCGTAATATCGTGCTGCGTGTAACACCCGAGTCAGCCATTAGACAGTGTCTGCGTAATATCGTGCTGCGTGTAACACTCGAGTCAGCCATTAGACAGTGTGTGCGTAATATCGTGTTGCGTGTAACATCCGAGTCAGCCATTAGGCAGTTATTGTAATATCGTGCTGCGTGTAACACCCGAGTCAGCCATTAGGCAGTGTTTGTAATATCGTGCTGCGTGTAACACCCGAGTTAGCCATTAAGCAGTGTGTGCGTAATATCGTGCTGCGTGTAACACCCGAGTCAGTAATTAGGCAGTGTGTGCGTAATATCGTGCTGCGTGTAACACCCGAGTCAGCCATTAGACAGTGTCTGCGTAATATCGTGCTGCGTGTAACACCCGAGTCAGCCATTAGGCAGTGTGTGCGTAATATCGTGCTGCGTGTAACACTCGAGTCAGCCATTAGGCAGTGTGTGCGTAATATCGTGCTACGTGTAACACTCGAGTCAGCCAATAGGCAGTGTGTGCGTAATATCGTGCTGCGTGTAACACCCGAGTCAGCCATTAGGCAGTGTGTGCGTAATATCGTGCTGCGAGTAACACGCGAGTCAGTCATTAGGCAGTGTGCGTAATATCGTGCTGCGTGTAACACCCGAGTCAGCCATTAGGCAGTGTGTGCGTAATATCGTGTTGCGTGTAACACCCGAGTCAGCCAGTAGGCAGTGTGTGCGTAATATCGTGCTGCGTGTAGCACCCGAGTCAGCCATCAGACAGTGTGTGCGTAATATCGTGCTGCGTGTAACACCCGAGTCAGTCATTAGGCAGTGTGCGTAATATCGTGCTGCGTGTAACACCCGAGTCAGCCATTACGCAGTGTGCGTAATATCGTGCTGCGTGTAACACCCGAGTCAGCCATTAGGCAGTGTGTGCGTAATATCGTGTTGCGTGTAACACCCGAGTCAGCCATTAGGCAGTGTGTGCGTAATATCGTGCTGCGTGTAACACCCGAGTCAGCCATTAGACAGTGTGTGCGTAATATTGTGCTGCGTGTAACACCCGAGTCAGCCATTAGGCAGTGTGCGTAATATCGTGCTGCGTGTAACACCCGGGTCAGCCATTAGGCAGTGTGTGCGTAATATCGTGCTGCGTGTAACACCCGAGTCAGCCATTAGGCAGTGTGTGCGTAATATCGTGCTACGTGTAACACTCGAGTCAGCCAATAGGCAGTGTGTGCGTAATATCGTGCTGCGTGTAACACCCGAGTCAGCCATTAGGCAGTGTGTGCGTAATATCGTGCTGCGTGTAACACGCGAGTCAGTCATTAGGCAGTGTGCGTAATATCGTGCTGCGTGTAACACCCGAGTCAGCCATTAGGCAGTGAGTGCGTAATATCGTGTTGCGTGTAACACCCGAGTCAGCCATTAGGCCGTGTGTGCGTAATATCGTCCTGCGTGTAACACCCGAGTCAGCCATTAGGCAGTGTGTGCGTAATATCGTGCTGCGTGTAACACCCGAGTCAGCCATTAGGCAATGTTTGTAATATCGTGCTGCGTGTAACACCCGAGACAGCCATTAGGCAGTGTGTGCGTAATATCGTCCTGCGTGTAACACCCGAGTCAGCCATTAGACAGTGTGTGCGTAATATCGTGCTGCGTGTAACACTCGAGTCAGCCATTAGACAGTGTGTGCGTAATATCGTGCTGCGTGTAACACTCGAGTCAGCCATTAGACAGTGTGTGCGTAATATCGTGTTGCGTGTAACATCCGAGTCAGCCATTAGGCAGTGTGCGTAATATCGTGCTGCGTGTAACACCCGAGTCAGCCATTAGGCAGTGTGTGCGTAATATCGTGTTGCGTGTAACACCCGAGTCAGCCATTAGGCAGTGTGTGCGTAATATCGTGCTGCGTGTAGCACCCGAGTCAGCCATCAGACAGTGTGTGCGTAATATCGTGCTGCGTGTAACACCCGAGTCAGTCATTAGGCAGTGTGTGCGTAATATCGTGCTGCGTGTAACACCCGAGTCAGCCATTACGCAGTGTGCGTAATATCGTGCTGCGTGTAACACCCGAGTCAGCCATTAGGCAGTGTGTGCGTAATATCGTGTTGCGTGTAACACCCGAGTCAGCCATTGGGCAGTGTGTGCGTAATATCGTGCTGCGTGTAACACCCGAGTCAGCCATTAGACAGTGTGTGCGTAATATTGTGCTGCGTGTAACACCCGAGTCAGCCATTAGGCAGTGTGCGTAATATCGTGCTGCGTGTAACACCCGGGTCAGCCATTAGGCAGTGTGTGCGTAATATCGTGCTGCGTGTAACACCCGAGTCAGCCATTAGGCAGTGTGTGCGTAATATCGTGCTACGTGTAACACTCGAGTCAGCCAATAGGCAGTGTGTGCGTAATATCGTGCTGCGTGTAACACCCGAGTCAGCCATTAGGCAGTGTG
This sequence comes from Arenicola marina, assembly GCA_964019135.1. Taxonomy (NCBI): domain Eukaryota; kingdom Metazoa; phylum Annelida; class Polychaeta; family Arenicolidae; genus Arenicola; species Arenicola marina. Next base: position 10,356,352 of record OZ025265.1, read on the forward strand.
TGCGCAATATCGTGCTGCGTGTAACACGCGAGTCAGTCATTAGGCAGTGTGCGTAATATCGTGCTGCGTGTAACACCCGAGTCAGCCATTAGGCAGTGTGTGCGTAATATCGTGTTGCGTGTAACACCCGAGTCAGCCATTAGGCAGTGTGTGCGTAATATCGTGCTGCGTGTAACACCCGAGTCAGCCATTAGACAGTGTGTGCGTAATATCGTGCTGCGTGTAACACCCGAGTCAGTCATTAGGCAGTGTGCGTAATATCGTGCTGCGTGTAACACCCGAGTCAGCCATTAGGCAGTGTGCGTAATATCGTGCTGCGTGTAACACCCGAGTCAGCCATTAGGCAGTGTGTGCGTAATATCGTGTTGCGTGTAACACCCGAGTCAGCCATTAGGCAGTGTGTGCGTAATATCGTGCTGCGTGTAACACCCGAGACAGCCATTAGACAATGTGTGCGTAATATCGTGCTGCGTGTAACACCCGAGTCAGCCATTAGGCAGTGTGCGTAATATCGTGCTGCGTGTAACACCCGAGTCAGCCATTAGGCAGTGTGTGCGTAATATCGTGCTGCGTGTAACACCCGAGTCAGCCATTAGGCAGTGTGTGCGTAATATCGTGCTGCGTGTAACACCTGAGTCAGCCATTAGGCAGTGTGTGCGTAATATCGTGCTGCGTGTAACACCCGAGCCAGCCATTAGGCAGTGAGTGCGTAATATCGTGTTGCGTGTAACACCCGAATCAGCCATTAGGCCGTGTGTGCGTAATACCGTCCTGCGTGTAACACCCGAGTCAGCCATTAGGCAGTGTGTGCGTAATATCGTGCTGCGTGTAACACCCGAGTCAGCCATTAGGCAATGTTTGTAATATCGTGCTGCGTGTAAAACCCGAGACAGCCATTAGGCAGTGTGTGCGTAATATCGTCCTGCGTGTAACACCCGAGTCAGCCATTAGACAGTGTGTGCGTAATATCGTGCTGCGTGTAACACTCGAGTCAGCCATTAGACAGTGTGTGCGTAATATCGTGCTGCGTGTAACACTCGAGTCAGCCATTAGACAGTGTGTGCGTAATATCGTGTTGCGTGTAACATCCGAGTCAGCCATTAGGCAGTGTTTGTAATATCGTGCTGCGTGTAACACCCGAGTCAGCCATTAGGCAGTGTTTGTAATATCGTGCTGCGTGTAACACCCGAGACAGCCATTAGGCAGTGTGTGCGTACTATCGTGCTGCGTGTAACACCCGAGTTAGCCATTAAGCAGTGTGTGCGTAATATCGTGCTGCGTGTAACACCCGAGTCAGTAATTAGGCAGTGTGTGCGTAATATCGTGCTGCGTGTAACACCCGAGTCAGCCATTAGACAGTGTCTGCGTAATATCGTGCTGCGTGTAACACCCGAGTCAGCCATTAGGCAGTGTGTGTGTAATATCGTGCTGCGTGTAACACCCGAGACAGCCATTAGGCAGTGTGTGCGCAATATCGTGCTGCGTGTAACACCCGAGTCAGTCATTAGACAGTGTGTGCGTAATATCGTGCTGCGTGTAACACCCGAGTCAGTCATTAGACAGTGTGTAATATCGTGCTGCGTGGAACACCCGAGTCAGCCATTAGGCAGCGTGTGTGTAATATCGTGCTGCGTGTAACACCCGAGTCAGCCATTAGGCAGTGTGTGCGTAATATCGTGCTGCGTGTAACACCCGAGTCAGCCATTAGGCAGTGTGTGCGTAATATCGTGCTGCGTGTAACACCCGAGTCAGCCATTAGGCAGTGTGCGTAATATCGTGCTGCGTGTAACACCCGAGTCAGCCATTAGGCAGTGTGTGCGTAATATCGTGCTGCGTGTAACACCCGAGTCAGCCATTAGGCAGTGTGTGCGTAATATCGTGCTGCGTGTAACACCCGAGTCAGCCATTAGGCAGTGTGTGCGTAATATCGTGCTGCGTGTAACACCCGAGTCAGCCATTAGGCAGTGTGTGTAATATCGTGCTGCGTGTAACACCCGAGTCAGCCATTAGGCAGTGTGTGTAATATCGTGCTGCGTGTAACACCCGAGTCAGCCATTAGGCAGTGTTTGTAATATCGTGCTGCGTGTAACACCCGAGTCAGCCATTAGGCAGTGTTTGTAATATCGTGCTGCGTGTAACACCCGAGACAGCCATTAGGCAGTGTGTGCGTACTATCGTGCTGCGTGTAACACCCGAGTTAGCCATTAAGCAGTGTGTGCGTAATATCGTGCTGCGTGTAACACCCGAGTCAGTAATTAGGCAGTGTGTGCGTAATATCGTGCTGCGTGTAACACCCGAGTCAGCCATTAGGCAGTGTGTGCGTAATATCGTGCTGCGTGTAACACCCGAGTCAGCCATTAGGCAGTGTGTGCGTAATATCGTGCCGCGTGTAACACCCGAGTCAGCCATTAGGCAGTGTGTGTAATATCGTGCTGCGTGTAACACCCGAGTCAGCCATTAGACAGTGTGTGCATAATATCGTGCTGCGTGTAACACCCGAGTCAGCCATTAGACAGTGTGTGCATAATATCGTGCTGCGTGTAACACCCGAGTCAGCCATTAGGCAGTGTGTGCATAATATCGTGCTGCGTGTAACACCCGAGTCAGCCATTAGGCAGTGTGTGCGTAATATCGTGCTGCGTGTAACACCCGAGTCAGCCATTAGGCAGTGTGTGCGTAATATCGTGCTGCGTGTAACACCCGAGTCAGCCATTAGGCAGTGTGTGCGTAATATCGTGCTGCGTGTAACACCCGAGTCAGCCATTAGGCAGTGTGTGTAATGTCGTGCTGCGTGTAACACCCGAGTCAGCCATTAGGCAGTGTGTGTAATATCGTGCTGCGTGTAACACCCGAGTCAGCCATTAGGCAGTGTGTGTAATATCGTGCTGCGTGTAACACCCGAGTCAGCCATTAGGCAGTGTGTGCGTAATATCGTGCCGCGTGTAACACCCGAGTCAGCCATTAGGCAGTGTGTGTAATATCGTGCTGCGTGTAACACCCGAGTCAGCCATTAGACAGTGTGTGCATAATATCGTGCTGCGTGTAACACCCGAGTCAGCCATTAGGCAGTGTGTGCGTAATATCGTGCCGCGTGTAACACCCGAGTCAGCCATTAGGCAGTGTGTGCGTAATATCGTGCTGCGTGTAACACCCGAGTCAGCCATTAGGCAGTGTGTGCGTAATATCGTGCTGCGTGTAACACCTGAGTCAGCCATTAGGCAGTGTGTTCGTAATATCGTGCTGCGTGTAACACCCGAGTCAGCCATTAGGCAGTGTGCGTAATATCGTGCAGCGTGTAACACCCGAGTCAGCCATTAGGCAGTGTGCGTAATATCGTGCTGCGTGTAATACCCGAGTCAGCCATTAGGCAGTGTGTGCGTAATATCGTGCTGCGTGTAACACCCGAGTCAGCCATTAGGCAGTGTGTGCGTAATATCGTGCTGCGTGTAACACCCGAGTCAGCCATTAGGCAGTGAGTGCGTAATATCGTGTTGCGTGTAACACCCGAGTCAGCCATTAGGCCGTGTGTGCGTAATATCGTCCTGCGTGTAACACCCGAGTCAGCCATTAGGCAGTGTGTGCGTAATATCGTGCTGCGTGTAACACCCGAGTCAGCCATTAGGCAATGTTTGTAATATCGTGCTGCGTGTAACACCCGAGACAGCCATTAGGCAGTGTGTGCGTAATATAGTCCTGCGTGTAACACCCGAGTCAGCCATTAGACAGTGTGTGCGTAATATCGTGCTGCGTGTAACACTCGAGTCAGCCATTAGACAGTGTGTGCGTAATATCGTGCTGCGTGTAACACTCGAGTCAGCCATTAGACAGTGTGTGCGTAATATCGTGTTGCGTGTAACATCCGAGTCAGCCATTAGGCAGTGTTTGTAATATCGTGCTGCGTGTAACACCCGAGTCAGCCATTAGGCAGTGTTTGTAATATCGTGCTGCGTGTAACACCCGAGACAGCCATTAGGCAGTGTGTGCGTACTATCGTGCTGCGTGTAACACCCGAGTTAGCCATTAAGCAGTGTGTGCGTAATATCGTGCTGCGTGTAACACCCGAGTCAGTAATTAGGCAGTGTGTGCGTAATATCGTGCTGCGTGTAACACCCGAGTCAGCCATTAGACAGTGTCTGCGTAATATCGTGCTGCGTGTAACACTCGAGTCAGCCATTAGACAGTGTGTGCGTAATATCGTGTTGCGTGTAACATCCGAGTCAGCCATTAGGCAGTTTTTGTAATATCGTGCTGCGTGTAACACCCGATTCAGCCATTAGGCAGTGTTTGTAATATCGTGCTGCGTGTAACACCCGAGTTAGCCATTAAGCAGTGTGTGCGTAATATCGTGCTGCGTGTAACACCCGAGTCAGTAATTAGGCAGTGTGTGCGTAATATCGTGCTGCGTGTAACACCCGAGTCAGCCATTAGACAGTGTCTGCGTAATATCGTGCTGCGTGTAACACCCGAGTCAGCCATTAGGCAGTGTGTGCGTAATATCGTGCTGCGTGTAACACTCGAGTCAGCCATTAGGCAGTGTGTGCGTAATATCGTGCTACGTGTAACACTCGAGTCAGCCAATAGGCAGTGTGTGCGTAATATCGTGCTGCGTGTAACACCCGAGTCAGCCATTAGGCAGTGTGTGCGTAATATCGTGCTGCGAGTAACACGCGAGTCAGTCATTAGGCAGTGTGCGTAATATCGTGCTGCGTGTAACACCCGAGTCAGCCATTAGGCAGTGTGTGCGTAATATCGTGTTGCGTGTAACACCCGAGTCAGCCATTAGGCAGTGTGTGCGTAATATCGTGCTGCGTGTAGCACCCGAGTCAGCCATCAGACAGTGTGTGCGTAATATCGTGCTGCGTGTAACACCCGAGTCAGTCATTAGGCAGTGTGCGTAATATCGTGCTGCGTGTAACACCCGAGTCAGCCATTACGCAGTGTGCGTAATATCGTGCTGCGTGTAACACCCGAGTCAGCCATTAGGCAGTGTGTGCGTAATATCGTGTTGCGTGTAACACCCGAGTCAGCCATTAGGCAGTGTGTGCGTAATATCGTGCTGCGTGTAACACCCGAGTCAGCCATTAGACAGTGTGTGCGTAATATTGTGCTGCGTGTAACACCCGAGTCAGCCATTAGGCAGTGTGCGTAATATCGTGCTGCGTGTAACACCCGGGTCAGCCATTAGGCAGTGTGTGCGTAATATCGTGCTGCGTGTAACACCCGAGTCAGCCATTAGGCAGTGTGTGCGTAATATCGTGCTACGTGTAACACTCGAGTCAGCCAATAGGCAGTGTGTGCGTAATATCGAGCTGCGTGTAACACCCGAGTCAGCCATTAGGCAGTGTGTGCGTAATATCGTGCTGCGTGTAACACGCGAGTCAGTCATTAGGCAGTGTGCGTAATATCGTGCTGCGTGTAACACCCGAGTCAGCCATTAGGCAGTGAGTGCGTAATATCGTGTTGCGTGTAACACCCGAGTCAGCCATTAGGCCGTGTGTGCGTAATATCTTCCTGCGTGTAACACCCGAGTCAGCCATTAGGCAGTGTGTGCGTAATATCGTGCTGCGTGTAACACCCGAGTCAGCCATTAGGCAATGTTTGTAATATCGTGCTGCGTGTAACACCCGAGACAGCCATTAGGCAGTGTGTGCGTAATATCGTCCTGCGTGTAACACCCGAGTCAGCCATTAGACAGTGTGTGCGTAATATCGTGCTGCGTGTAACACTCGAGTCAGCCATTAGACAGTGTGTGCGTAATATCGTGCTGCGTGTAACACTCGAGTCAGCCATTAGACAGTGTGTGCGTAATATCGTGTTGCGTGTAACATCCGAGTCAGCCATTAGGCGGTGTTTGTAATATCGTGCTGCGTGTAACACCCGAGTCAGCCATTAGGCAGTGTTTGTAATATCGTGCTGCGTGTAACACCCGAGACAGCCATTAGGCAGTGTGTGCGTACTATCGTGCTGCGTGTAACACCCGAGTTAGCCATTAAGCAGTGTGTGCGTAATATCGTGCTGCGTGTAACACCCGAGTCAGTAATTAGGCAGTGTGTGCGTAATATCGTGCTGCGTGTAACACCCGAGTCAGCCATTAGACAGTGTCTGCGTAATATCGTGCTGCGTGTAACACTCGAGTCAGCCATTAGACAGTGTGTGCGTAATATCGTGTTGCGTGTAACATCCGAGTCAGCCATTAGGCAGTGTTTGTAATATCGTGCTGCGTGTAACACCCGAGTCAGCCATTAGCCAGTGTTTGTAATATCGTGCTGCGTGTAACACCCGAGACAGCCATTAGGCAGTGTGTGCGTACTATCGTGCTGCGTGTAACACCCGAGTTAGCCATTAAGCAGTGTGTGCGTAATATCGTGCTGCGTGTAACACCCGAGTCAGTAATTAGGCAGTGTGTGCGTAATATCGTGCTGCGTGTAACACCCGAGTCAGCCATTAGACAGTGTCTGCGTAATATCGTGCTGCGTGTAACACCCGAGTCAGCCATTAGGCAGTGTGTGCGTAATATCGTGCTGCGTGTAACACTCGAGTCAGCCATTAGGCAGTGTGTGCGTAATATCGTGCTACGTGTAACACTCGAGTCAGCCAATAGGCAGTGTGTGCGTAATATCGTGCTGCGTGTAACACCCGAGTCAGCCATTACGCAGTGTGCGTAATATCGTGCTGCGTGTAACACCCGAGTCAGCCATTAGGCAGTGTGTGCGTAATATCGTGTTGCGTGTAACACCCGAGTCAGCCATTAGGCAGTGTGTGCGTAATATCGTGCTGCGTGTAACACCCGAGTCAGCCATTAGACAGTGTGTGCGTAATATTGTGCTGCGTGTAACACCGAGTCAGCCATTAGGCAGTGTGCGTAATATCGTGCTGCGTGTAACACCCGGGTCAGCCATTAGGCAGTGTGTGCGTAATATCGTGCTGCGTGTAACACCCGAGTCAGCCATTAGGCAGTGTGTGCGTAATATCGTGCTACGTGTAACACTCGAGTCAGCCAATAGGCAGTGTGTGCGTAATATCGTGCTGCGTGTAACACCCGAGTCAGCCATTAGGCAGTGTGTGCGTAATATCGTGCTGCGTGTAACACGCGAGTCAGTCATTAGGCAGTGTGCGTAATATCGTGCTGCGTGTAACACCCGAGTCAGCCATTAGGCAGTGAGTGCGTAATATCGTGTTGCGTGTAACACCCGAGTCAGCCATTAGGCCGTGTGTGCGTAATATCGTCCTGCGTGTAACACCCGAGTCAGCCATTAGGCAGTGTGTGCGTAATATCGTGCTGCGTGTAACACCCGAGTCAGCCATTAGGCAATGTTAGTAATATCGTGCTGCGTGTAACACCCGAGACAGCCATTAGGCAGTGTGTGCGTAATATCGTCCTGCGTGTAACACCCGAGTCAGCCATTAGACAGTGTGTGCGTAATATCGTGCTGCGTGTAACACTCGAGTCAGCCATTAGACAGTGTGTGCGTAATATCGTGCTGCGTGTAACACTCGAGTCAGCCATTAGACAGTGTGTGCGTAATATCGTGTTGCGTGTAACATCCGAGTCAGCCATTAGGCAGTGTTTGTAATATCGTGCTGCGTGTAACACCCGAGTCAGCCATTAGGCAGTGTTTGTAATATCGTGCTGCGTGTAACACCCGAGACAGCCATTAGGCAGTGTGTGCGTACTATCGTGCTGCGTGTAACACCCGAGTTAGCCATTAAGCAGTGTGTGCGTAATATCGTGCTGCGTGTAACACCCGAGTCAGTAATTAGGCAGTGTGTGCGTAATATCGTGCTGCGTGTAACACCCGAGTCAGCCATTAGACAGTGTCTGCGTAATATCGTGCTGCGTGTAACACTCGAGTCAGCCATTAGACAGTGTGTGCGTAATATCGTGTTGCGTGTAACATCCGAGTCAGCCATTAGGCAGTGTTTGTAATATCGTGCTGCGTGTAACACCCGAGTCAGCCATTAGGCAGTGTTTGTAATATCGTGCTGCGTGTAACACCCGAGACAGCCATTAGGCAGTGTGTGCGTACTATCGTGCTGCGTGTAACACCCGAGTTAGCCATTAAGCAGTGTGTGCGTAATATCTTGCTGCGTGTAACACCCGAGTCAGTAATTAGGCAGTGTGTGCGTAATATCGTGCTGCGTGTAACACCCGAGTCAGCCATTAGACAGTGTCTGCGTAATATCGTGCTGCGTGTAACACCCGAGTCAGCCATTAGGCAGTGTGTGCGTAATATCGTGCTGCGTGTAACACTCGAGTCAGCCATTAGGCAGTGTGTGCGTAATATCGTGCTACGTGTAACACTCGAGTCAGCCAATAGGCAGTGTGTGCGTAATATCGTGCTGCGTGTAACACCCGAGTCAGCCATTAGGCAGTGTGTGCGTAATATCGTGCTGCGAGTAACACGCGAGTCAGTCATTAGGCAGTGTGCGTAATATCGTGCTGCGTGTAACACCCGAGTCAGCCATTAGGCAGTGTGTGCGTAATATCGTGTTGCGTGTAACACCCGAGTCAGCCATTAGGCAGTGTGTGCGTAATATCGTGCTGCGTGTAGCACCCGAGTCAGCCATCAGACAGTGTGTGCGTAATATCGTGCTGCGTGTAACACCCGAGTCAGTCATTAGGCAGTGTGCGTAATATCGTGCTGCGTGTAACACCCGAGTCAGCCATTACGCAGTGTGCGTAATATCGTGCTGCGTGTAACACCCGAGTCAGCCATTAGGCAGTGTGTGCGTAATATCGTGTTGCGTGTAACACCCGAGTCAGCCATTAGGCAGTGTGTGCGTAATATCGTGCTGCGTGTAACACCCGAGTCAGCCATTAGACAGTGTGTGCGTAATATCGTGCTGCGTGTAACACCCGAGTCAGCCATTAGGCAGTGTGCGTAATATCGTGCTGCGTGTAACACCCGGGTCAGCCATTAGGCAGTGTGTGCGTAATATCGTGCTGCGTGTAACACCCGAGTCAGCCATTAGGCAGTGTGTGCGTAATATCGTGCTACGTGTAACACTCGAGTCAGCCATTAGGCAGTGTGTGCGTAATATCGTGCTACGTGTAACACTCGAGTCAGCCAATAGGCAGTGTGTGCGTAATATCGTGCTGCGTGTAACACGCGAGTCAGCCATTAGGCAGTGTGCGTAATATCGTGCTGCGTGTAACACCCGAGTCAGCCATTAGGCAGTGTGTGCGTAATATCGTGTTGCGTGTAACACCCGAGTCAGCCATTAGGCAGTGTGTGCGTAATATCGTGCTGCGTGTAACACCCGAGTCAGCCATTAGACAGTGTGTGCGTAATATCGTGCTGCGTGTAACAACCGAGTCAGTCATTAGGCAGTGTGCGTAATATCGTGCTGCGTGTAACACCCGAGTCAGCCATTAGGCAGTGTGCGTAATATCGTGCTGCGTGTAACACCCGAGTCAGCCATTAGGCAGTGTGTGCGTAATATCGTGTTGCGTGTAACACCCGAGTCAGCCATTAGGCAGTGTGTGCGTAATATCGTGCTGCGTGTAACACCCGAGACAGCCATTAGACAATGTGTGCGTAATATCGTGCTGCGTGTAACACCCGAGTCAGCCATTAGGCAGTGTGCGTAATATCGTGCTGCGTGTAACACCCGAGTCAGCCATTAGGCAGTGTGTGCGTAATATCGTGCTGCGTGTAACACCCGAGTCAGCCATTAGGCAGTGTGTGCGTAATATCGTGCTGCGTGTAACACCTGAGTTAGCCATTAGGCAGTGTGTTCGTAATATCGTGCTGCGTGTAACACCCGAGTCAGCCATTAGGCAGTGAGTGCGTAATATCGTGTTGCGTGTAACACCCGAGTCAGCCATTAGGCCGTGTGTGCGTAATACCGTCCTGCGTGTAACACGCGAGTCAGCCATTAGGCAGTGTGTGCGTAATATTGTGCTGCGTGTAACACCCGAGTCAGCCATTAGGCAATGTTTGTAATATCGTGCTGCGTGTAACACCCGAGACAGCCATTAGGCAGTGTGTGCGTAATATCGTCCTGCGTGTAACACCCGAGTCAGCCATTAGACAGTGTGTGCGTAATATCGTGCTGCGTGTAACACTCGAGTCAGCCATTAGACAGTGTGTGCGTAATATCGTGCTGCGTGTAACACTCGAGTCAGCCATTAGACAGTGTGTGCGTAATATCGTGTTGCGTGTAACATCCGAGTCAGCCATTAGGCAGTGTTTGTAATATCGTGCTGCGTGTAACACCCGAGTCAGCCATTAGGCAGTGTTTGTAATATCGTGCTGCGTGTAACACCCGAGACAGCCATTAGGCAGTGTGTGCGTACTATCGTGCTGCGTGTAACACCCGAGTTAGCCATTAAGCAGTGTGTGCGTAATATCGTGCTGCGTGTAACACCCGAGTCAGTAATTAGGCAGTGTGTGCGTAATATCGTGCTGCGTGTAACACCCGAGTCAGCCATTAGACAGTGTCTGCGTAATATCGTGCTGCGTGTAACACCCGAGTCAGCCATTAGGCAGTGTGTGTGTAATATCGTGCTGCGTGTAACACCCGAGACAGCCATTAGGCAGTGTGTGCGTAATATCGTGCTGCGTGTAACACCCGAGTCAGTCATTAGACAGTGTCTGCGTAATATCGTGCTGCGTGTAACACCCGAGTCAGTCATTAGACAGTGTGTAATATCGTGCTGCGTGTAACACCCGAGTCAGCCATTAGGCAGCGTGTGTGTAATATCGTGCTGCGTGTAACACCCGAGTCAGCCATTAGGCAGTGTGTGCGTAATATCGTGCTGCGTGTAACACCCGAGTCAGCCATTAGGCAGTGTGTGCGTAATATCGTGCTGCGTGTAACACCCGAGTCAGCCATTAGGCAGTGTGCGTAATATCGTGCTGCGTGTAACACCCGAGTCAGCCATTAGGCAGTGTGTGCGTAACATCGTGCTGCGTGTAACACCCGAGTCAGCCATTAGGAAGTGTGTGCGTAATATCGTGCTGCGTGTAACACCCGAGTCAGCCATTAGGCAGTGTGTGCGTAATATCGTGCTGCGTGTAACACGCGAGTCAGCCATTAGGCAGTGTGTGCGTAATATCGTGCTGCGTGTAACACCCGAGTCAGCCATTAGGCAGTGTGTGTAATATCGTGCTGCGTGTAACACCCGAGTCAGCCATTAGGCAGTGTGTGTAATATCGTGCTGCGTGTAACACCCGAGTCAGCCATTAGGCAGTGTTTGTAATATCGTGCTGCGTGTAACACCCGAGTCAGCCATTAGGCAGTGTTTGTAATATCGTGCTGCGTGTAACACCCGAGACAGCCATTAGGCAGTGTGTGCGTACTATCGTGCTGCGTGTAACACCCGAGTTAGCCATTAAGCAGTGTGTGCGTAATATCGTGCTGCGTGTAACACCCGAGTCAGTAATTAGGCAGTGTGTGCGTAATATCGTGCTGCGTGTAACACCCGAGTCAGCCATTAGGCAGTGTGTGCGTAATATCGTGCTGCGTGTAACACCCGAGTCAGCCATTAGGCAGTGTGTGCGTAATATCGTGCCGCGTGTAACACCCGAGTCAGCCATTAGGCAGTGTGTGTAATATCGTGCTGCGTGTAACACCCGAGTCAGCCATTAGACAGTGTGTGCATAATATCGTGCTGCGTGTAACACCCGAGTCAGCCATTAGACAGTGTGTGCATAATATCGTGCTGCGTGTAACACCCGAGTCAGCCATTAGGCAGTGTGTGCGTAATATCGTGCTGCGTGTAACACCCGAGTCAGCCATTAGGCAGTGTGTGCGAAATATCGTGCTGCGTGTAACACCCGAGTCAGCCATTAGGCAGTGTGTGCGTAATATCGTGCTGCGTGTAACACCCGAGTCAGCCATTAGGCAGTGTGTGTAATGTCGTGCTGCGTGTAACACCCGAGTCAGCCATTAGGCAGTGTGTGTAATATCGTGCTGCGTGTAACACCCGAGTCAGCCATTAGGCAGTGTGTGTAATATCGTGCTGCGTGTAACACCCGAGTCAGCCATTAGGCAGTGTGTGCGTAATATCGTGCCGCGTGTAACACCCGAGTCAGCCATTAGGCAGTGTGTGTAATATCGTGCTGCGTGTAACACCCGAGTCAGCCATTAGACAGTGTGTGCATAATATCGTGCTGCGTGTAACACCCGAGTCAGCCATTAGGCAGTGTGTGCGTAATATCGTGCCGCGTGTAACACCCGAGTCAGCCATTAGGCAGTGTGTGCGTAATATCGTGCTGCGTGTAACGCCCGAGTCAGCCATTAGGCAGTGTGTGCGTAATATCGTGCCGCGTGTAACACCCGAGTCAGCCATTAGGCAGTGTGTGCGTAATATCGTGCTGCGTGTAACACCCGAGTCAGCCATTAGGCAGTGAGTGCGTAATATCGTGTTGCGTGTAACACCCGAGTCAGCCATTAGGCCGTGTGTGCGTAATATCGTCCTGCGTGTAACACCCGAGTCAGCCATTAGGCAGTGTGTGCGTAATATCGTGCTGCGTGTAACACCCGAGTCAGCCATTAGGCAATGTTTGTAATATCGTGCTGCGTGTAACACCCGAGACAGCCATTAGGCAGTGTGTGCGTAATATCGTCCTGCGTGTAACACCCGAGTCAGCCATTAGACAGTGTGTGCGTAATATCGTGCTGCGTGTAACACTCGAGTCAGCCATTAGACAGTGTGTGCGTAATATCGTGCTGCGTGTAACACTCGAGTCAGCCATTAGACAGTGTGTGCGTAATATCGTGTTGCGTGTAACATCCGAGTCAGCCATTAGGCAGTGTGTGCGTAACATCGTGCTGCGTGTAACACCCGAGTCAGCCATTAGGCAGTGTGTGCGTAATATCGTGCTGCGTGTAACACCCGAGTCAGCCATTAGGCAGTGTGTGCGTAATATCGTGCTGCGTGTAACACGCGAGTCAGCCATTAGGCAGTGTGTGCGTAATATCGTGCTGCGTGTAACACCCGAGTCAGCCATTAGGCAGTGTTTGTAATATCGTGCTGCGTGTAACACCCGAGTCAGCCATTAGGCAGTGTTTGTAATATCGTGCTGCGTGTAACACCCGAGACAGCCATTAGGCAGTGTGTGCGTACTATCGTGCTGCGTGTAACACCCGAGTTAGCCATTAAGCAGTGTGTGCGTAATATCGTGCTGCGTGTAACACCCGAGTCAGTAATTAGGCAGGGTGTGCGTAATATCGTGCTGCGTGTAACACCCGAGTCAGCCATTAGGCAGTGTGTGCGTAATATCGTGCTGCGTGTAACACCCGAGTCAGCCATTAGGCAGTGTGTGCGTAATATCGTGCCGCGTGTAACACCCGAGTCAGCCATTAGGCAGTGTGTGTAATATCGTGCTGCGTGTAACACCCGAGTCAGCCATTAGACAGTGTGTGCATAATATCGTGCTGCGTGTAACACCCGAGTCAGCCATTAGACAGTGTGTGCATAATATCGTGCTGCGTGTAACACCCGAGTCAGCCATTAGGCAGTGTGTGCGTAATATCGTGCTGCGTGTAACACCCGAGTCAGCCATTATTCAGTGTGTGCGTAATATCGTGCTGCGTGTAACACCCGAGTCAGCCATTAGGCAGTGTGTGCGTAATATCGTGCTGCGTGTAACACCCGAGTCAGCCATTAGGCAGTGTGTGCGTAATATCGTGCTGCGTGTAACACCCGAGTCAGCCATTAGGCAGTGTGTGTAATGTCGTGCTGCGTGTAACACCCGAGTCAGCCATTAGGCAGTGTGTGTAATATCGTGCTGCGTGTAACACCCGAGTCAGCCATTAGGCAGTGTGTGTAATATCGTGCTGCGTGTAACACCCGAGTCAGCCATTAGGCAGTGTGTGCGTAATATCGTGCCGCGTGTAACACCCGAGTCAGCCATTAGGCAGTGTGTGTAATATCGTGCTGCGTGTAACACCCGAGTCAGCCATTAGACAGTGTGTGCATAATATCGTGCTGCGTGTAACACCCGAGTCAGCCATTAGGCAGTGTGTGCGTAATATCGTGCCGCGTGTAACACCCGAGTCAGCCATTAGGCAGTGTGTGCGTAATATCGTGCTGCGTGTAACACCCGAGTCAGCCATTAGGCAGTGTGTGCGTAATATCTTGCCGCGTGTAACACCCGAGTCAGCCATTAGGCAGTGTGTGCGTAATATCGTGCTGCGTGTAACACCCGAGTCAGCCATTAGGCAGTGAGTGCGTAATATCGTGTTGCGTGTAACACCCGAGTCAGCCATTAGGCCGTGTGTGCGTAATATCGTCCTGCGTGTAACACCCGAGTCAGCCATTAGGCAGTGTGTGCGTAATATCGTGCTGCGTGTAACACCCGAGTCAGCCATTAGGCAATGTTTGTAATATCGTGCTGCGTGTAACACCCGAGACAGCCATTAGGCAGTGTGTGCGTAATATCGTCCTGCGTGTAACACCCGAGTCAGCCATTAGACAGTGTGTGCGTAATATCGTGCTGCGTGTAACACTCGAGTCAGCCATTAGACAGTGTGTGCGTAATATCGTGCTGCGTGTAACACTCGAGTCAGCCATTAGACAGTGTGTGCGTAATATCGTGTTGCGTGTAACATCCGAGTCAGCCATTAGGCAGTGTTTGTAATATCGTGCTGCGTGTAACACCCGAGTCAGCCATTAGGCAGTGTTTGTAATATCGTGCTGCGTGTAACACCCGAGACAGCCATTAGGCAGTGTGTGCGTACTATCGTGCTGCGTGTAACACCCGAGTTAGCCATTAAGCAGTGTGTGCGTAATATCGTGCTGCGTGTAACACCCGAGTCAGTAATTAGGCAGTGTGTGCGTAATATCGTGCTGCGTGTAACACCCGAGTCAGCCATTAGACAGTGTCTGCGTAATATCGTGCTGCGTGTAACACCCGAGTCAGCCATTAGGCAGTGTGTGTGTAATATCGTGCTGCGTGTAACACCCGAGACAGCCATTAGGCAGTGTGTGCGTAATATCGTGCTGCGTGTAACACCCGAGTCAGTCATTAGACAGTGTCTGCGTAATATCGTGCTGCGTGTAACACCCGAGTCAGTCATTAGACAGTGTGTAATATCGTGCTGCGTGTAACACCCGAGTCAGCCATTAGGCAGCGTGTGTGTAATATCGTGCTGCGTGTAACACCCGAGTCAGCCATTAGGCAGTGTGTGCGTAATATCGTGCTGCGTGTAACACCCGAGTCAGCCATTAGGCAGCGTGTGTGTAATATCGTGCTGCGTGTAACACCCGAGTCAGCCATTAGGCAGTGTGTGCGTAATATCGTGCTGCGTGTAACACCCGAGTCAGCCATTAGGCAGTGTGTGCGTAATATCGTGCTGCGTGTAACACCCGAGTCAGCCATTAGGCAGTGTGCGTAATATCGTGCTGCGTGTAACACCCGAGTCAGCCATTAGGCAGTGTGTGCGTAATATCGTGCTGCGTGTAACACCCGAGTCAGCCATTAGGCAGCGTGTGTGTAATATCGTGCTGCGTGTAACACCCGAGTCAGCCATTAGGCAGTGTGTGCGTAATATCGTGCTGCGTGTAACACCCGAGTCAGCCATTAGGCAGTGTGTGCGTAATATCGTGCTGCGTGTAACACCCGAGTCAGCCATTAGGCAGTGTGCGTAATATCGTGCTGCGTGTAACACCCGAGTCAGCCATTAGGCAGTGTGTGCGTAATATCGTGCTGCGTGTAACACCCGAGTCAGCCATTAGGCAGTGTGTGTAATATCGTGCTGCGTGTAACACCCGAGTCAGCCATTAGGCAGTGTGTGTAATATCGTGCTGCGTGTAACACCCGAGTCAGCCATTAGGCAGTGTTTGTAATATCGTGCTGCGTGTAACACCCGAGTCAGCCATTAGGCAGTGTTTGTAATATCGTGCTGCGTGTAACACCCGAGACAGCCATTAGGCAGTGTGTGCGTACTATCGTGCTGCGTGTAACACCCGAGTTAGCCATTAAGCAGTGTGTGCGTAATATCGTGCTGCGTGTAACACCCGAGTCAGTAATTAGGCAGTGTGTGCGTAATATCGTGCTGCGTGTAACACCCGAGTCAGCCATTAGGCAGTGTGTGCGTAATATCGTGCTGCGTGTAACACCCGAGTCAGCCATTAGGCAGTGTGTGCGTAATATCGTGCCGCGTGTAACACCCGAGTCAGCCATTAGGCAGTGTGTGTAATATCGTGCTGCGTGTAACACCCGAGTCAGCCATTAGACAGTGTGTGCATAATATCGTGCTGCGTGTAACACCCGAGTCAGCCATTAGACAGTGTGTGCATAATATCGTGCTGCGTGTAACACCCGAGTCAGCCATTAGGCAGTGTGTGCGTAATATCGTGCTGCGTGTAACACCCGAGTCAGCCATTAGGCAGTGTGTGCGTAATATCGTGCTGCGTGTAACACCCGAGTCAGCCATTAGGCAGTGTGTGCGTACTATCGTGCTGCGTGTAACACCCGAGTCAGCCATTAGGCAGTGTGTGCGTAATATCGTGCTGCGTGTAACACCCGAGTCAGCCATTAGGCAGTGTGTGTAATATCGTGCTGCGTGTAACACCCGAGTCAGCCATTAGGCAGTGTGTGTAATATCGTGCTGCGTGTAACACCCGAGTCAGCCATTAGGCAGTGTGTGCGTAATATCGTGCCGCGTGTAACACCCGAGTCAGCCATTAGGCAGTGTGTGTAATATCGTGCTGCGTGTAACACCCGAGTCAGCCATTAGACAGTGTGTGCATAATATCGTGCCGCGTGTAACACCCGAGTCAGCCATTAGGCAGTGTGTGCGTAATATCGTGCTGCGTGTAACACCCGAGTCAGCCATTAGGCAGTGTGTGCGTAATATCGTGCCGCGTGTAACACCCGAGTCAGCCATTAGGCAGTGTGTGCGTAATATCGTGCCGCGTGTAACACCCGAGCCAGCCATTAGGCAGTGTGTGCGTAATATCGTGCCGCGTGTAACACCCGAGTCAGCCATTAGGCAGTGTGTGCGTAATATCGTGCTGCGTGTAACACCCGAGTCAGCCATTAGGCAGTGTGTGCATAATATCGTGCTGCGTGTAACACCCGAGTCAGCCATTAGGCAGTGTGTGCGTAATATCGTGCCGCGTGTAACACCCGAGTCAGCCATTAGGCAGTGTGTGCGTAATATCGTGCTGCGTGTAACACCCGAGTCAGCCATTAGGCAGTGTGTGCGTAATATCGTGCAGCGTGTAACACCCGAGTCAGCCATTAGGCAGTGTGTGCGTAATATCGTGCTGCGTGTAACACCCGAGTCAGCCATTAGGCAATGTTTGTAATATCGTGCTGCGTGTAACACCCGAGACAGCCATTAGGCAGTGTGTGCGTAATATCGTCCTGCGTGTAACACCCGAGTCAGCCATTAGACAGTGTGTGCATAATATCGTGCTGCGTGTAACACCCGAGTCAGCCATTAGGCAGTGTGTGCGTAATATCGTGCCGCGTGTAACACCCGAGTCAGCCATTAGGCAGTGTGTGCGTAATATCGTGCTGCGTGTAACACCCGAGTCAGCCATTAGGCAGTGTGTGCGTAATATCTTGCCGCGTGTAACACCCGAGTCAGCCATTAGGCAGTGTGTGCGTAATATCGTGCTGCGTGTAACACCCGAGTCAGCCATTAGGCAGTGAGTGCGTAATATCGTGTTGCGTGTAACACCCGAGTCAGCCATCAGGCCGTGTGTGCGTAATATCGTCCTGCGTGTAACACCCGAGTCAGCCATTAGGCAGTGTGTGCGTAATATCGTGCTGCGTGTAACACCCGAGTCAGCCATTAGGCAATGTTTGTAATATCGTGCTGCGTGTAACACCCGAGACAGCCATTAGGCAGTGTGTGCGTAATATCGTCCTGCGTGTAACACCCGAGTCAGCCATTAGACAGTGTGTGCGTAATATCGTGCTGCGTGTAACACTCGAGTCAGCCATTAGACAGTGTGTGCGTAATATCGTGCTGCGTGTAACACTCGAGTCAGCCATTAGACAGTGTGTGCGTAATATCGTGTTGCGTGTAACATCCGAGTCAGCCATTAGGCAGTGTTTGTAATATCGTGCTGCGTGTAACACCCGAGTCAGCCATTAGGCAGTGTTTGTAATATCGTGCTGCGTGTAACACCCGAGACAGCCATTAGGCAGTGTGTGCGTACTATCGTGCTGCGTGTAACACCCGAGTTAGCCATTAAGCAGTGTGTGCGTAATATCGTGCTGCGTGTAACACCCGAGTCCGTAATTAGGCAGTGTGTGCGTAATATCGTGCTGCGTGTAACACCCGAGTCAGCCATTAGACAGTGTCTGCGTAATATCGTGCTGCGTGTAACACCCGAGTCAGCCATTAGGCAGTGTGTGTGTAATATCGTGCTGCGTGTAACACCCGAGACAGCCATTAGGCAGTGTGTGCGTAATATCGTGCTGCGTGTAACACCCGAGTCAGTCATTAGACAGTGTCTGCGTAATATCGTGCTGCGTGTAACACCCGAGTCAGTCATTAGACAGTGTGTAATATCGTGCTGCGTGTAACACCCGAGTCAGCCATTAGGCAGCGTGTGTGTAATATCGTGCTGCGTGTAACACCCGAGTCAGCCATTAGGCAGTGTGTGCGTAATATCGTGCTGCGTGTAACACCCGAGTCAGCCATTAGGCAGTGTGTGCGTAATATCGTGCTGCGTGTAACACCCGAGTCAGCCATTAGGCAGTGTGCGTAATATCGTGCTGCGTGTAACACCCGAGTCAGCCATTAGGCAGTGTGTGCGTAATATCGTGCTGCGTGTAACACCCGAGTCAGCCATTAGGCAGTGTGTGCGTAATATCGTGCTGCGTGTAACACCCGAGTCAGCCATTAGGCAGTGTGTGCGTAATATCGTGCTGCGTGTAACACCCGAGTCAGCCATTAGGCAGTGTGTGCGTAATATCGTGCTGCGTGTAACACCCGAGTCAGCCATTAGGCAGTGTGTGTAATATCGTGCTGCGTGTAACACCCGAGTCAGCCATTAGGCAGTGTGTGTAATATCGTGCTGCGTGTAACACCCGAGTCAGCCATTAGGCAGTGTTTGTAATATCGTGCTGCGTGTAACACCCGAGTCAGCCATTAGGCAGTGTTTGTAATATCGTGCTGCGTGTAACACCCGAGACAGCCATTAGGCAGTGTGTGCGTACTATCGTGCTGCGTGTAACACCCGAGTTAGCCATTAAGCAGTGTGTGCGTAATATCGTGCTGCGTGTAACACCCGAGTCAGTAATTAGGCAGTGTGTGCGTAATATCGTGCTGCGTGTAACACCCGAGTCAGCCATTAGGCAGTGTGTGCGTAATATCGTGCTGCGTGTAACACCCGAGTCAGCCATTAGGCAGTGTGTGCGTAATATCGTGCCGCGTGTAACACCCGAGTCAGCCATTAGGCAGTGTGTGTAATATCGTGCTGCGTGTAACACCCGAGTCAGCCATTAGACAGTGTGTGCATAATATCGTGCTGCGTGTAACACCCGAGTCAGCCATTAGACAGTGTGTGCATAATATCGTGCTGCGTGTAACACCCGAGTCAGCCATTAGGCAGTGTGTGCGTAATATCGTGCTGCGTGTAACACCCGAGTCAGCCATTAGGCAGTGTGTGCGTAATATCGTGCTGCGTGTAACACCCGAGTCAGCCATTAGGCAGTGTGTGCGTAATATCGTGCTGCGTGTAACACCCGAGTCAGCCATTAGGCAGTGTGTGCGTAATATCGTGCTGCGTGTAACACCCGAGTCAGCCATTAGGCAGTGTGTGTAATATCGTGCTACGTGTAACACCCGAGTCAGCCATTAGGCAGTGTGTGTAATATCGTGCTGCGTGTAACACCCGAGTCAGCCATTAGGCAGTGTGTGTAATATCGTGCTGCGTGTAACACCCGAGTCAGCCATTAGGCAGTGTGTGCGTAATATCGTGCCGCGTGTAACACCCGAGTCAGCCATTAGGCAGTGTGTGTAATATCGTGCTGCGTGTAACACCCGAGTCAGCCATTAGACAGTGTGTGCATAATATCGTGCCGCGTGTAACACCCGAGTCAGCCATTAGGCAGTGTGTGCGTAATATCGTGCTGCGTGTAACACCCGAGTCAGCCATTAGGCAGTGTGTGCGTAATATCGTGCCGCGTGTAACACCCGAGTCAGCCATTAGGCAGTGTGTGCGTAATATCGTGCCGCGTGTAACACCCGAGCCAGCCATTAGGCAGTGTGTGCGTAATATCGTGCCGCGTGTAACACCCGAGTCAGCCATTAGGCAGTGTGTGCGTAATATCGTGCTGCGTGTAACACCCGAGTCAGCCATTAGGCAGTGTGTGCATAATATCGTGCTGCGTGTAACACCCGAGTCAGCCATTAGGCAGTGTGTGCGTAATATCGTGCCGCGTGTAACACCCGAGTCAGCCATTAGGCAGTGTGTGCGTAATATCGTGCTGCGTGTAACACCCGAGTCAGCCATTAGGCAGTGTGTGCGTAATATCGTGCAGCGTGTAACACCCGAGTCAGCCATTAGGCAGTGTGTGCGTAATATCGTGCTGCGTGTAACACCCGAGTCAGCCATTAGGCAGTGTGTGCGTAATATCGTGCCGCGTGTAACACCCGAGTCAGCCATTAGGCAGTGTGTGTAATATCGTGCTGCGTGTAACACCCGAGTCAGCCATTAGGCAGTGTGTGCGTAATATCGTGCTGCGTGTAACACCCGAGTCAGCCATTAGGCAGTGTGTGCGTAATATCGTGCTGCGTGTAACACCCGAGTCAGCCATTAGGCAGTGTGTGTAATATCGTGCTGCGTGTAACACTCGAGTCAGCCATTAGGCAGTGTGTGCGTAATATCGTGCTGCGTGTAACACCCGAGTCAGCCATTAGGCAGTGTGTGCGTAATATCGTGCTGCGTGTAACACCCGAGTCAGCCATTAGGCAGTGTGTGCGTAATATCGTGTTGCGTGTAACACCCGAGTCAGCCATTAGGCAGTGTGTGCGTAATATCGTGCTGCGTGTAACACCCGAGTCAGCCATTAGATAGTGTGTGCGTAATATCGTGCTGCGTGTAACACCCGAGTCAGTCATTAGGCAGTGAGTGCGAAATATCGTGCTGCGTGTAACGCCCGAGTCAGTCATTAGGCAGTTTGTGTAATATCGTGCTGCGTGTAACACCCGAGTCAGCCATTAGGCAGTGTGTGTAATATCGTGCTGCGTGTAACACCCGAGTCAGCCATTAGGCAGTGTGTGCGTAATATCGTGCTGCGTGTAACACCCGAGTCAGCCATTAGGCAGTGTGTGCGTAATATCGTGCTGCGTGTAACACCCGAGTCAGCCATTAGGCAGTGTGTGTAATATCGTGCTGCGTGTAACACTCGAGTCAGCCATTAGGCAGTGTGTGCGTAATATCGTGCTGCGTGTAACACCCGAGTCAGCCATTAGGCAGTGTGTGCGTAATATCGTGCTGCGTGTAACACCCGAGTCAGCCATTAGGCAGTGTGTGCGTAATATCGTGTTGCGTGTAACACCCGAGTCAGCCATTAGGCAGTGTGTGCGTAATATCGTGCTGCGTGTAACACCCGAGTCAGCCATTAGATAGTGTGTGCGTAACATCGTGCTGCGTGTAACACCCGAGTCAGTCATTAGGCAGTGAGTGCGAAATATCGTGCTGCGTGTAACGCCCGAGTCAGTCATTAGGCAGTGTGTGTAATATCGTGCTGCGTGTAACACCCGAGTCAGCCATTAGGCAGTGTGAGCGTAATATCGTGCTGCGTGTAACACCCGAGTCAGCCATTAGGCAGTGTGTGCGTAATATCGTGCTGCGTGTAACACCCGAGTCAGCCATTAGGCAGTGTGTGTAATATCGTGCTGCGTGTAACACTCGAGTCAGCCATTAGGCAGTGTGTGCGTAATATCGTGCTGCGTGTAACACCCGAGTCAGCCATTAGGCAGTGTGTGCGTAATATCGTGCTGCGTGTAACACCCGAGTCAGCCATTAGGCAGTGTGTGCGTAATATCGTGTTGCGTGTAACACCCGAGTCAGCCATTAGGCAGTGTGTGCGTAATATCGTGCCGCGTGTAACACCCGAGTCAGCCATTAGGCAGTGTGTGCGTAATATCGTGCTGCGTGTAACACCCGAGTCAGCCATTAGGCAGTGTGTGCGTAATATCGTGCAGCGTGTAACACCCGAGTCAGCCATTAGGCAGTGTGTGCGTAATATCGTGCTGCGTGTAACACCCGAGTCAGCCATTAGGCAGTGTGTGCGTAATATCGTGCCGCGTGTAACACCCGAGTCAGCCATTAGGCAGTGTGTGTAATATCGTGCTGCGTGTAACACCCGAGTCAGCCATTAGGCAGTGTGTGCGTAATATCGTGCTGCGTGTAACACCCGAGTCAGCCATTAGGCAGTGTGTGCGTAATATCGTGCTGCGTGTAACACCCGAGTCAGCCATTAGGCAGTGTGTGTAATATCGTGCTGCGTGTAACACTCGAGTCAGCCATTAGGCAGTGTGTGCGTAATATCGTGCTGCGTGTAACACCCGAGTCAGCCATTAGGCAGTGTGTGCGTAATATCGTGCTGCGTGTAACACCCGAGTCAGCCATTAGGCAGTGTGTGCGTAATATCGTGTTGCGTGTAACACCCGAGTCAGCCATTAGGCAGTGTGTGCGTAATATCGTGCTGCGTGTAACACCCGAGTCAGCCATTAGATAGTGTGTGCGTAATATCGTGCTGCGTGTAACACCCGAGTCAGTCATTAGGCAGTGAGTGCGAAATATCTTGCTGCGTGTAACGCCCGAGTCAGTCATTAGGCAGTGTGTGTAATATCGTGCTGCGTGTAACACCCGAGTCAGCCATTAGGCAGTGTGTGCGTAATATCGTGCTGCGTGTAACACCCGAGTCAGCCATTAGGCAGTGTGTGCGTAATATCGTGCTGCGTGTAACACCCGAGTCAGCCATTAGGCAGTGTGTGTAATATCGTGCTGCGTGTAACACTCGAGTCAGCCATTAGGCAGTGTGTGCGTAATATCGTGCTGCGTGTAACACCCGAGTCAGCCATTAGGCAGTGTGTGCGTAATATCGTGCTGCGTGTAACACCCGAGTCAGCCATTAGGCAGTGTGTGCGTAATATCGTGTTGCGTGTAACACCCGAGTCAGCCATTAGGCAGTGTGTGCGTAATATCGTGCTGCGTGTAACACCCGAGTCAGCCATTAGATAGTGTGTGCGTAATATCGTGCTGCGTGTAACACCCGAGTCAGCCATTAGACAGTGAGTGCGAAATATCGTGCTGCGTGTAACGCCCGAGTCAGTCATTAGGCAGTGTGTGCGTAATATCGTGCTGCGTGTAACACCCGAGTCAGCCATTAGGCAGTGTGTGCGTAATATCGTGCTGCGTGTAACACCCGAGTCAGCTATTAGATAGTGTGTGCGTAATATCGTGCTGCGTGTAACACCCGAGTCAGCCATTAGACAGTGTGTGCGTAATATCGTGCTGCGTGTAACACCCGAGTCAGTCATTAGGCAGTGTGCGTAATATCGTGCTGCTTGTAACACCCGAGTCAGCCATTAGGCAGTGTGTGCGTAATATCGTGCTGCGTGTAACACCCGAGTCAGCCATTAGGCAGTGTGTGCGTAATATCGTGCTGCGTGTAACACCCGAGTCAGCCATTAGGCAGTGTGTGCGTAATATCGTGCTACGTGTAACACTCGAGTCAGCCATTAGGCAGTCTGTGCGTAATATCGTGCTACGTGTAACACTCGAGTCAGCCATTAGGCAGTGTGTGCGTAATATCGTGCTGCGTGTAACACCCGAGTCAGCCATTAGGCAGTGTGTGCGTAATATCGTGCTGCGTGTAATACCCGAGTCAGCCATTAGGCAGTGTGTGCGTAATATCGTGCTACGTGTAACACTCGAGTCAGCCATTAGGCAGTCTGTGCGTAATATCGTGCTACGTGTAACACTCGAGTCAGCCATTAGGCAGTGTGTGCGTAATATCGTGCTGCGTGTAACACCCGAGTCAGCCATTTGGCAGTGTGTGCGTAATATCGTGCTGCGTGTAACACGCGAGTCAGCCATTAGGCAGTGTGTGCGTAATATCGTGCTGCGTGTAACACCCGAGTCAGCCATTAGGCAGTGTGTGCGTAATATCGTGCTGCGTGTAACACCCGAGTCAGCCATTAGGCAGTGTATGCGTAATATCGTGCTGCGTGTAACACGCGAGTCAGCCATTAGGCAGTGTGTGCGTAATATCGTGCTGCGTGTAACACCCGAGTCAGCCATTAGGCAGTGTTTGTAATATCGTGCTGCGTGTAACACCCGAGTCAGCCATTAGGCAGTGTGTGCGTAATATCGTGCTGCGTGTAACACCCGATTCAGCCATTAGACAGTGTGTGCGAAATATCGTGCTGCGTGTAACGCCCGAGTCAGTCATTAGGCAGTGTGTGCGTAATATCGTGCTGCGTGTAACACCCGAGTCAGCCATTAGGCAGTGTGTGCGTAATATCGTGCTGCGTGTAACACCCGAATCAGCCATTAGGCAGTGTGTGCGTAATATCGTGTTGCGTGTAACACCCGAGTCAGCCATTAGGCAGTGTGTGCGTAATATCGTGCTGCGTGTAACACCCGAGTCAGCCATTAGATAGTGTGTGCGTAATATCGTGCTGCGTGTAACACCCGAGTCAGCCATTAGACAGTGAGTGCGAAATATCGTGCTGCGTGTAACGCCCGAGTCAGTCATTAGGCAGTGTGTGCGTAATATCGTGCTGCGTGTAACACCCGAGTCAGCCATTAGGCAGTGTGTGCGTAATATCGTGCTGCGTGTAACACCCGAGTCAGCTATTAGATAGTGTGTGCGTAATATCGTGCTGCGTGTAACACCCGAGTCAGCCATTAGGCAGCGTGTGTGTAATATCGTGCTGCGTGTAACACCCGAGTCAGCCATTAGGCAGTGTGTGCGTAATATCGTGCTGCGTGTAACACCCGAGTCAGCCATTAGGCAGTGTGTGCGTAATATCGTGCTGCGTGTAACACCCGAGTCAGCCATTAGGCAGTGTGTGCGTAATATCGTGCTGCGTGTAACACCCGAGTCAGCCATTAGACAGTGTGTGCGAAATATCGTGCTGCGTGTAACGCCCGAGTCAGTCATTAGGCAGTGTGTGCGTAATATCGTGCTGCGTGTAACACCCGAGTCAGCCAATAGGCAGTGTGTGCGTAATATCGTGCTGCGTGTAACACCCGAGTCAGCCATTAGGCAGCGTGTGTGTAATATCGTGCTGCGTGTAACACCCGAGTCAGCCATTAGGCAGTGTGTGCGTAATATCGTGCTGCGTGTAACACCCGAATCAGCCATTAGGCAGCGTGTGTGTAATATCGTGCTGCGTGTAACACCCGAGTCAGCCATTAGGCAGTGTGTGCGTAATATCGTGCTGCGTGTAACACCCGAGTCAGCCATTGGGCAGTGTGTGCGTAATATCGTGCTGCGTGTAACACCCGAGTCAGCCATTAGGCAGTGTGTGCGTAATATCGTGCTGCGTGTAACACCCGAGTCAGCCATTAGGCAGTGTGTGCGTAATATCGTGCTGCGTGTAACACCCGAGTCAGCCATTAGGCAGTGTGTGCGTAATATCGTGCTGCGTGTAACACCCGAGTCAGCCATTAGGCAGTGTGTGCGTAATATCGTGCTGCGTGTAACACCCGAGTCAGCCATTAGGCAGTGTGTGCGTAATATCGTGCAGCGTGCAACACCCGAGTCAGCCATTAGGCAGTGTGTGCGTAATATCGTGCTGCGTGTAACACCCGAGTCAGCCATTAGGCAGTGTGTGCGTAATATCGTGCCGCGTGTAACACCCGAGTCAGCCATTAGGCAGTGTGTGTAATATCGTGCTGCGTGTAACACCCGAGTCAGCCATTAGGCAGTGTGTGCGTAATATCGTGCTGCGTGTAACACCCGAGTCAGCCATTAGGCAGTGTGTGCGTAATATCGTGCTGCGTGTAACACCCGAGTCAGCCATTAGGCAGTGTGTGTAATATCGTGCTGCGTGTAACACTCGAGTCAGCCATTAGGCAGTGTGTGCGTAATATCGTGCTGCGTGTAACACCCGAGTCAGCCATTAGGCAGTGTGTGCGTAATATCGTGCTGCGTGTAACACCCGAGTCAGCCATTAGGCAGTGTGTGCGTAATATCGTGTTGCGTGTAACACCCGAGTCAGCCATTAGGCAGTGTGTGCGTAATATCGTGCTGCGTGTAACACCCGAGTCAGCCATTAGATAGTGTGTGCGTAATATCGTGCTGCGTGTAACACCCGAGTCAGTCATTAGGCAGTGAGTGCGAAATATCGTGCTGCGTGTAACGCCCGAGTCAGTCATTAGGCAGTTTGTGTAATATCGTGCTGCGTGTAACACCCGAGTCAGCCATTAGGCAGTGTGTGTAATATCGTGCTGCGTGTAACACCCGAGTCAGCCATTAGGCAGTGTGTGCGTAATATCGTGCTGCGTGTAACACCCGAGTCAGCCATTAGGCAGTGTGTGCGTAATATCGTGCTGCGTGTAACACCCGAGTCAGCCATTAGGCAGTGTGTGCGTAATATCGTGTTGCGTGTAACACCCGAGTCAGCCATTAGGCAGTGTGTGCGTAATATCGTGCTGCGTGTAACGCCCGAGTCAGCCATTAGATAGTGTGTGCGTAACATCGTGCTGCGTGTAACACCCGAGTCAGTCATTAGGCAGTGAGTGCGAAATATCGTGCTGCGTGTAACGCCCGAGTCAGTCATTAGGCAGTGTGTGTAATATCGTGCTGCGTGTAACACCCGAGTCAGCCATTAGGCAGTGTGTGCGTAATATCGTGCTGCGTGTAACACCCGAGTCAGCCATTAGGCAGTGTGTGCGTAATATCGTGCTGCGTGTAACACCCGAGTCAGCCATTAGGCAGTGTGTGTAATATCGTGCTGCGTGTAACACTAGAGTCAGCCATTAGGCAGTGTGTGCGTAATATCGTGCTGCGTGTAACACCCGAGTCAGCCATTAGGCAGTGTGTGCGTAATATCGTGCTGCGTGTAACACCCGAGTCAGCCATTAGGCAGTGTGTGCGTAATATCGTGTTGCGTGTAACACCCGAGTCAGCCATTAGGCAGTGTGTGCGTAATATCGTGCCGCGTGTAACACCCGAGTCAGCCATTAGGCAGTGTGTGCGTAATATCGTGCTGCGTGTAACACCCGAGTCAGCCATTAGGCAGTGTGTGCGTAATATCGTGCAGCGTGTAACACCCGAGTCAGCCATTAGGCAGTGTGTGCGTAATATCGTGCTGCGTGTAACACCCGAGTCAGCCATTAGGCAGTGTGTGCGTAATATCGTGCCGCGTGTAACACCCGAGTCAGCCATTAGGCAGTGTGTGTAATATCGTGCTGCGTGTAACACCCGAGTCAGCCATTAGGCAGTGTGTGCGTAATATCGTGCTGCGTGTAACACCCGAGTCAGCCATTAGGCAGTGTGTGCGTAATATCGTGCTGCGTGTAACACCCGAGTCAGCCATTAGGCAGTGTGTGTAATATCGTGCTGCGTGTAACACTCGAGTCAGCCATTAGGCAGTGTGTGCGTAATATCGTGCTGCGTGTAACACCCGAGTCAGCCATTAGGCAGTGTGTGCGTAATATCGTGCTGCGTGTAACACCCGAGTCAGCCATTAGGCAGTGTGTGCGTAATATCGTGTTGCGTGTAACACCCGAGTCAGCCATTAGGCAGTGTGTGCGTAATATCGTGCTGCGTGTAACACCCGAGTCAGCCATTAGATAGTGTGTGCGTAATATCGTGCTGCGTGTAACACCCGAGTCAGTCATTAGGCAGTGAGTGCGAAATATCTTGCTGCGTGTAACGCCCGAGTCAGTCATTAGGCAGTGTGTGTAATATCGTGCTGCGTGTAACACCCGAGTCAGCCATTAGGCAGTGTGTGCGTAATATCGTGCTGCGTGTAACACCCGAGTCAGCCATTAGGCAGTGTGTGCGTAATATCGTGCTGCGTGTAACACCCGAGTCAGCCATTAGGCAGTGTGTGTAATATCGTGCTGCGTGTAACACTCGAGTCAGCCATTAGGCAGTGTGTGCGTAATATCGTGCTGCGTGTAACACCCGAGTCAGCCATTAGGCAGTGTGTGCGTAATATCGTGCTGCGTGTAACACCCGAGTCAGCCATTAGGCAGTGTGTGCGTAATATCGTGTTGCGTGTAACACCCGAGTCAGCCATTAGGCAGTGTGTGCGTAATATCGTGCTGCGTGTAACACCCGAGTCAGCCATTAGATAGTGTGTGCGTAATATCGTGCTGCGTGTAACACCCGAGTCAGCCATTAGACAGTGAGTGCGAAATATCGTGCTGCGTGTAACGCCCGAGTCAGTCATTAGGCAGTGTGTGCGTAATATCGTGCTGCGTGTAACACCCGAGTCAGCCATTAGGCAGTGTGTGCGTAATATCGTGCTGCGTGTAACACCCGAGTCAGCTATTAGATAGTGTGTGCGTAATATCGTGCTGCGTGTAACACCCGAGTCAGCCATTAGACAGTGTGTGCGTAATATCGTGCTGCGTGTAACACCCGAGTCAGTCATTAGGCAGTGTGCGTAATATCGTGCTGCGTGTAACACCCGAGTCAGCCATTAGGCAGTGTGTGCGTAATATCGTGCTGCGTGTAACACCCGAGTCAGCCATTAGGCAGTGTGTGCGTAATATCGTGCTGCGTGTAACACCCGAGTCAGCCATTAGGCAGTGTGTGCGTAATATCGTGCTGCGTGTAACACCCGAGTCAGCCATTAGGCAGTGTGTGTAATATCGTGCTGCGTGTAACACTCGAGTCAGCCATTAGGCAGTGTGTGCGTAATATCGTGCTGCGTGTAACACCCGAGTCAGCCATTAGGCAGTGTGTGCGTAATATCGTGCTGCGTGTAACACCCGAGTCAGCCATTAGGCAGTGTGTGCGTAATATCGTGTTGCGTGTAACACCCGAGTCAGCCATTAGGCAGTGTGTGCGTAATATCGTGCTGCGTGTAACACCCGAGTCAGCCATTAGATAGTGTGTGCGTAATATCGTGCTGCGTGTAACACCCGAGTCAGTCATTAGGCAGTGAGTGCGAAATATCGTGCTGCGTGTAACGCCCGAGTCAGTCATTAGGCAGTTTGTGTAATATCGTGCTGCGTGTAACACCCGAGTCAGCCATTAGGCAGTGTGTGTAATATCGTGCTGCGTGTAACACCCGAGTCAGCCATTAGGCAGTGTGTGCGTAATATCGTGCTGCGTGTAACACCCGAGTCAGCCATTAGGCAGTGTGTGCGTAATATCGTGCTGCGTGTAACACCCGAGTCAGCCATTAGGCAGTGTGTGTAATATCGTGCTGCGTGTAACACTCGAGTCAGCCATTAGGCAGTGTGTGCGTAATATCGTGCTGCGTGTAACACCCGAGTCAGCCATTAGGCAGTGTGTGCGTAATATCGTGCTGCGTGTAACACCCGAGTCAGCCATTAGGCAGTGTGTGCGTAATATCGTGTTGCGTGTAACACCCGAGTCAGCCATTAGGCAGTGTGTGCGTAATATCGTGCTGCGTGTAACACCCGAGTCAGCCATTAGATAGTGTGTGCGTAACATCGTGCTGCGTGTAACACCCGAGTCAGTCATTAGGCAGTGAGTGCGAAATATCGTGCTGCGTGTAACGCCCGAGTCAGTCATTAGGCAGTGTGTGTAATATCGTGCTGCGTGTAACACCCGAGTCAGCCATTAGGCAGTGTGTGCGTAATATCGTGCTGCGTGTAACACCCGAGTCAGCCATTAGGCAGTGTGTGCGTAATATCGTGCTGCGTGTAACACCCGAGTCAGCCATTAGGCAGTGTGTGTAATATCGTGCTGCGTGTAACACTCGAGTCAGCCATTAGGCAGTGTGTGCGTAATATCGTGCTGCGTGTAACACCCGAGTCAGCCATTAGGCAGTGTGTGCGTAATATCGTGCTGCGTGTAACACCCGAGTCAGCCATTAGGCAGTGTGTGCGTAATATCGTGTTGCGTGTAACACCCGAGTCAGCCATTAGGCAGTGTGTGCGTAATATCGTGCCGCGTGTAACACCCGAGTCAGCCATTAGGCAGTGTGTGCGTAATATCGTGCTGCGTGTAACACCCGAGTCAGCCATTAGGCAGTGTGTGCGTAATATCGTGCAGCGTGTAACACCCGAGTCAGCCATTAGGCAGTGTGTGCGTAATATCGTGCTGCGTGTAACACCCGAGTCAGCCATTAGGCAGTGTGTGCGTAATATCGTGCCGCGTGTAACACCCGAGTCAGCCATTAGGCAGTGTGTGTAATATCGTGCTGCGTGTAACACCCGAGTCAGCCATTAGGCAGTGTGTGCGTAATATCGTGCTGCGTGTAACACCCGAGTCAGCCATTAGGCAGTGTGTGCGTAATATCGTGCTGCGTGTAACACCCGAGTCAGCCATTAGGCAGTGTGTGTAATATCGTGCTGCGTGTAACACTCGAGTCAGCCATTAGGCAGTGTGTGCGTAATATCGTGCTGCGTGTAACACCCGAGTCAGCCATTAGGCAGTGTGTGCGTAATATCGTGCTGCGTGTAACACCCGAGTCAGCCATTAGGCAGTGTGTGCGTAATATCGTGTTGCGTGTAACACCCGAGTCAGCCATTAGGCAGTGTGTGCGTAATATCGTGCTGCGTGTAACACCCGAGTCAGCCATTAGATAGTGTGTGCGTAATATCGTGCTGCGTGTAACACCCGAGTCAGTCATTAGGCAGTGAGTGCGAAATATCTTGCTGCGTGTAACGCCCGAGTCAGTCATTAGGCAGTGTGTGTAATATCGTGCTGCGTGTAACACCCGAGTCAGCCATTAGGCAGTGTGTGCGTAATATCGTGCTGCGTGTAACACCCGAGTCAGCCATTAGGCAGTGTGTGCGTAATATCGTGCTGCGTGTAACACCCGAGTCAGCCATTAGGCAGTGTGTGTAATATCGTGCTGCGTGTAACACCCGAGTCAGTCATTAGGCAGTGTGCGTAATATCGTGCTGCGTGTAACACCCGAGTCAGCCATTAGGCAGTGTGTGCGTAATATCGTGCTGCGTGTAACACCCGAGTCAGCCATTAGGCAGTGTGTGCGTAATATCGTGCTGCGTGTAACACCCGAGTCAGCCATTAGGCAGTGTGTGCGTAATATCGTGCTACGTGTAACACTCGAGTCAGCCATTAGGCAGTCTGTGCGTAATATCGTGCTACGTGTAACACTCGAGTTAGCCATTAGGCAGTGTGTGCGTAATATCGTGCTGCGTGTAACACCCGAGTCAGCCATTAGGCAGTGTGTGCGTAATATCGTGCTGCGTGTAATACCCGAGTCAGCCATTAGGCAGTGTGTGCGTAATATCGTCCTACGTGTAACACTCGAGTCAGCCATTAGGCAGTCTGTGCGTAATATCGTGCTACGTGTAACACTCGAGTCAGCCATTAGGCAGTGTGTGCGTAATATCGTGCTGCGTGTAACACCCGAGTCAGCCATTTGGCAGTGTGTGCGTAATATCGTGCTGCGTGTAACACGCGAGTCAGCCATTAGGCAGTGTGTGCGTAATATCGTGCTGCGTGTAACACCCGAGTCAGCCATTAGGCAGTGTGTGCGTAATATCGTGCTGCGTGTAACACCCGAGTCAGCCATTAGGCAGTGTATGCGTAATATCGTGCTGCGTGTAACACGCGAGTCAGCCATTAGGCAGTGTGTGCGTAATATCGTGCTGCGTGTAACACCCGAGTCAGCCATTAGGCAGTGTTTGTAATATCGTGCTGCGTGTAACACCCGAGTCAGCCATTAGGCAGTGTGTGCGTAATATCGTGCTGCGTGTAACACCCGATTCAGCCATTAGACAGTGTGTGCGAAATATCGTGCTGCGTGTAACGCCCGAGTCAGTCATTAGGCAGTGTGTGCGTAATATCGTGCTGCGTGTAACACCCGAGTCAGCCATTAGGCAGTGTGTGCGTAATATCGTGCTGCGTGTAACACCCGAGTCAGCCATTAGGCAGTGTGTGCGTAATATCGTGTTGCGTGTAACACCCGAGTCAGCCATTAGGCAGTGTGTGCGTAATATCGTGCTGCGTGTAACACCCGAGTCAGCCATTAGATAGTGTGTGCGTAATATCGTGCTGCGTGTAACACCCGAGTCAGCCATTAGACAGTGAGTGCGAAATATCGTGCTGCGTGTAACGCCCGAGTCAGTCATTAGGCAGTGTGTGCGTAATATCGTGCTGCGTGTAACACCCGAGTCAGCCATTAGGCAGTGTGTGCGTAATATCGTGCTGCGTGTAACACCCGAGTCAGCTATTAGATAGTGTGTGCGTAATATCGTGCTGCGTGTAACACCCGAGTCAGCCATTAGACAGTGTGTGCGTAATATCGTGCTGCGTGTAACACCCGAGTCAGTCATTAGGCAGTGTGCGTAATATCGTGCTGCGTGTAACACCCGAGTCAGCCATTAGGCAGTGTGTGCGTAATATCGTGCTGCGTGTAACACCCGAGTCAGCCATTAGGCAGTGTGTGCGTAATATCGTGCTGCGTGTAACACCCGAGTCAGCCATTAGGCAGTGTGTGCGTAATATCGTGCTACGTGTAACACTCGAGTCAGCCATTAGGCAGTCTGTGCGTAATATCGTGCTACGTGTAACACTCGAGTCAGCCATTAGGCAGTGTGTGCGTAATATCGTGCTGCGTGTAACACCCGAGTCAGCCATTAGGCAGTGTGTGCGTAATATCGTGCTGCGTGTAATACCCGAGTCAGCCATTAGGCAGTGTGTGCGTAATATCGTGCTACGTGTAACACTCGAGTCAGCCATTAGGCAGTCTGTGCGTAATATCGTGCTACGTGTAACACTCGAGTCAGCCATTAGGCAGTGTGTGCGTAATATCGTGCTGCGTGTAACACCCGAGTCAGCCATTTGGCAGTGTGTGCGTAATATCGTGCTGCGTGTAACACGCGAGTCAGCCATTAGGCAGTGTGTGCGTAATATCGTGCTGCGTGTAACACCCGAGTCAGCCATTAGGCAGTGTGTGCGTAATATCGTGCTGCGTGTAACACCCGAGTCAGCCATTAGGCAGTGTATGCGTAATATCGTGCTGCGTGTAACACGCGAGTCAGCCATTAGGCAGTGTGTGCGTAATATCGTGCTGCGTGTAACACCCGAGTCAGCCATTAGGCAGTGTTTGTAATATCGTGCTGCGTGTAACACCCGAGTCAGCCATTAGGCAGTGTGTGCGTAATATCGTGCTGCGTGTAACACCCGATTCAGCCATTAGACAGTGTGTGCGAAATATCGTGCTGCGTGTAACGCCCGAGTCAGTCATTAGGCAGTGTGTGCGTAATATCGTGCTGCGTGTAACACCCGAGTCAGCCATTAGGCAGTGTGTGCGTAATATCGTGCTGCGTGTAACACCCGAGTCAGCCATTAGGCAGCGTGTGTGTAATATCGTGCTGCGTGTAACACCCGAGTCAGCCATTAGGCAGTGTGTGCGTAATATCGTGCTGCGTGTAACACCCGAGTCAGCCATTAGGCAGCGTGTGTGTAATATCGTGCTGCGTGTAACACCCGAGTCAGCCATTAGGCAGTGTGTGCGTAATATCGTGCTGCGTGTAACACCCGAGTCAGCCATTAGGCAGTGTGTGCGTAATATCGTGCTGCGTGTAACACCCGAGTCAGCCATTAGGCAGTGTGTGCGTAATATCGTGCTGCGTGTAACACCCGAGTCAGCCATTAGACAGTGTGTGCGAAATATCGTGCTGCGTGTAACGCCCGAGTCAGTCATTAGGCAGTGTGTGCGTAATATCGTGCTGCGTGTAACACCCGAGTCAGCCATTAGGCAGTGTGTGCGTAATATCGTGCTGCATGTAACACCCGAGTCAGCCATTAGGCAGCGTGTGTGTAATATCGTGCTGCGTGTAACACCCGAGTCAGCCATTAGGCAGTGTGTGCGTAATATCGTGCTGCGTGTAACACCCGAATCAGCCATTAGGCAGCGTGTGTGTAATATCGTGCTGCGTGTAACACCCGAGTCAGCCATTAGGCAGTGTGTGCGTAATATCGTGCTGCGTGTAACACCCGAGTCAGCCATTGGGCAGTGTGTGCGTAATATCGTGCTGCGTGTAACACCCGAGTCAGCCATTAGGCAGTGTGTGCGTAATATCGTGCTGCGTGTAACACCCGAGTCAGCCATTAGGCAGTGTGTGCGTAATATCGTGCTGCGTGTAACACCCGAGTCAGCCATTGGGCAATGTGTGCGTAATATCGTGCTGCGTGTAACACCCGAGTCAGCCATTAGGCAGTGTGTGCGTAATATCGTGCTGCGTGTAACAACCGAGTCAGCCATTAGGCAGTGTGTGCGTAATATCGTGCTGCGTGTAACACCCGAGTCAGCCATTAGACAGTGTGTGCGAAATATCGTGCTGCGTGTAACGCCCGAGTCAGTCGTTAGGCAGTGTGTGCGTAATATTGTTCTGCGTGTAACACCCGAGTCAGCCATTAGGCAGTGTGTGCGTAATATCGTGCTGCGTGTAACACCCGAGTCAGCCATTAGGCAGTGTGTGCGTAATATCGTGCTGCGTGTAACACCCGAGTCAGCCATTAGGCAGTGTGTGCGTAATATCGTGCTGCGTGTAACACCCGAGTCAGCCATTAGGCAGTGTGTGCGTAATATCGTGCTGCGTGTAACACCCGAGTCAGCCATTAGACAGTGTGTGCGTAATATCGTGCTGCGTGTAACACCCGAGTCAGTCATTAGGCAGTGTGTGCGTAATATCGTGCTTTGTGTAACACCCGAGTCAGCCATTAGGCAGTGTGTGCGTAATATCGTGCTGCGTGTAACAACCGAGTCAGCCATTAGGCAGTGTGTGCGTAATATCGTGCGGCGTGTAACACCCGAGTCAGCCATTAGACAGTGTGTGCGAAATATCGTGCTGCGTGTAACGCCCGAGTCAGTCGTTAGGCAGTGTGTGCGTAATATCGTTCTGCGTGTAACACCCGAGTCAGCCATTAGGCAGTGTGTGCGTAATATCGTGCTGCGTGTAACACCCGAGTCAGCCATTAGGCAGCGTGTGTGTAATATCGTGCTGCGTGTAACACCCGAGTCAGCCATTAGGCAGTGTGTGCGTAATATCGTGCTGCGTGTAACACCCGAGTCAGCCATTAGGCAGTGTGTGCGTAATATCGTGCTGCGTGTAACACCCGAGTCAGCCATTAGACAGTGTGTGCGTAATATCGTGCAGCGTGTAACACGCGAGTCAGTCATTAGGCAGTGTGCGTAATATCGTGCTGCGTGTAACACCCGAATCAGCCATTAGGCAGTGTGTGCGTAATATCGTGCAGCGTGTAACACCCGAGTCAGCCATTAGGCAGCGTGTGTGTAATATCGTGCTGCGTGTAACACCCGAGTCAGTCATTAGGCAGTGTGCGTAATATCGTGCTGCGTGTAACACCCGAGTCAGCCATTAGGCAGTGTGTGCGTAATATCGTGCTGCGTGTAACACCCGAGTCAGCCATTAGGCAGTGTGTGCGTAATATCGTGCTTTGTGTAACACCCGAGTCAGTCATTAGGCAGTGTGTGCGTAATATCGTGCAGCGTGTAACACCCGAGTCAGCCATTAGGCAGCGTGTGTGTAATATCGTGCAGCGTGTAACACCCGAGTCAGTCATTAGGCAGTGTGCGTAATATCGTGCTGCGTGTAACACCCGAGTCAGCCATTAGGCAGTGTGTGCGTAATATCGTGCTGCGTGTAACACCCGAGTCAGCCATTAGGCAGTGTGTGCGTAATATCGTGCTTTGTGTAACACCCGAGTCAGCCATTAGGCAGTGTGTGCGTAATATCGTGCTGCGTGTAACAGCCGAGTCAGTCATTAGGCAGTGTGTGCGTAATATCGTGCTGCGTGTAACACCCGAGTCAGCCATTAGGCAGTGTGTGCGTAATATCGTGTTGCGTGTAACACCCGAGTCAGCCATTAGGCAGTGTGTGCGTAATATCGTGCCGCGTGTAACACCCGAGTCAGCCATTAGGCAGTGTGTGCGTAATATCGTGCTGCGTGTAACACCCGAGTCAGCCATTAGGCAGTGTGTGCGTAATATCGTGCAGCGTGTAACACCCGAGTCAGCCATTAGGCAGTGTGTGCGTAATATCGTGCTTTGTGTAACACCCGAGTCAGCCATTAGGCAGTGTGTGCGTAATATCGTGCTGCGTGTAACAGCCGAGTCAGTCATTAGGCAGTGTGTGCGTAATATCGTGCTGCGTGTAACACCCGAGTCAGCCATTAGGCAGTGTGTGCGTAATATCGTGTTGCGTGTAACACCCGAGTCAGCCATTAGGCAGTGTGTGCGTAATATCGTGCCGCGTGTAACACCCGAGTCAGCCATTAGGCAGTGTGTGCGTAATATCGTGCTGCGTGTAACACCCGAGTCAGCCATTAGGCAGTGTGTGCGTAATATCGTGCAGCGTGTAACACCCGAGTCAGCCATTAGGCAGTGTGTGCGTAATATCGTGCTGCGTGTAACACCCGAGTCAGCCATTAGGCAGTGTGTGCGTAATATCGTGCCGCGTGTAACACCCGAGTCAGCCATTAGGCAGTGTGTGTAATATCGTGCTGCGTGTAACACCCGAGTCAGCCATTAGGCAGTGTGTGCGTAATATCGTGCTGCGTGTAACACCCGAGTCAGCCATTAGGCAGTGTGTGCGTAATATCGTGCTGCGTGTAACACCCGAGTCAGCCATTAGGCAGTGTGTGTAATATCGTGCTGCGTGTAACACTCGAGTCAGCCATTAGGCAGTGTGTGCGTAATATCGTGCTGCGTGTAACACCCGAGTCAGCCATTAGGCAGTGTGTGCGTAATATCGTGCTGCGTGTAACACCCGAGTCAGCCATTAGGCAGTGTGTGCGTAATATCGTGTTGCGTGTAACACCCGAGTCAGCCATTAGGCAGTGTGTGCGTAATATCGTGCTGCGTGTAACACCCGAGTCAGCCATTAGATAGTGTGTGCGTAATATCGTGCTGCGTGTAACACCCGAGTCAGTCATTAGGCAGTGAGTGCGAAATATCGTGCTGCGTGTAACGCCCGAGTCAGTCATTAGGCAGTGTGTGTAATATCGTGCTGCGTGTAACACCCGAGTCCGCCATTAGGCAGTGTGTGCGTAATATCGTGCTGCGTGTAACACCCGAGTCAGCCATTAGGCAGTGTGTGCGTAATATCGTGCTGCGTGTAACACCCGAGTCAGCCATTAGACAGTGTGTGCGTAATATCGTGCTGCGTGTAACACCCGAGTCAGTCATTAGGCAGTGTGTGCGTAATATCGTGCTTTGTGTAACACCCGAGTCAGCCATTAGGCAGTGTGTGCGTAATATCGTGCTGCGTGTAACAACCGAGTCAGCCATTAGGCAGTGTGTGCGTAATATCGTGCAGCGTGTAACACCCGAGTCAGCCATTAGACAGTGTGTGCGAAATATCGTGCTGCGTGTAACGCCCGAGTCAGTCGTTAGGCAGTGTGTGCGTAATATCGTTCTGCGTGTAACACCCGAGTCAGCCATTAGGCAGTGTGTGCGTAATATCGTGCTGCGTGTAACACCCGAGTCAGCCATTAGGCAGCGTGTGTGTAATATCGTGCTGCGTGTAACACCCGAGTCAGCCATTAGGCAGTGTGTGCGTAATATCGTGCTGCGTGTAACACCCGAGTCAGCCATTAGGCAGTGTGTGCGTAATATCGTGCTGCGTGTAACACCCGAGTCAGCCATTAGACAGTGTGTGCGTAATATCGTGCAGCGTGTAACACGCGAGTCAGTCATTAGGCAGTGTGCGTAATATCGTGCTGCGTGTAACACCCGAATCAGCCATTAGGCAGTGTGTGCGTAATATCGTGCAGCGTGTAACACCCGAGTCAGCCATTAGGCAGCGTGTGTGTAATATCGTGCTGCGTGTAACACCCGAGTCAGTCATTAGGCAGTGTGTGCGTAATATCGTGCTGCGTGTAACACCCGAGTCAGCCATTAGGCAGTGTGTGCGTAATATCGTGCTACGTGTAACACTCGAGTCAGCCATTAGGCAGTGTGTGCGTAATATCGTGCTTTGTGTAACACCCGAGTCAGTCATTAGGCAGTGTGCGTAATATCGTGCTGCGTGTAACACCCGAATCAGCTATTAGGCAGTGTGTGCGTAATATCGTGCAGCGTGTAACACCCGAGTCAGCCATTAGGCAGTCTGTGCGTAATATCGTGCTACGTGTAACACTCGAGTCAGCCATTAGGCAGTGTGTGCGTAATATCGTGCTGCGTGTAACACCCGAGTCAGCCATTTGGCAGTGTGTGCGTAATATCGTGCTGCGTGTAACACGCGAGTCAGCCATTAGGCAGTGTGTGCGTAATATCGTGCTGCGTGTAACACCCGAGTCAGCCATTAGGCAGTGTGTGCGTAATATCGTGCTGCGTGTAACACCCGAGTCAGCCATTAGGCAGTGTATGCGTAATATCGTGCTGCGTGTAACACGCGAGTCAGCCATTAGGCAGTGTGTGCGTAATATCGTGCTGCGTGTAACACCCGAGTCAGCCATTAGGCAGTGTTTGTAATATCGTGCTGCGTGTAACACCCGAGTCAGCCATTAGGCAGTGTGTGCGTAATATCGTGCTGCGTGTAACACCCGATTCAGCCATTAGACAGTGTGTGCGAAATATCGTGCTGCGTGTAACGCCCGAGTCAGTCATTAGGCAGTGTGTGCGTAATATCGTGCTGC
The DNA here is from genome assembly GCA_964019135.1 of Arenicola marina. Classification (NCBI taxonomy): domain Eukaryota; kingdom Metazoa; phylum Annelida; class Polychaeta; family Arenicolidae; genus Arenicola; species Arenicola marina. The sequence continues at coordinate 10,395,078 of OZ025265.1, forward strand.
GTGTAACACCCGAGTCAGCCATTAGGCAGTGTGTGCGTAATATCGTGCTGCGTGTAACACCCGAGTCAGCCATTAGGCAGCGTGTGTGTAATATCGTGCTGCGTGTAACACCCGAGTCAGCCATTAGGCAGTGTGTGCGTAATATCGTGCTGCGTGTAACACCCGAGTCAGCCATTAGGCAGCGTGTGTGTAATATCGTGCTGCGTGTAACACCCGAGTCAGCCATTAGGCAGTGTGTGCGTAATATCGTGCTGCGTGTAACACCCGAGTCAGCCATTAGGCAGTGTGTGCGTAATATCGTGCTGCGTGTAACACCCGAGTCAGCCATTAGGCAGTGTGTGCGTAATATCGTGCTGCGTGTAACACCCGAGTCAGCCATTAGACAGTGTGTGCGAAATATCGTGCTGCGTGTAACGCCCGAGTCAGTCATTAGGCAGTGTGTGCGTAATATCGTGCTGCGTGTAACACCCGAGTCAGCCATTAGGCAGTGTGTGCGTAATATCGTGCTGCGTGTAACACCCGAGTCAGCCATTAGGCAGCGTGTGTGTAATATCGTGCTGCGTGTAACACCCGAGTCAGCCATTAGGCAGTGTGTGCGTAATATCGTGCTGCGTGTAACACCCGAATCAGCCATTAGGCAGCGTGTGTGTAATATCGTGCTGCGTGTAACACCCGAGTCAGCCATTAGGCAGTGTGTGCGTAATATCGTGCTGCGTGTAACACCCGAGTCAGCCATTGGGCAGTGTGTGCGTAATATCGTGCTGCGTGTAACACCCGAGTCAGCCATTAGGCAGTGTGTGCGTAATATCGTGCTGCGTGTAACACCCGAGTCAGCCATTAGGCAGTGTGTGCGTAATATCGTGCTGCGTGTAACACCCGAGTCAGCCATTGGGCAATGTGTGCGTAATATCGTGCTGCGTGTAACACCCGAGTCAGCCATTAGGCAGTGTGTGCGTAATATCGTGCTGCGTGTAACAACCGAGTCAGCCATTAGGCAGTGTGTGCGTAATATCGTGCTGCGTGTAACACCCGAGTCAGCCATTAGACAGTGTGTGCGAAATATCGTGCTGCGTGTAACGCCCGAGTCAGTCGTTAGGCAGTGTGTGCGTAATATCGTTCTGCGTGTAACACCCGAGTCAGCCATTAGGCAGTGTGTGCGTAATATCGTGCTGCGTGTAACACCCGAGTCAGCCATTAGGCAGTGTGTGCGTAATATCGTGCTGCGTGTAACACCCGAGTCAGCCATTAGGCAGTGTGTGCGTAATATCGTGCTGCGTGTAACACCCGAGTCAGCCATTAGGCAGTGTGTGCGTAATATCGTGCTGCGTGTAACACCCGAGTCAGCCATTAGACAGTGTGTGCGTAATATCGTGCTGCGTGTAACAGCCGAGTCAGTCATTAGGCAGTGTGTGCGTAATATCGTGCTTTGTGTAACACCCGAGTCAGCCATTAGGCAGTGTGTGCGTAATATCGTGCTGCGTGTAACAACCGAGTCAGCCATTAGGCAGTGTGTGCGTAATATCGTGCTGCGTGTAACACCCGAGTCAGCCATTAGACAGTGTGTGCGAAATATCGTGCTGCGTGTAACGCCCGAGTCAGTCGTTAGGCAGTGTGTGCGTAATATCGTTCTGCGTGTAACACCCGAGTCAGCCATTAGGCAGTGTGTGCGTAATATCGTGCTGCGTGTAACACCCGAGTCAGCCATTAGGCAGCGTGTGTGTAATATCGTGCTGCGTGTAACACCCGAGTCAGCCATTAGGCAGTGTGTGCGTAATATCGTGCTGCGTGTAACACCCGAGTCAGCCATTAGGCAGTGTGTGCGTAATATCGTGCTGCGTGTAACACCCGAGTCAGCCATTAGACAGTGTGTGCGTAATATCGTGCAGCGTGTAACACGCGAGTCAGTCATTAGGCAGTGTGCGTAATATCGTGCTGCGTGTAACACCCGAATCAGCCATTAGGCAGTGTGTGCGTAATATCGTGCAGCGTGTAACACCCGAGTCAGCCATTAGGCAGCGTGTGTGTAATATCGTGCTGCGTGTAACACCCGAGTCAGTCATTAGGCAGTGTGCGTAATATCGTGCTGCGTGTAACACCCGAGTCAGCCATTAGGCAGTGTGTGCGTAATATCGTGCTGCGTGTAACACCCGAGTCAGCCATTAGGCAGTGTGTGCGTAATATCGTGCTTTGTGTAACACCCGAGTCAGTCATTAGGCAGTGTGCGTAATATCGTGCTGCGTGTAACACCCGAATCAGCCATTAGGCAGTGTGTGCGTAATATCGTGCAGCGTGTAACACCCGAGTCAGCCATTAGGCAGCGTGTGTGTAATATCGTGCAGCGTGTAACACCCGAGTCAGTCATTAGGCAGTGTGCGTAATATCGTGCTGCGTGTAACACCCGAGTCAGCCATTAGGCAGTGTGTGCGTAATATCGTGCTGCGTGTAACACCCGAGTCAGCCATTAGGCAGTGTGTGCGTAATATCGTGCTTTGTGTAACACCCGAGTCAGCCATTAGGCAGTGTGTGCGTAATATCGTGCTGCGTGTAACAGCCGAGTCAGTCATTAGGCAGTGTGTGCGTAATATCGTGCTGCGTGTAACACCCGAGTCAGCCATTAGGCAGTGTGTGCGTAATATCGTGCTGCGTGTAACACCCGAGTCAGCCATTAGGCAGTGTGTGCGTAATATCGTGCTTTGTGTAACACCCGAGTCAGCCATTAGGCAGTGTGTGCGTAATATCGTGCTGCGTGTAACACCCGAGTCAGTCATTAGGCAGTGTGTGCGTAATATCGTGCTGCGTGTAACACCCGAGTCAACCATTAGGCAGCGTGTGCGTAATATCGTGCTGCGTGTAACACCCGAGTCAGCCATTAGGCAGTGTGTGCGTAATATCGTGCTGCGTGTAACACCCGAGTCAGCCATTAGGCAGTGTTTGTAATATCGTGCTGCGTGTAACACCCGAGTCAGCCATTAGACAGTGTGTGCGTAATATCGTGCTGCGTGTAACACCCGAGTCAGCCATTAGGCAGTGTGTGCGTAATATCGTGCTGCGTGTAACACCCGAGTCAGGCATTTGGCAGTGTTTGTATATCCCCGGCGCCTTTGTACCCAGGTGAGCCGAGGCCTCCGTACGGCCTGCCAGCCATTGGACGAGCGAGGGGAGCGGCGCCTGGATGTGGACGCCTTCGTGAGGCGCTGTGTCCATGGGGCGGCCGCCATGTTGAAGGACCCGGACGGACTGGAGCAGCGGAAGACAGAGCGCGTCCCCCTCCTGGTCGGTCTCATCTCAGCGAAGCGCGGTAAGCCACTGCGCGACGTCCCCGTGAGGGCCCACGAAGTGTGGCGGAGGCGCTGCCTGACATTAGGGACGGTCACAGTATTGACGTCAGTAACTTTAGGCACGTTTACCTCCATGACATGCAGCATTTAATGAAAATCATTTCGAGTTGGAAAGGGTCAACTATATGTCTGCCACGAGCTGAGACGACAACTTACAGTTAAACTTGAGTTTGATATAGTTGTCGAATAGGGTTCATAATAAACCCATGGCAAGGAATACAATACATTTCTGTCTGCATGCAACTTTTGCTGTCTGCGCAATGTACAGCTGCGTGTACTGTTTGTCAGAGTGCAGCCTGTGGTCTGTTGTCAGCTGTGTGTACTGTTTATCAGGGTGCAGCCTGTGGTCTGTTGTCAGCTGCGTGTACTGTTTGTCAGAGTGCAGCCTGTGGTCTGCTGTCAGCTGCGTGTACTGTTTGTCAGAGTGCAGCCTGTGGTCTGTTGTCAGCTGCGTGTACTGTTTGTCAGGGTGCAGCCTGTGGTCTGTTGTCAGCTGCGTGTACTGTTTGTCAGGGTGCAGTCTGTGGTCTGTTGTCAGCCGTGTGTACTGTTTGTCAGGTTGCAGCCTGTGGTCTGTTGTCAGCGGTGTGTACTGTTTGTCAGGGTGCAGCCTGTGGTCTGTTGTCAGTTGTGTGTACTGTTTGTCAGGGTGCAGCCTGTGGTCTGTTGTCAGCTGTGTGTACTGTTTGTCAGGGTGCAGCCTGTGGTCTGTTGTCAGCGGTGTGTACTGTTTGTCAGGGTGCAGCCTGTGGTCTGCTGTCAGCTGTGTGTACTGTTTGTCAGGGTGCAGCCTGTGGTCTGTTGTCAGCTGTGTGTACTGTTTGTCAGGGTGCAGCCTGTGCTCTGTTGTCAGCTGTGTGTACTGTTTCTCAGGGTGCAGCATGTGGTCTGTTGTCACCTGTGTGTACTGTTTGTCAGGGTGCAGCCTGTGGTCTGTTGTCAGCTGTGTGTACTGTTTGTCAGGGTGCAGCCTGTGGTCTGTTGTCAGCTGTGTGTACTGTTTGTCAGGGTGCAGCCTGTGGTCTGTTGTCACCTGTGTGTACTGTTTGTCAGGGTGCAGCCTGTGGTCTGTTGTCAGCGGTGTGTACTGTTTGTCAGGGTGCAGCCTGTGGTCTGTTGTCAGGGTGCAGTTCGGTCGTCTTGGAGGCCCTGAAGAGACAGCTGTGTGTACTGTTGTGTCTGTTGTCAGGGTGCAGTTGGGTCGTCCTAGAGGCCCTGAAGAGACAGCTGTGTGTACAGTTGTGTCTGTTGTCAGGGTGCAGTTCGGTCGTCTTGGAGACCCTGAAGAGTCAGCTGTGTGTACTGTTGTATCTGTTGTCAGGGTCCAGTTCGGCCGTTCTGGAGGCCCTGAAGAGACAGCTGTGTGTACTGCTGAAGAGCAAAGAGGACGCCGTCATGAGCCCCGCGATGGCCCTCGGTTGGCTCAGCAAGGAGGCGGCGGCCGTCGAACACGTCAACAAGACAGGCACCTTCAGGTCATAACCCTATAGTGTCCTGGCCCAGCAACCATATAGTGTCCTGACCCAGTAACCCTTATAGTGTCCTGACCTAGTAACCCTATAGTGTCCTGACCTAGTAACCATATAGTGTCCTGACCCAGTAACCGTATAGTGTCCTGGCCCAGTAACCATATAGTGTCCTGAACCAGTAACCCTATAGTGTCCTGATCCAGTAACCATATAGTGTCCTGACCCAGTAACCCTATAGTGTCCTGGCCCAGTAACCCTATAGTGTCCTGATCCAGTAACCCTATAATGTCCTGGCCCAGTAACCCTATATTGTCCTGGCCCAGTAACCATAGTGTCCTGAACCAGTAACCTTATAGTGTCCTGAGCCAGTAACTCTATAGTGTCCTGACCTAGTAACCCTATAGTGTCCTGACCCAGTAACCATAGTGTCCTGAGCCAGTAACTCTATAGTGTCCTGACCTAGTAACCCTATAGTGTCCTGACCCAGTAACCATATTGTGTCCTGACCTAGTAACCCGATAGTGTCCTGACCCAGTAACCATATAGTGTCCTGACCCAGTCCCCCTATAGTGTCCTGACCCAGTAACCATGTAGTGTCCTGACCCAGTAACCCTATAGTGTCCTGGCCCAGTAACCCTATAGTGTTCTGGCCCAGTAACCATAGTGTCCTGAACCAGTAACCCTATAGTGTCTTGACCCAGTAACCCTACAGTGTCCTGACCTAGTAACCCTATAGTGTCCTGACCCAGTAACCATATAGTGTCCTGACCCAGTAACCCTATAGTGTCCTGGCCCAGTAACCCTATAGTGTCCTGGCCCAGTAACCCTATAGTGTCCTGGCCCAATAGCCATAGTGCCCTGACCCAGTAACCATATAGTGTCTTGACCTAGTAACCTTATATTGTCCTGGCCAGTCACCATATAGTGCCCTGACCCAGTAACCTATAGTGTCCTGGTACAGTAACCCTATAGTGTTCTGACAGACAAGTGTTGACAGGGGGGGGATTGAGGTGTACCTGGGTGTGTTGACAGGTGGGGCATAGAGGTGGACCTGGGTATGTTGACATGCCGGGGGATTGAGTTGTACCTGAGTATGTTGACAGGCGGGGATTGAGGTGTACTTGGGTATGTTGACAGGCGGGGTATTGAGGTGTACCTGGGAGTGTTGTCAGGCGGGGTATTGAGGTGTACCTGGGTATGTTGACAGGCGGGGTATTGAGGTGTACCTGGGTATGTTGACAGACGGGGTATTGAGGTGTACCTGGGTATGTTGACAGGCGGGGTATTGAGGTGTACCTGGGTATGTGGACAGGCGGGGTATTGAGGTGTACCTGGGTATGTTGACAGGCGGGGTATTGAGGTGTACCTGGGTGTGTTGGCAGGCGGGGATTGAGGTGTACCTGGGTATGTTGACAGGCGGGGTATTGAGGTGTACCTGGGAGTGTTGACAGGCGGGGTATTGAGGTGTACCTGGGTATGTTGACAGGCGGGTGTTGAGGTGTACTTGGGTATGTTGACAGGCGGGGTATTGAGGTGTACCTGGGTATGTTGACAGGCGGGGTATTGAGGTGTACCTGGGTATGTTGACAGGCGGGGTATTGAGGTGTACCTGGGTATGTTGACAGGCGGGGTATTGAGGTGTACCTGGGTATGTTGACAGGCGGGGTATTGAGGTGTACTTGGGTGTGTTGACAGGCGGGGCATTGAGGTGTACTTGGGTGTGTTGACAGGCGGGGCATTGAGGTGTACCTGGGTGTGTTGATAGGCGGGGCATTGAGGTGTACCTGGGTGTGTTGACAGGCGGGGCATTGAGGTGTACCTGGGTATGTTGACAGGCGGGGTATTGAGGTGTACCTGGGTATGTTGACAGGCGGGGTATTGAGGTGTACTTGGGTATGTTGACAGGCGGGGTATTGAGGTGTACCTGGGTGTGTTGACAGGCGGGGCATTGAGGTGTACCTGGGTATGTTGACAGGCGGGGTATTGAGGTGTACCTGGGTGTGTTGACAGGCGGGGTATTGAGGTGTACCTGGGTATGTTGACAGGCGGGGCATTGAGGTGTACCTGGGTATGTTGGCAGGCGGGGTATTGAGGTGTACCTGGGTATGTTGACAGGCGGGGTATTGAGGTGTACTTGGGTGTGTTGACAGGCGGGGTATTGAGGTGTACCTGGGTATGTTGACAGGCGGGGCATTGAGGTGTACCTGGGTATGTTGACAGGCGGGGCATTGAGGTGTGCCTGGGTATGTTGACAGGCGGGGCATTGAGGTGTACCTGGAGTCGAAGCTGACCCCGCTGTTGGCTGGCCTGTTGGCCATGATGGACACCAACGAGAACCTGAAGATCGTGACGACGGTTTCTGAGGACGACTGGCGCCACGGTCTCTGGGTCGACATCTTCTCCAACCCCAGTGTCACCGGCCTCAAACACAAGTAAATATTCCATCATATAATAATATATATAATATATAATTCTATGAATAACATTTTTTATACATAGAAGGTTATAGGTATGTAATTTTTTAATTTCTTTTTGTGTTAGTTGTTTGTGGTAACAAGAGAGTGTCGAGCCGATTAGAGTGCCCTGCTGTTGGTTTGCCAGGGACCTGCAGACCCTGACTGGCCGCGCGGAGTTGACCGAGTTTCCAGTGGGAAACACCGGCTGTCGGGGCTTCCCGTTTGCAGCCAAACTGCCGTTCTCGTGGCTGCTGTACGACCAGCTCTGTACGCTGATTCACCGGTCCCGCCACCCCCATTGTAAGTGTTCCCAGGGTGTTCGCCTCAGCACTTATGGGACGGGCTATTTATTTGATTATGCTGGGGGTGGGAGGGGGGGGGGTAGCTTGAGCTAGCATTAGTTTTTTTGTTGAAATGGAAGCCATACTGTTTTTTGATGAAACTTAGTTTCCTCATATTTACCTCATTTTCTTACAACACTTTTTTGTAAATTTCAAGGTCAGATTAAGGTCAGAAAAACGGCCATTGGTTTACTGACAGTGTAATCAAGAGATCGATAGTGGCATTGTCTCCGTATCACTTTGCTGTATTGGGGTCATGAGTTGCTGGAATGAGTGACCAGGTCGGGGTTGCAGTGTGGCCTGTTAAGACGCTGGTTGTGTTGTCT